>OX155901.1:40869849-41316335 GCA_944588485.1 Phosphuga atrata
CGTTGCACATTCGAGAGACTTACACCAACGTTTCTCGGAGTTTCGCGCTGACCGCGACCGTCTTCTAAAGCGGCCACAATTTGTGCCGCAACAACGGGATTTATGCTCATTGCAAAACACTAACAATGACAACAATTTACAACAGACAGATGACATTACAGAAACAAATGCTATGCTGTCCTTAAACTTTCTTTTGTTTCAACAAAAACATATCAAAGTAAACTTGTTCATTTTCATTACTTAGCACATAAAATTAAAATTGTTCATTTTCATTACTTTCAATAAACTTTGAAAACGAAAAACCTTTTTTTTATTCAAGCAATCAGTTAAAACCTGTGTGCTCGATTTTTATATATTTCACCTCTTAGGGCTCATGCAGATCGGGGTGAATTTTTCGTACAGGGGTGCGAGCACAAAAATCGTAAATATCATATCTGGAGAGCACATAATTATTGCAACAATTTAAAATTCCTGTTCTCAATTATTAAAGATTTCGCCTCTTAAGGCTAATACAGTTCGGAGTGAATTTTTGGTACAAGGTTTTGAATACAAAAATTGTAAATAGCATATTTCGTGAGCAAAAAAATATTTACTTTTATTTATTTTCTTTATTATATTTATTTCTTGCAATACAATTAACGGGTAATAATGTCTTAGTTACGGTAACTATAAACATATTCATAACTCCCTTGGGCAGTTATGGATCCTTAATTTCCCTACAGCTGTCTGCCATTTACAGCTGTCTTAATTTCCCTCAATTTGCGTTTGCCACCAGTGCAATCCTTATTTAACTACTCTTTAAATTTATTGCACTCCTTATACAATGATTGGGACTTTGTAGAAAGCAATGTAGCTATAGGTTTCTCAACTTTGTCGATCAATTCTTGGGACATTTTACTCGTGTGAGTCATATTGACAAATTGACTAAGGTTAAATAATGTTAAATTTATTAAATTTAACAAAAATCCATGGCAACTATACCTAACAATTTACGTAATATAATTTCTACGTAAATCTTAATTAAAGAAATAAATTAAATTTAAAAACTATTGCAAAAAATAAAATTATTTATGTATCACGTGAATTATAAGGATATAAATACGTCGGGCAACTTACTATCCTTACTTACTATAGTAAACCCGTTGCCCACAGTATTTAATATCCTTATAATTTACCCTTCCTTTATAATTTACCCTTGATACATAAATAACTATAATAAACTTCAAACACAATTAACGTCAAAAAATAGAAAAATAAATAGGTTAATGTTGAAACAGTAACTTTAATAATCTTCAAGGAGATTGTTGAAATTGTTTATTTTTTAATAAACGTTTCATATCAATCTCAGTAGTAGCAACGCGAAGAGTGTTTTCCAAATTTATATCAGTGATGCGAGACCTATTCTTAGATTTCGTAAAGGCCATTCTTGAGAAAAACTTGTTACATCTATAAGTAATTCCAATTAATGCATTATTATTTTTTTATTTATTTAGCAAGAAGATTTTTTTGATTTTATAAAGTCAGCAAAGGCTACTTCCATAAATTTCAATTTCAGATCACATTTTTCTTGAAGTTCCAGTAACTCCATTTGATATTCTTGCGGAACAAATAAAAATATCTAATAACAAATATCTGCATGGAAATAAAATCTTGGAATCACCTTTCAAATTCATCGTACAGATTTTGTAAAATGGTGATGAATTGTTCTTTATCATGTGTTTCTATGAATAAATTGCTAAACGTTGGAAAGTTGGTGAAATTATTTGTTTTTAAAACCACGCACTGATCCATATAATTCAGTCACAATTTGGTTTTGCTTTTGCAATTTTATATTCAATTCATTTAAATGTGTGGTAATGTCAACTAAGAATCCTAATTTACACTGCTATTTGTAGTCACTTAATTCAGGCAACGGTTTTTCCTTGACTTCTATAAATATTTTATTTTAAAAACCTTTTCAACATTGCTCCTTTGGAAATCCAGCGAACTTCGCAGTAATAAATTAAATCGGAATATTCAGATTCGATATCTGAAGATTTGATTCTAAGTTCCTTTCTTTTTTGACCAGATAGAATTGTTACACTTCACTACAACTTTAATTACGTCTTCCATTTTGAGTATTTTGCACACAGACTTTCTTGGTAGATAATGCAATGAAAAATGAATTTTTCCTTTAAAAATTTTTGCGTACATATGCCAATATGAGTACATGTACATATGGCAATTAAGTTTTTGTAATTTAAGTTATACACGTCCATAACTTCTTCCACCTTATTGAAAATGTCCTGACTTGTAGTTGCCGTTTCCAACTGAGTAAGTGACAGTAACTCTTCTGTTAAATTTTTTATTTATGTCTCTTATAAAAATGGATAACTGTGCAGAATTCGTCAGATTAGTACTTTCATCAAAAGCCAAGGAATAATAATCAAAATTTTCTGTTGCAGGGATTCATTTATATTGGTTGAAATTTGAATTGATGAAATTTCAACCAATATAAATGAATCCATCCAACAGAAAATTTCAAATTTTGATCCTGGTTACTGTTCGACCATGACTCTCCTCGCCATGAAATTTATCATAGCTACTACAATGCTTTGTATTGTAGTGTTTCTCAATATTATATTCCTTATTAACAGTTATTACATACAAACAAATTAAACAAGTTGGTTTACCATTTCCCTCAGAAATAATCGAGTTCCATTTTTCATTAAAAACACGTCTTTCTTGATTTACCTTTCTTTGCTTGCTAGACGAAGCCATCTGATTCAACATGTTCTATTAAATTGTGTTCTATTAAAAAAACAGTAAGAAACCGAGGCAAAAGCAGGGCAAAAGCAGATAAACACAAGCAATAACTATCAAAACTGCACGCACCTACGATGCAAGCGTGCGCATTCACGTGTTTAAGCGCATTAGTGTTTGCGTCTAGCCTCGACCCCTTACAAAAGTCAGCATTTTTACAAATCAGCAAAAGTCGTTGAAATACCGCAAATGCTGAAAATCAAACATTTTAACTTTTTCGAATATTTTTAAGAATTCGCCAATTTGTCTCAATAATCGATACCAAAATTAAAAGTTATATTTATTTCTGCGATCTGCGGGCCAATTCTTATGTATTTAAAACAGATATTGGTGGGCCGCACTTTCTCGGGCCGCAGTTGGCCCGCGGGCCGTTAGTTGCCCATCCCGGATTTAAAATTACTGTTCTCGATTATTAAAGTTTCACCTCTTAAGGCTAATACAGTTCTTGGTGAATTTTTAGTACAAGGGTGCGAACACAAAAATCACGAATAGCATATCTGGTGAGGACATTATTATTGCAACAATTGCGATTCGGTTAAAATTTCAGTGCTCTATTATTAGAGATTTCACCTCTTATGGCTCAAACTGTTTGGGGTGAATATTTCGTACAAGGGTGCGAGCACAAAAATCGCGAATAGGATATCTTTTAGAGTACATAATTATTGCAACGTTTTCGTTTCAGTTAAAATGTTTGTACTTTGTCATTAAAGATTTCACCTCTTGTGGCTCATTACGTTCGGGGTGTTTTTCGCACAAGGGGTTAAATTAGCGAATTCATTCCGGGGTACTTGAAAAGCACATAAAGAGCACATAATTTTAGTGCTTATTTTGGCCCAATTTTTAATATGGGTGGGTGCTAGATTGACTGTAAATTAGCACCCCCACTAGTAAAATTTGATTTTTTCATTGAACGCTTCGAGCACAAAAATTGCGGCGATTGCGGCACATAATTAACACATAAAGAGCACATAATTCTGGTCTTTGAAAATATTTGAATTTTGAAGAGGTGGGGGTGCTAGCTTTATAGACTTTAATGTATTGAAAAAAGAAGAGGCCGTGTCAACCAAAATTTCAAAGGAGTTACAGAGTGACGGTGAAATCAAATTTGAATTAATTTTCATTGCCTCAAATTATGGATTCCTTAGCGCATCAATAAATTCGATTGAAACGTTTCGGCTACCATTTGCTAAACACATTGAGATAGTAGATCATGCTGAGGATATAAGTTATGGCGTAAACGGTGAAGAAGCTAACTTTATGGAAAAAAAAACTTGCAACGGTTATTTAACAAAATCATGGTTTTCCATTATGAAGGAAAATTCTATAAATTTGTTTAGAGGATCTACAATAATAGACAATAAATTTAGTATTATTGAAGCAATGGCATTTAAATTTGCGCCTATAACTTCGTTTGATGGGGAACGAAGTTTTTCAATGTACAAAAATTCCAACGATCAAACAGGCATCGTTTCCTTTTTGATAACATAAATGAGATGTTTGTCATTTATTGTAATAAAAATTTAAAATAAAATCCCTGTTTTCGATCAATATCAGTTTTAATTCTAAACTCTTCTAGAATTTAGCTGTATTTCTTTTAATTTATGTTTATCGTTGTTCTTGTTTGTATAAAAACAGTTCGTGTAAAATATATATATATATATATATATATATATATATATATATATATATATATATATATATATATATATATATATATATATATGGAATACTTGAAAAATATGATGCGTGAAAAGGAAGAAAAATGGGAAAGAGAAAAGACAGAACTAAATGAAAAAATTAAAAGACTGGAGGAGAAAATGGAAGAGAAGGAAAAAATAATGAGAAAAAAGAAGATTGTTGTGACGGGACTGGACGAAGGGGAATGTGAGAACGAGAAGAATCTGGAAGAATGGATAAAGGCAGAATTAGAGGTAGAAGTGACGGTGAAAGAGATGTATAAAGTAAGTGGAGGGAAAATGTTAGTGGCGGAACTTGGGACCTGGGGTGAAAAGCGGAAAGTTATGGAAAATAAGAGGAAACTAAGAGAAAAAAGGGAAAAGAGAGTATACATAGAAGACGATCTGACAAAGAAGGAAAGAGAAATACAGAAGGAATTAAGAGCGATAGCCAAAGAAGAGCGACAAAAAGGACGGTGGGCGAAAGTCGGTTATAAAAAGATATGGATAGACGGAAAAGGCTTTAAGTGGGATGATGAAAAGGGGGAGTTAAACACAACAAATTTTTGAATAAGAGCACAAGGAAAAGACGACAGGACAGAAAACGGAAAACGAACATGGAGAGGAATAAGGAAGAAACGGAGCAGTTAAGAATAGTATACTGGAACACAGCGGGGATAAAAAACAAAGACAATGAGTTTTGGGAATATTTGGGAAAATTTGATGTAGTGGGACTGGTAGAAACGTGGGTGGAAGAGAAGGGGTGGGAAAAATTGGAAAAAATAATGCCGAAAGAGTTTAAGTGGAAGTGTCAATTTGCAGAGAGGGTAAGCAGGAAAGGGAGAGCTAAAGGGGGGATAATAATGGGAGTGAAAAAGGGTTTGGAAGAAGAAAACAGAACCGAAGCAAAAGAAGAAAGAGGCATTATGGAAAGAACGGTGAAAATTAGACAGAAAAAATGGAGAATTATAACAATATACAGCAGAAGTATGAAAGAAACGAAGAGAATGATAGAAGAGCGAGTAAAACAGCAAGACGAGGGAACTCTGGTGATTGGGGGGGACTTTAACGCAAGAATTGGAGAAAAAGGAATACGGCTAGAAGAAGAACAAACAACAATAGAAAGAAGACCAACAAAAGACACAACAGAAAACGCCGAAGGGAGACTACTGATAAGTCTAGTAGAAGAAAGAGGGTGGGACATACTTAATGGAAACAGTATAGGAGATGAGAAAGGAGAGTACACATATATCGGACCAAGAGGGGAGACAGTTATTGACTATGTTATGGTGAATGAAGAAGCATGGGATGAAATAGAACAATTCAAGGTGGGAGAAAGAGTCGAGTCGGATCATATGCCATTGGAAGTGAAGACAAAAGGAAGAGAGAAAAATAGAAGAAGTGAGAAGGATGTTAGAAGAAAAATTGTGAAGAATATCTGGACGGAAGAAGCAATAGAAAATTATAGAACAAGACTTAGGGAGGCTAGATACGAAGAGGAAGGGATAAACGAAAAAGTGAAAGAACTGGGTGATCACGTAAAAAATGCAACAGAAAAAAAAGTGATAGAGACAAGAGTGAAGGTGGGGGCTTGGAAAAACGAGTGGTGGGATAAAGAATGCAGGGAAGGGAAGCAATCAGTAAGAAAGAAATTAAGAAATTGGAAAAGAGGAAAAGCAAGTAATGAGGATTACAAGAGAGCACGCAAGAGGTACAAATTAGTATGCAAGGAGAAGAAGCAAAAGAAATGGATGGAAGAAGAACTAAAGATGAAAGGCATAAAGACGGAAGAAGAGGTATGGAAATACATAAATAGGGAAAGAAAGAAAAAAGTAGAAAAAGTGAGTAATAGAATTACTATGGAGGAATGGAGAAAGTACTTCAGTCAGCTGCTGGGTGGTGACGAAATCAGACAGGAAAAGAAAAAGAGTCAACACAGGGTGGGAGAAATAAAAGAGATAACAAGAGAAGAATTAGAACAACAACTGAGTAAAGTGAAAAAGAAAAAGGCACCGGGGAGGGACGGTATACAGAATGAATCGTGGATATATGGAACTGAAAGGGAAGCTGACAGGCTGTTGGAGATAATGAATGGAGTGTGGAAGGGAGAGGGCTTCCCACAGGAGTGGAAAGAGGGGATAATATGCCCCATATATAAGAAAGGAGAAAGGGAAACAGCAAGCAATTACAGGGGGATCACCATGCTCAATACAGCATATAAGATATATGCAATGATTGTAGAAGAGAGATTGACGAAGGAATTGAAGGAGCGAGGTGTGATACCAGACGGACAGGCGGGATTTAGGAAAGGGAGAGGGACCATGGATAATGTATACATCTTGAATCACATAGTAGGGAATGAGATAAAAAAGAAGGGCGGCAGGATGTATGCATTATTTGTGGACCTGAAGGCGGCCTTTGATAATGTAGCAAGAGAGGCACTGTGGGAATGCCTGAGAAAGAAGAGGATAAAGGAACATCTGATAGCAAAATTAGAAGAGATTTATGAAGAAACAATAAGTAGAGTGAGAGTTGGGGAAAGGGTGAGCGAAGGTTTTAATACGCATAAGGGAGTGAGACAAGGCTGCCCACTAAGCCCCAGCCTGTTTGCAGCATTTATTGGAGATATAGAGGAGATGTTCAGCAAGGCGCAGACGGGTGGGGTCGTGGTGGGCAAAGAAAAAGTGTGGTCCCTAGCCTACGCGGATGATTTGGTGGTGCTAGCGAGAGACGAGAAAGGGATGAAAGAAATGATAAGAAACATGGAGAAATATATGAGGAGGAAAAAGCTGACAGTGAATGTGGAGAAGTCCAAGATGATGGTGTTTAGAAAAGGGGGTGGCAGGAGAAGAGTAATTGAGTGGAGATGGGAGAAGGAGAAAATTGAAGAAGTAAAAGAATTTAAATACCTAGGGTACGTGTTTAATGAGAGAAATACTGAAACAGCACACGTGAGAGAGTTAGTAAAGAAAGCCAATAAAATACTAGGAGTGGTATGGGGAATAGGAGAGAGAAAACTTGGACACGACTATAGAAGGAGGGTGATGATGTTTGATAGCCTGGTGAAAAGTGTGATGATGTATGGAGCGGAAATATGGGGGTGGAGAGAGCAAGAAGGACTGGAAAGGGTGCAAGAAAAATATTTGAAATGGGTGCTAGGACTAGGTAGAGAGACCCCGGGGTATATAGTGATGGAGGAAACAAAGAGAGATGGAATAAGAATAGAAGCAGGAAAGAGAGCAATAAGTTTTGAGGAGAGGGTGATAGAGAGAGGAGAGTGCAGAATTCTGCAAGAGTGCCTCAAAGAAAAAAGAAAAGAAATAGGAAAGGGGGTGTGGAAAGAGAGGGAAGCATATCTAGAAAGAAACGGGTATGCAGGAGCGGAGATAGAAAGAATGCGAGAGAGAGGTAGAGTAATGACAGAGGAATTGGTCCAGAGAGATAGAGATGTGCAAAGGCAAGAAAGGAGAGCAAGAATTAGGGAGTCTAGGTACAACGGGAAATATGAAAAAATAATAACGGAAGAACTGCCAAAGTACCTAGGAAGAGAAAGTAGAAAAGAGAGAGTGACAATAGCAAGATTCAGATGTGGAAATGAAGAGAGAGATAATAAATTTTGGATGGAGGATAGGAATAGAGTATGCAGGATGTGTGGAGAAAACAAGGAGACAATAGAACACTGGCTGAACGAATGTTCAGAAATGAGAGAAAGGGACGAGGGTAGAGAAGAGGTTTTAAACGAGGATGGAAGAGGGATAGATTGGATGAAGAAAGTTGAGGAGAGAAGAAGAGCAATATGTGGAGAGGGAAGCCGACAATCCACCCAACAACGGAATTCATCACTATAAGAAACAATATCGGTCCCAGAACAGATCCATGGGGGAACTACAGAAAATGATCTCAAGAGCTGAATTGGAATAGCAAGTTTAGGTTTTTAGTGATTTATTTAGTTTTATTAGCATACGTTTCTTTTTGATTTATATACTATATTAGTTTTATTTATATATGTATTGTTTTATGTATAAAATTTTGGAATTCATTTATAAACCTGTAGAGGTAATAAATATACATAAGTAGTAGTATATATATATATATATATATATATATATATATATATATATATATATATATATATATATATATATATATAATATTTTAAACTTTATTATATTTTATTTCAGATATAAGAGCATATATTTTTTTAAAGGCTTATATTTTATGAAGCATATTTTCATTTTCATAGAGCATTTTTTAACCGCTTAAAGTAGTTTTTTTAAGAGCATATTTTTGGTTGCCCTACTAATGGCTATAAATAAGCCGAATATGCCCAATGCATATTGCACGAGAAATGTTTATTTCGGCGAATGCCGTAATTACTTACAAATATTCTCTGATATTTTAGAGATTTCCGCGCAGATATCCAATATTCGTGGATAACAGTCCTCGTCGCAAATCTTAATGATGTTGCTGAAAGCTTCAGGCAAGGAGCTGCGCTCAATCGACTCTTGGCACGCACACAAACTTACCCCTTGCATTGGAAATTGCTTCTTCCTGACCAGAAGACGCCAAAGTGCCTCCAAAATCAGTTCTTGATATTCTTTATTATCATTAATTATATAAAAATATCCTAAAAATAAAAAAAAAACTTAAATTATTCTCTTAAATAATTGATTGATTATTTTTATTGAATTACCCATGAACGAGAAATATCCATCTAGTTCTGGATAGTCTACTAAAATCTCGTTAGCTCGAGACATAAGTGGAGGATAAAAGCAAATGCGAATAAATGGAACTATGTATGGTTTATAAATTGGATTAGACTTAGCTTTGTTATACAATATTTCTATTAACTCCGTACTAAAAGTTAAATCTTGAAGCCACTAAGTTATTAGTTAAGAAATTAGCAAACTCTATGTGAACATAGCAAACAAGTTTTTAAATTTTAAGAAAGGATACGAATCCACATGGTAAAGCAAGCAGTAAATTATCTAATAAATATATTTGTCTGTCGATTAAGTCTGTTGAAACTGGATTTTTCAACAAATCAACCAATTTATAAAGAACTCTGCATGGGGAAATTCTTTTATATTTATTTTGCAATTCTTTCGCACGTCCATCACCACTTGCCATTTTAAGAAATTCTCTTTACTGATAAATCTGTCAATTATTTACTAACAACTTTCAACTATTTGTTATATTAGCAACAAAAAACAACCAAATAAACTAGATAAAATTGAATAATAATTTTAAATTTGATTTTCTTGCGGCTTTTCATGCAATAAATGTTGCCTATATTTTAAAATTTTATATTATGTTGGTAACTTTGCCATAACCTAATATTTAGCTGTCAAAACAATGGCAGCGTTAAGAAATATTACATCATGTTTACAATTAATTAAATTCTCCAACAACATTTTGGTTAATAAAACAGTCGTAAATGCCACCCAAACATGTATACACAAGTAACTGCTTCAAGATTTGGTTCAAAAAATAAGTTTTTGAATAACATAACCTCACTTTTAGGAACCCCCAAAGAAATTTGAGCAAAACTGCGAGTTTAAATGGTTTGATGGAGTTTTTCGATGACGAGAAAAACTGGGGTGCAACCGAAGTCAAAAGCGGAAGGTCATGGAATAAAGAAGAACTTCGAATTAAGTCTAATCAAGATCTACACAAGTTATGGTAAAAATTTTCAATTAAAACATAATTTATGTATAATAACAACTATCTTACATCCAAAACACTTAGATCTAATCCCAATTTATCTTCTGTAGATTAATCATAATGTTTTTATCATCCCTAGTATTTGTAATTTTTTTAGTTTCAAATTAATGGGAAATAATTTCCCATTCCCAATAACTAAACAAATTATTATTCAAAATTTTGTGCTTCTATTATACGATTTTTTAAGGTTTGTATTATTGAAAGAAAGAAACATGTTATTGACAATGGAAGAAGAATGTAAAGAAAAAGCAAGATTATTTGCAAGTCCTGAAAGGATAGATAAAGTTGAAGAGTCGATGGAGAACCTTGAAAGTGTAGTTAAAGAACGTAACCGAGCTTATTATGAGCTTGAAACTGGGGAGACTGGTGAGAGGAAAGTTGAAGAAGTTATGGGACCGTTTGGGTTGCCAGTCCAGCATGAACAACAGGAGTATATTATTCCTAAACATATGAATAAGGAATGGTTGGATAAACATACGTATGATGTTGATAATAAGGATGTTAAGGAGTTTGTTAGGAAATATAGGGAAAAGGAGTTAGTGGAGAAGAGAAAACAAAAGACGTAAGTTATTTTGTGTTTGATTTCTAAATTATAGATTAAATTTTGTATCAATTACCTTAATTAATTTTATAGTACAATTATTATTGATTACCAAACTGGTTGGTGGTAGTAACATATACCAATTATAAACATATTAAATAACTTCATAATGTTATGAATGTGCACACTCAAATATGTATTTGTCTTGTAATGTTGTATTTTGTTATTTTAAATGATATTTTAATGGATGTGTCAGATCTCCAGCAACAAACTTTCAGGGCTGATTCTATGATACAAAATAAGTATAAAACTCTTAATACATAAGGGGTCAAAAACGCGTATTTTGCGAGATTCTCGACAAAAAAAAACGGAAAAACAAATCCGTTGAAGAAAAAACGGACAATAATACACAAAACATGTCAAGCAATTAATTTGTACCAAAAAATAATTGGTGTTTCTTTCCCGTTACCATAAAACCAAAAAAAAAATCAATGTATCATTATTCTTCTTCATATGGCCCTACAGGCGCTCATATGGCGCTATATCCCAATCAGGCCCTGGCGTCCTGTATTTTTGTCCCCCATTTTTCCCTGTCCTTTGCTGTTCTTCTACACGCTCTTACTCTGAGTAGTTGGTATCCATCTTCTCGGGTTTCTTCCTCCCACTGTTTTCTTGGCCTCCCTATCGACCACCAGCCTTGCATTTTTGCGTTCAGTGCTCTTAGTGGCCATGCTGGGACCATGCGAGAACGTCGAAAATTTGAGAGTTCTATAATATATACCGGATGTGATAGAACGGTTCATACTGTGGTATAAGAGGAAAATGTCTTGAATGCCAAGAACTAGTGTTACAACAGTAGCACACGAACTTGGAACCAGTGTTTCAACAGTGTGGCGAGTTCTTCGCGAACAGCTCTTACACCCTCTTAGAATTCACAAAGTCCAGCCACTGAATTGTCCAACATCGTACGATACATTGGCGTCCATCTAACGGCTCAACGATCTCGATTATGCTGACGACATCTGCCTGATGACACACACACTCACCTTCATTCAGTTAAAACTGGAAAGACTGATCGTCAATACTAACAGAGTCGGGCTGAAGGTGAACATGAGTAAATCGAAAGTAATGCGAATCGAAACCAGAAGCTTGGCACCTCTCTCGATTGATATTGACGGACACGCGATAATCATCGACGAAGTTGAAGGGTTCAGCTACCTGGGCAGTGTCATAACGAAAAATGGCGGCTCCAAAGAGGACCTAACGTCTCTAATCAGCAAAGCTCGCCTATTTCAGGCGCTCACGCAACATCACGAAGCGTAGCAAGCTGAACATCTTCAATGCAAGTGTGAAATCAGTCTTACTCTACAGTTGTGAGACCCGGAGAGTCACAGATATCTCTCCATATCGAGAAGACTCCAGGTTTTTGTAAACAAGTACCTGAGCAGAGTGTGTTGCATCTTCTGGCCCAACTTGATTTCGAATGTGGATCTGCTGGCAATAACATCCAGCCAGCCGATAGCTAAGGAGATACGAGGAAATGGCAATGGGTGGGGCACACACTGAGGAAGCCGGACGGTGACATGGCCTTCAAAAATGGCCTTCAAATAGAACACCCCCAGGTACGCCGCACTAGCCATTATTTATGGTTTTTTATTATTTTTTATGGTTTAGGATCATAGAATCAGCCCGGAAAGTTTGTTGGTGGAGTTCTGACACACCCGGAATATTTTTGTTTGCTAAATTACATTTGTATTAATAATTTGTGTGATCTTTTTTTTTAGGAGGGATTTCAATCATGTGATTGGATTGTTGAAGAGGTTCCCTGATATGGACATGGAAGCATTGAAGGAACAATATCCAGATGTTGATATAGAAAAGGCCAGGAATAGTAGGAAATGCAGGGGACATTTTGTACCAAAATAGAAACATTTTTGAATAAAATATTGTAATATAGTAATCATATTTTTTATATCTTATGGAACAAAATATACTATTCGAAAACTGTCACGACAAAATATCATTCATGATCTAGCTAATCTACAATTTATAACAGAAAGTCAATTTATACAGGTTTTTAAAAATTTCACAAATTTAAATAATTAAACTCGTCTGTGCTACCTATTTCAGTTTTTTCTGTTTTACTATTTCATTCAGTTTTTTGTTTGTTTTATCCAGATTAATATTACTTGTCCTATTTCTACTATGTAAAAGAGTTTATTAACTTTAAAATTGATTCAAGATAACAATTTATTTTCGGAAAATATAATATTCATGTATTCGTAGTAATTATTCTACAAATTACTTAAAACTGATCTATTGTCTAAAATCTATTCTACCAAAATTTGAAAAAAAAAATAAATAATAAACATTTTTTTAAACATAAAATATATGCTATAATAACGGGTGATTTTTTCATATTTGGTGTTTCAGTATAAATTTTTTCAGTGTAAAAAAGGATTCGTAACACGTGGCAATGTTAAAAATGCTCAGTAAGGTTTGCCATTTCACCATGAATAGACTAACAAACGAACAACGCTTGCAAATCATTGAATTTTATTATCAAAATTCGTGCTGTGTGAGAATGAAGATCGCAATATGTCAATTCGTCGCCGTTGTCAACAATTGGCCTTGTGTTATTTGACCACCTGGAAGATTTTACGTAAGGACCTCCGTATGAAACTATACAAAATACAACTGCTGCAAGAACTGAAGCCAGGTGACGTACCACAACGTCGATTGTTTGGTGGATGGGTCTTAGGTAAGTTGGATGAAGAACCGTTTTTCTATCGAAACATTGTCTTCAGCGACGAAGCTCATTTTTGGCTCAATGGGTACGCCAACAAACAGAATTACCGAATTTGGTGTGAAGAGCAGCCAGAGGCAGTTCAAGAACTGCCAGTGCACCCTAAAAGATGAAATGTTTGGTGCGGTGTGTGGGCCGGCGGCAACATTAGACCGTACTTCTTCAAGAACGATGAGAATCGCAAGGTTACAACGTTTGCCCAAAATTGAAGAATTGGACTTGGTTAACATGTGTTTTTAGCAAAACAGTGCCACATGCTACACGACACGCGAACCATGAACCTATTGAGAGGCGAGTTTCGTGAGCAATTAATCTCACGATTTGGAGCAGTCCATTGGCCACCAAGATCATGCGATTTGACCCCACTAGACTATTTTTGGTGTGGATAAGTCTATCATGCACATCGACAAGCCTGCCATGCTAAAGGTGGGTGTCTTTCCACAGAACTTTAAAAGGGCTAGATTAATACTGCTACGAAAGGGAACAGCTACTGCTAATAAGGATAAAGGAAGAACTGAAAAATGGGGAAAATCTCTCAGATAACCAGTGTGGTTTTAGGGAAGGGCGATCCACAATCGATGCGCTCAAAAAAGTTGTGGCTTTCCCAGATGCTGCCAGGAAAGGTACCTGGAGAATCAGAAAGATATGCGCATTAATTACACTCTAAGTGCGCAATGCGTTTAATTCGTCCTGCTGGCAGGACATTATGAACGAAGTCACGCGGCGTAATTTTCCACCGTACCTGCTATCTATGATAAATAGTTACCTATCCCAACAGGAAATTGTCTTCATTTCAAATGGCACTATGAAGAAAGTACATAGCGATGTTCCATAGGGCTCAGTTATGGGCCCAACGCTGTGGAACATAGTTAATGATGGGGTACTAAAACTTGACATGCCAGAAGGGGTAGACATTATCGGCTTTGCAGATGATCTCACCCTGGTGGTATGTGGCAGAACGGTGCAGGGGTAAAAGTGGAACAAGTGAAGTCATACAACAGATAGACAAAGCTAGCTCCTGAAAAGATGGAGGCAGTTCTCTTAACAGGTAAGAGAAAAATTGGGGAGGTTATATTTAAGCTCAGAGACTCTGCCATTAAACCAAAGTGTTCAATTAATTATCTAGGTGTACTGATTGACAAGAATATGGTATTTAGAGAGCGCGTCACAAAAGCTGCTGGAAAAGCCCAAAAATCCGTGTCTGTGCTGGAAAGGCTTATGCCTAATGTATATAATGGGGTAATTAACCCTCCTAAGAATCTTTCGTTTATACATTTTTATTGTTAAAAATTGCCGATATTCAAACATTTTACTCCCTTATTTTACCATTTTCCCAAAGATGTTTATCGACTGGATATTAGTTTAAAAAGTAGGTGTCAGCATCAAGCCATTTCTTCTAAATTCTGTTTTTTATTGTTATGAAAAATCTTTATAATTTAAATTAATACTCAAATCCTCAACGGACATGGCTGTTTCCGAGATTACCTCCACTAGATTGGCCTAGCTCCCAATAAGTTGTGTAAATATTGCGGCGAAGAGGACAGCGTGGCGCACACCATTTACGACTGTAACAGGTGGGACGCTATGAGAAAGGATTTCCCAAACGATATAGAGCCACGGAACACAATAGAGTTCATATTAAAACCGGAAAGCAATTGGAATCAACAAAGCCATATACGACATTATCAGCTGCAAAGAGAAGGACGAGAGAAGTAGACAGAAAGCTGATAAACTACGCGCAACCTAAATATCAAGCAATAGCCGGATGGCAGCAGTAAGTTGCTACAACCAAACGGCGTCTTCTGAAATTAAGGGAAGGAGACGTAACTTAGGCGCAGGATGAGGGAGGTCCTACTTGAAGCATGTGTTAAACGATACCGAGTGGAGGTAGGCGGAGGGGTTTTAGAAGGTATGCTGGCCACTAAGAACTTGGACAGAGAGCCCCACACAACACAGAGATGTGCGTGCAATAATGCATTTCCCCTCCCCCTCTGAAAAAAAAACGGACAAGCCAGCAACAATTTCAGCACTGGAAAACAACATTACAGCTGCCATTAGTGAGATACCGGCCGAAATGCTGGAAAAAGTATGCCAAAATTGGAGCTGACGGATGGACGACGTACGGCGTAGCCGCGGGCAACATTTACATGAAATAATCTTTAAAAAGTAAATGACAAGCATTCATTTATATGCGCAAATAAATATTTCATGCGCAAATTTTCTGTTTTTTTCAATTTTCGAAACCCAAACGGTTAAAAAATCACCCATTATTACACAGTTTATTTTAAATATCCTTCATATTTTTATTAAACTTAATTGTAATATCATTACACAAAGAGGCAAATTAATATTCAAACATAAAAGAGCAACAACTTAAATTCAACAGTTCCCACAGTGAACAAAAAAGAAACATTTATAAAAATATACTAAACAATGTACAGACGATATGTAAAAATTATTATTTATGTAATAATAAATATGTATAAAGCACCACCGTTTTCCACCTAGCTGCACATATTGCAACAAATTCACAGTCAAATATCAAAAGAAAAAACACATTTTAAAATTATAAATCATTATGATGTGTTTGCAAGAATTGTACAACTTTTTTTGGGAAATAATACTGATTAGTTTTTTGTAGAAAATTTTAAGTAATTATTTTCGAAAATATTGAAATTTTATAAACATAATTGAAAACTAGACTTAGACATAATTGAAAACAGTTGCGACTGTTACTACGTAGTAATCCAAACTTTACAGGGAATTGACGAATTCACTATGTGTGGTTAAAACATAGTGAATTTATCAATTCATTGCCAATTATCTTAAGTAGAAAAAGTCTAGACTTAAGACCAATCAGGATATAATAACTTATAGAGCAATTATATCTTACTATAAGATCAGTTGTAAGAAAGAACTACAAGTTCAAATGTGTTAACATTAAAATCTAGACATTAATTTCTCTCTGATTAATAATCTTTAGATTAGTCCATATTAATACAGTTTACCTTTGTTTACCAAGTTTTAGTAAAAAACTAGACTTACTAGACAATCTAGTTCACTCAAGACTAGTAAGACTTACTTTAGACAAAGTTCATTGCCTTATGTAAGAAAAGTCTGAAAATTTAAGTTCAATTGTTTTAAGTCAGATAAGTCTGCACCTACATTCCATTAACTTTTTTTTCATTCCATTAACTTATGCCAGAAAAAAGTCTAAACCTAAATCTGTCAGTTGTTTTAACAAAGAAAACTCTAGGTTTTAAATTTAAATCTTACAATATCTTAAAAATCTGAAAAATCAACAATTAAGTTCAATTCAGTCTAAACTTAAGAAGGCAGAAGACCAATTGGCAGTTTTTTGTTTGTTTGAGCTAGTCAAACTTCTTATACGGGGTGCGCCATGGGAAACGGACGTTTTTGGTATACGTAGTACTAAACTGGAATGGGTCTGAGAGGAAAACCGAGACCGTCGGCGCCCTCCCCTGACCTTGCAATTTGTGAATGGTTATTGTTTAGTTTCATTCATGCCGCTGTAGACGGTGGAGCATCGCGTTGTCGTGTATAGCAGTTTTGTGAGGAGCAGAAGAAACGTCACTTTCGTCAAAGGTTTAACGTTCCTGGCTATAGAGACATACCGAGCCGGAACACCATTTTGCGATGGGTTAATGCCTTTCGCGGTGGATGCAGTTTAATGAAAAAGAAGCCACGTCGAACAGTTCGAACTCCGTAGAACGTCTAAGGCAGGCTATGTTACGTAGCCCAAGACGTTCAGCTCGGAGGACTCTAGAGGGAAAGTCTTGGTGGACTGGATGTCGCAAAACAACTTCGTCATCCGAAACAGCGAGCAGAAACGCACCTGTGTCCGAGGAAACGGTAGTTCCATTGTGGAGTTGACCCCCGGAACAGTGAAGACTGCAGGAAAGATGGTGGCGTGGGAGGTGCTCTCTGAAAAAACCCTGAGCGACGATAAGTACCCGCGCTACGAAATTCGATACAGCGGAACTCCCGAGCAAGATAACAATGAGAGCAAAGGATGGAAAATGGCTGCGCTGGACCAAGAAAACTTCACTGAGGCCTACCGAGAGGTCTCGAAGAAGAAGACGGATAATGCAGACAAGCTAGTCGAGCTGGTCATTAAAGTTTTGTCTTTCAATGAGAGGTGGATTCAGGCCAAACAGGTGCACCTACTGGTGGACGAGCGAGATAGCCGAGCAAAGAAGAACCCCTATAAGGCCGAAAATAAATGCAGGCACTTATAGCGCGGGCCAAAGAAGCCAAGTGGAAAGAAATCTGCGAGGACGTTGAAAGGGACGTTTGGGGGCTTAGTTACAAAATCGTGACGGATAAATTATAAAAGCCACAGTTACAAGTTGAGCCAGAATTCAAGAAAAGGGTGGTGGCAAATCTTTTCGTGTCGCATGAGAAAACCGAGTGGACGCGAGCGCGCATTACTACGCCCAGGAAGTTATGCCAGGAATTAGAAGAAGCAACGACTAAAATGAAAACAAAAAGCGCCGGGCCCCGACAGCATTCCAGTAGAAATCGTAAAGCTTGTGTGCAAGTACTTTCCCGAAACCGTGCAGCACGTACTGAACAAAGAACCGAAGGACGCAACGTTCCCGAAAAGGTGAAAGGAAGCAAGACTGGCGCTCATCCCGAAACTCAATAAACGTCCGAGGAGTACAGATGCCTATCGACCGATATGTATGCTGGACAGTTTTGGTAAGCTGTTCAAGAGGATCCTGGTAAACAGGATCACAAAGGAATTGACGGGGAAAGCGGAACTCTCGGTGAGACAGCAAGGCTTTTGAAAAGGATTATTAAAAAATTATTAAAAACCAGGAAAATTGTCACTCTCGGGACGATAGACGTACAGAATCTGTTCAACTCGGCAATGTGGAATAACCTAGTAAAAAAGTTGGAAAGCAGAAAATTGCCCGAATATCTGGTAGACACGACAAAGAGCTATTTCTGTGACAGGCTGCTGTCGGTGGAGGGACAGGACGAAATAGAAATCACGGCCGTGGTTTCCCAAGGGTCCGTGCTGGGACCGCTTTTGTGGAACCTATTGTGGGACGGCATTCTGGACGTGGCCTTACCCGACGGTGCGCATACCGTTGCTTACAGGGACGATCTGGCCCTAGTGGTCACAGCAAAAGGAGAGGGCGCGCTAGAATGTAAAACCAACGCGGCACTAGAAGCGATCCAAGAGTGCTGTACTACTAAATGCTTTAGTGACAAAAGAGAAGCTTACATTGGGAGGCAGCAATGCGGCCCGATGGAATTCGCACAGGGTGGTAGAACAACACGCCAACATAAGCACTTGAAATACCTGGGAATAGAGATGAGACTGGGGCGAGTTTCTCGTTCCAGATCCCATCCTGTGGGACGGCGGATCCCTGTCACTGTCCCATCCCATGACATTTTCGTCCTACTGTCCCATCCCACAAGCCTAAAATTTACATCCCATCCCAAGCCGGTCGCGCGGCCCGTCCCATTCATCCCATTTTCCCATACAGCAGACTTTTCGGTTCAGACTTTCTTAACGACAATTCGCTCAAATTTAATTTTTACGTAATTTCTTAATGTGACAGTGAGTAATCTTTTTCGTCGCAACCGGATCGTAACACTTTACAAGAACTACATAGTTATCACAGAAATCTCCTGGGCTGGACATATTATGGAAAATGCGTATTCCCACGATAAACAATTAATTATGCACGAACTAGATTTACTAGATTATCACTCCGTCCCATACAAAATTGTCATCCCATCCCATCCCAAGCGACGTTCATTCCACTCATCCCATCCCATGGGACGATGGTATGGGATGGATCGATGGGATCCCATGCTCATCTCTACCTGGGAATCGTTTTCGACGAAAAGTTAACCTTCGGGAGGCACATAGAAGAGGCAGACGCCAAAGCGTACAACAGAATAAACAAACCTATTGAGAATACTCCGGAGAGCCGGAGGAGCATCGAAAAAAAGAATGGAAAATGTGCGTATTCCCACGATAAACAATTAATTATGCACGAACTAGATTTATTAGATTATCAAAACTCGCCCCACTCCGACCCATAGAAAATTGTCATCCCATCCCATCCCAAGCGACGTTCATACCACTCATCCCATCCCATGGGACGATGGGGTGGGATGGATCGATGGGATCCCATACTCATCTCTACCTGGGAATCGTTTTCGAAGAAAAGCGTACAACAGAATAAACAAACCTACTGAGAATACTCCCGAGAGCCGGAGGAGCATCGGAAAAAAAGAAGAGTACTGGCATCCGTCGCAACAACGTTGTTCTGTACGGGGCACCGGTGTGGGCCGGCTGCACCAAGGTCCAAAGGCATAGGGAAGTCCTGAAAAGGGCGCAAAGGAAGATCGCCATCAGGGTAGTTTGCGCATACATAACTGTCGGGACTCATGCAGTGCGGGTGCTGACAAGGCTGATCCAAATGCAGCTACTGGCGGAGGAGAGAGCCAGCATTGCGAGCAAGGAGGAAAATGATGCACGGACTATTAAAGAAGAAGGAAGGCGTAGAACGAACCAAAAGTGACAGGAGTCGTGGGGAAAAGACATGTGTAAATGGACTTACAGGCTGATACCAGACGTTAAGCCTTGGCTGGAAAGTAAATATGGGCAGCTGACCTATCACCTGACAATGGGGCTGACGGGCCATGGTTGTTTCCAAAGCTATCGGAATAGGATAGGCAAAACGATTGTACTGTAACGTCCGTACTGTAACACGGAACCAGAAACGGCCGAGCATACCTTGTTCAGTTGCGACAAGTGAGCAGGTCAGAGGACGAAGCTGGAAGTAATAAGCGGCGTTGTACTGAACTTCCCAGCGCTAATCGGTTCGATGCTGGAAAGCGAGGAGCAGTGCAACGACGATTGCAATTATGCAACAAAAGGAGAAAGACGAGAACGACGAACTACTGAATATGTAGAACCGGAGCCCCCAACTTGATGTTATGCATTACTGCGGTACCGAGTTGTACGGGCCAAGAAAAAAAGGGGAGGGTTTTTAGTGGGTATACTCTCTCTAGATGAGAAGGACTCCCACACTACCAACAGGTGCCTATAAAAGTTTTCCCCTTCCTCAAAAAAAGGCGTTCAGCTCGTCGGCATTCTGCATTTATATCCTAAATTTCAATACGGCGAATTCTCCACCAAGATTTACGTTTCCACCACTATAAAATGGCAGTTGTGCACCAGTTGAAGGAGGCCGACTATCCACAACGTGCAGCTTTAGCTGAGCTATGTTCCTAAGCTCTAAACTATTGGAAGATAAGCCTATTGCGATTTTGATAATGAGCGACGAGGCTCATTGTCATCTTAATAGTGTTGTGAATCGTCAAAACTTCCGATACTGGGCCTCTGAAAATCGACAAACTCTACATGAAATACCACTACACAGCCTCGAAATTACGGTGTGGTGCAGCATCGGGAAGTTTGGTGCCACAAGGCCCTACTTTTGTGCGGAAAACGGGAGCACTGTGACCGTGACAACTGATCGTTATATGAATGTGGTGAAGAACTTATTGAGAACTGAACTGAGAGGACGACGAATCAACCAGAGTGTCGATGGCTGCTGTTGGTCAACTGTTCTCTAATCGCTTTATCTCCAGATTCGGTGATTTCCATTGTCCCCCTCGCTCTCCAGCCCTTCCAATGTGTGATTGTTTCTTGTGCACTATTTTAAGGAGGCCGACTATCCACAATGTGCAGCTTTTGCTAAAGCGATGTTCCAACTTTTCGAAGATGAGCCTAATGCGATAATGAGCAACGGGGCTCATTTTCATCTTAATGGTGTTGTGAATCGTCAAAACTTCTGATAATGGGCCTCTGAAAATCCACAAACTCTACATGGAACACCACTACACAGCCTCGAAGTTACGGTGTGGTGCAGCATCGGGAAGTTTGGTGTCATAGGACCCTATTTTTTTGAGGAAAACGAGAACACTGTTTCCGTGACAGCTGATCGTTACACGAATATCTTCTTGAGAACTGAGCTGAGAGGACGACGAATCAATCTGCGAAATGTTTGGTTCGAACAGGATGGACCTACGTCCCATCCTGCCCGAGTGTCGATGGCTGCTGTTACTGTTGCCTAGTCGCATTATCTCCAGATTCGGTGATTTGCATTGGCTCCATCGCTCTCCAGACCTTTCAATGTGTGATTTTTTCTTGTAGGGGTATCTAAAGTCTCGTGTGTATGAAACCAAACCTCATACACAGGCCGAACTGCGACAAGCGATAGAGCAAAACATCGCTCAGATCGATCGTTAACTATTGGAGGATGTGGAAACTAACTTCAGAGAGCGTATCCACATACATCAGCGTGAAAATGGACACCATCTTAATGATATTATTTCTCGTACATACTGTTCCGAGTACCGTTCATTTGTAAAACATCCGTTTCCCATGGCGCACCCTATATTAAGCAATAGACTAGATAGTTTATTTCTATACTCGGGCAGGCGAGAGAATGCAGCTGTACTGGGCGGAGGTACGCGCAGATTAGTTTGAGTTAAGAAATATGCGTCAGTTTTTCAAATACGGACATCTAAACACCGCACAGTCGAAATAAAGTTGGGGTTTGCGCAGAACAATGCTAAACTCGTCGAGACGAGATGCAATCTCTCGCCGGCCAGAGTATAGATATTATTAAGCAAGTGAAAATTTTAAGCCATAAATGCTTAGAATTAAAACCACTTTAAATTGTATGCACTCAATTTTAGAAACATTTAGACTTAAGCCACGTGGTCCTGTCTTAAGTTACATGGAATCATTTCCAAAGTGTTGTCTAAATTTATTTGATCTTGTAGTTTGAATATGTTTTTGATTGTATTCTTGTGCGTCAAGATTTCATTTAAAAAATTGTACGATTCTTGCCACCTAGTCCGGGAAAACAACATAAACATCCACCAGTAAAACAGTATGAGCAAACATCACCAATATTATTTCACAAAAATTACAAGCATTTAATATATCATAATTATTGTTTTCCTCGTATTAATATCATAATATATAATTTCTTTAATTTGATTATTCTGTTTCTTACTTTCTTTATTAAATACACGCAATGAATAATAGTAATTTATATGCCGCCAGAAAACATCCAACTATAATTTTAGTGTAAAAAATTATATTTCAAAGAACAGATTTTGAAAATAAAACAATCCATTTTACTTCAACAATCAAATACAATTAATATAAAAGAAGAAAAGAATTAATAGAAGAACTAAGTTTTATAAAACTTATGTTTATGTTTTTTAACTTATGTCAGACACTGTTTAATTATTAATTAAGATTAGTAGTTACTTAAGACTAATTAACAGAATAATCCAGACTTTTAATATGTCTGAAAATTTAAAATGTTTATCACAATCGTCGTAATACAGAACATATTTTAATTAGACTTAAGACTATGTCTTAGAAAAGTCTAGAATTGAGAACATTTGTTAGAATAGGCGTCTCATATTAAATTGTATTACATTAGATAAATCTGGTTCAATAATGCCACAAAAGGCCTAGTACAGTGACCGCTCAGTTAACATACACAATGCATGCACAAATTTCGGTGCCGTTTGTTTTGATAGTGTAGCGATTTACGTTTGAGTTCAGTTTTTCTAGTGTTATATCAGAAATTTACGACAATTTATTATATTAAAGGACGAGTTCAGTAAGCGCGATTTTACAGCACGAGTCCAATTTTGGAAAACGACGAGCGTAGCGAGGACTTTTCTAATGGAAGTGCTGAAAAACGCGTTACAAACTAGTCTTTTATAGTATTTTTTTCTATTTTGCGCCCTTTTATGCCATTTCTAAATAAAAAAATAGCCGATACATATTGAGAATATTGTATCGCACTCGGCGAGCCATAACCGTACGCATATGAGTGCTGTTATGAGTCCATTACAGACGAAAAATAGAAAAATTAATTTAAACAACATGCGTGATACCAAAAGTACAAAGAATGCGAAAAACTATTACTTTTGAGCAAAAGCGATTATTGAGATTATTGTGAAATCGAAAATCGAAAGTTAGCAGCAATATGAAGAAGCCTAGACCTGAGCCGTTTGACAATACATACTATTTAACAATAGTATTTATTGTCAAACGGCTCAGGCCTAGGCTTCTTCCCATTGCTGCTAACTTTTCTCTTTAACAAGGACAAGAAAGAATAATAACACACGTTAAAGATGGCGTAAATATTGAAGTAAAGTCGCTCGCGCGAACGACTATTGATCGAAACTTGAACGACTTTTAAAACTCTGGTTGGATACCCAAAACCAAAATAATATTCCTTTGAATCTTTCTATTATCCAGGTAAAGGCTAAAAGCTACAAATTCACGCAGACTAACAGAATAATATGTGGGAAGGGGGACATGGAAGGAGCCGCCACGTAGATTGCGAGTAGAGAGTAATTACAGCAATCAGGCGTCCCCTGCAAACAGCAAGAACCGGCTAATCCTTCCTACACCGAAACACCAAGCGGATCATCGATAATGGAATTAATCGGTTTTTATAAAAGCCCACATTTAAGACGACCTCAATTAACATTGAAGGACTTTCTAAGGATTATCTGACCTAACAAGAGCCACCAAGTGCGACATCTTGGCAATCCAAGAAACCCACAGAGGCCCCATCACTACGGAAGCGCCGTATTTGCAAGACTTGATCTTGAAATCTGATCTGCGGCATTCACGTCACACGACAACATTGAGATTCTCACAGTAGAGGTAAAGTCCCTCAAAGTCACGTCAATATACAAACCGCCCAATGCAGCCTCCCAACTTACGGTCGCAAGACGGGATAATCGTGCTAGGCGATTTCAACTGCCACAGCACAATATGGAAATATTGCCAGACCGATAAAAATGGAGCGGAACTGGAGAACTCGGTAGAGCACACGAACTTCAATAGCGGTCGCTGGAGAAGAGGCCCAACCTCTTGGATTTACCCAGGACTATCGCCTAGCTGGACTGGTGAAAATTCTGTTGCAGAACAGGCGCTTCTATGTCACACTGCAGCGAAAAAGAAGTCGATAGAGAGACCAGAGGAACGTCCTACCACAGGGAAGTGCACTGGCTCCTATGCTTTTGAACGTATACACAAATGACAAACCAACCGACCAACATACACGTCGCTTCATCTACGCGGATGACACAGTCATCGCCGCGCAGGGGAAAAGCTTCTGAGGCCCGAAAGTGTTCCCTTCAAAAGGCGATTTAATTTCAAGAAGGCAAGATGGAATGAGCTTGCAGCTGACCTGGACCACGAGATCACCTCCCTGGAAGCAAAGCCCGCAAACTATGATACTTCCATCGACATCGTCAAGAGTCTATCAAGAAAACACATCCCAAGGGGATGCAGAACCGAATACATACCAGGTCTTCATCCAGAATCCGCAGACCAGCTAAAAAGGTACCGAACCCTATATGAGGACGACCCCTCCTCTGAGGATACTATAAATACGGGAAAAGATCTGAAGCAAGCAATCTCTAGAGCAAACTCCGATAAGTGGCGAAGGATGATAGAAGATGGATATGGATATGAAGCAGAACAGCCGACGTGCCTGGAAAGCAACGACCCCACAAGAGCTACTTCGAACCTGACACTGGTCACTCCAGACCAGATCGCACACCAACTGCTAATGAACGGAAAGACTCAAAGAAGGGCCAACAAAAATCAAATACAAAGGGATTCAGACAACGAAACCGATTGTCTAGCTGAGCCATTCACAAGCAGTGAATCAAACCGCTTTAGCAGCTTAAAAAATAACAAGGCTGGAGGACTAGATGATCTAAGAATAGAACAAATAAAACATTTTCACCAATTTAATGAACTGCTGTACAAGGAAGTAGCAAATCCTAAAAATGTGGAGGCAGGCTCGAGTAGTCGCGCTGTTGAAACCGGGAAAGGATCCCGCAGAACCTAGAAATTTTCGACCTGTGACATTACTATGTCATCTCTTTAAAGTCTTTGAAAGATTGATACTGAATCGCATATCTGGTAAAGTAGACTAAAGCATAATACCAGGGCAAGCAGGGTTAGACCGGGAAGGACTTGATGCGCCCAAGTTCTAAACTTAACACAACATATTGAAGATGGCTTCGAGCGCAAGCAAATTACCGGTGTAGCCTTTATTGACCTGACAGCGGTATGATACCGTAAACCACCAAAAAGCAGTGGAGAAATTGTATCATCTTACCAAGGACTATCGCCTAGCTGGACTGGTGAAAACTCTGTTGCAGAACAGGCGCTTCTATGTTACACTGCAGGGAAAAAGGAGTCGATGGAGAGACCAGACGAACTTCCTACCACAGGGAAGTGTATTGGCTCCTATGCTTCAACGTACACACAAATGACCAACCAACCGACACGTCGCATCATCTATGCGGATGACACAACCATCGCCGCACAGGGGAAAAGCTTCGAAAAGTCGAGAATAAACTAACTACAGCCTTAGAAAAGATGGCACAGTACTACGACATAAACCAGTTGAAGCCGAACCCTAGCGAAACCCAGGTATGTGGATTTCACTTGAGAAATAGGGACGCACGCAAGAAGCTGCATATCACATGGAGAGAACAGGAACTCGAAACATGCGACACTCCAAAGTACATAGGCGTAACACTGGACCGCACCCTATCTTTCCAAAAATACAGCCAGAATACAAAGGCCTTGCTAAAGTTTGTGCTAGGAATAATATCATCCGGAAAATCACTGGCACAACATGGGGAGCGCAACCTGACGTGCTGCTTTCTTCGGCTCTTGCTCTCTGTTTCTCCGCTGCCGAGTACGCGGCACCAGTGTGGTACAACTCGGTTCACGCAACACATCTCGACGTGGCCTTAAACTAGACGTGCAGGATTATAACAGGCTGCCTGAGATCGACACCTGTCGAGAAGCTGTACCATCTATCTGGAATTGTCCCAGCAAGCGTCAGACGCAAAGTAGCATCCGAAACAGAGCGGAGATAGGCGGCAACCTCTACACGACCAATAACCAGAAAGACAATGACTCAAATCAAGGAAGAGCTTTCTCCAACATTCGCAACAACTGCAGACATGCCCAAAACAACGCCGCATAGAGCTATGGAAAGAACAAAACCTAAACGTATGGATCGAGCCCAGAGAGGAACTGCCACCGGGAAAACTTTTACCATACGCGACATGGAAATCACTGAACAGACTAAGGACAGGAATGTCTGTGGATGACGAGCTGTGTGGATACGGGGGCTTCAGAGCTACAGCCACCTTCTCAGATATCCCAACATGGGAGAGGCATGCACGATGGAGGACCTAGTCGTGGCAAATGACAGGGCGATAGACGCTGCCAACTATTGGAAAGGAAGGTTCTGAATGAAAACACTGGTGTCTCGGACTTGGAAATGAAATGAATGGATATGTGTGTATATGTAAATGACAATGGGGTGTGGAGGATAAGGTACAACCACGAGCTGTTGTCAGACACACGGGTCCCAAAAATTGTGTTTCAAAAACTACCAGGAGGAAAATGACCAGCATTGTAGGCCAATAGCAAGGTAGGAGGGTAAAGTAGCAATCGACGCCCAAGAACTACTGCAGACACAAAACAGGAGAAGGGCAGCAAACATCCGCGAAAGTTGGAGGCAGAAGGCCAAGGCTCGATTTGGGCTGTAGTGCCATTCGAGAAGATTGATAAAAATAAAAAGGTAACAGCTAAAACCTTGTGGAAAGACAATAATATTTTGTTCGCAAAACGAAATATTGGCGCATTTTGGGCGGAAATTAAAGAAACGACTATGAATACGGCTTGGATTAAGTTATGCACTCAATATGTTTCTGATAATAAAATTGTAGATGAGACAAAATGAAATTGTAGAAGAAATTATAGAAATGGGACGAAAACTTGAACTGAATATGGACAGTGATGATGTTAATAAATTGTTAGTGTCACTTGCGGAAGAGCTTAGATCATTGGTTCTAAGCTCTTCCGCAAGTGACACTAACAATTTATTAACATCATCACTGTCCACATTAATAGTACTGCAAAAGAAAATGAGTGCAGAAACCATGTGCCCCTTCGTGCGGATAATGAGTACGTTCGTACGGACAGATAGTCGTAAATAATCATGTACGTATAGGATGTATCAAAAGAAATAGTGCAGTTTTGACGGGCCGGTACATCCCGTGTGGTGGAGATAGGAACCTGGGAAGTGTCTCATTGTGTCGGGAGGAACGTGCCAATTTCAGTTGTTACCATGGTTTGGTCCGGACAACATAGGGGTTTCGGTGTCCACACGTTGTTTGAAAATGGTCGTTCTTTCGTCGACACCCAGCGTGCGTTCCGGCTGCATATCAATCTTACGTGTCGTGATACCGTCCTTCCCCGTAATTTAATCGCGAGATGGGTGCGCACATTCGAAGAAACTAGTTCCACAGTAAGACCTATGGGAGAGTCAAGTGACTTTAGGAAGACTCAAAAAGGCAAGCACGAAAGAAGGAAAGAAGCTATCCACCCCTACAAGATTATGAATGCTCCAAGATTTAAGCCTCCTCACTATAAAAACCGCATGAATTACTCCCAAGAAATGTTGAATCGGATCCATTCGAGTTCAAGTTTTTTTTTCAATTTTCAACCCACTTCCATCTCTCTGGAGCGGTGAATGAACAAAATTTTCGGTACTGGGCTGAAAATATCCAGAGGAAACTTCACGAGAAACCTCTTCACTCCGAAAAAGTGACCGTGTGGTGTGCCATTTCTAAATTTGGAGTGATTGTGCCTCATTTTTATGAGGACCGTGACTGTCAGCACTAAACGTTATGTTTCCACGTTGGAAAATTTTTAGACCACCATTGGAAGAACTAATGGAGGAAACCGATTTGGGAGAAATTTGGTTTCATCAGGACGGTACTAAGGTCCATGATGCTCGAATTTCAATGGAGTAACTGCGACAGATGTTCCCCGCGCGCCTTGTTTCTCTGAGGGGTGATGTGGAATGGCCCGCACACTCACCTGATTTAAGCATTTGCGACTTCATCATGTGAGCCAACCAGAAGGAAAATGTTTATAAACGTTGACTTCACACCTTGGAAGAACGCAAGAATCGAATTCGGGAAGAAATCGCCGCCATACCCGTCAGTTTGTGCCAAAATGCGGCCGAAACCTTTAGAAATCGACATCGTGAATGTATCACTATTGGGGACCATCATCTTCCTGATGTCATCTTCAAAACTTGATACATAAAACGGCATGATGTACCGAATGAAATAAAATAAACCGCATTTCTGTCAGTTGCGCTATTAGTTTATAATAGCTCCTCAAAACTGCACTGTTTTGGCGGACCATATATTATCGCACGTACGTTAAGTGAGCGGTGACTCTATTAAGCCAGAAAAGTCTAGATATAATAACAAGATATAATTGTTTAATATCAGAAATATGTTGGCAGTTTGAGAAGTACTGGTTTAAAACATCTAGTCTATATACAATCTAAATTCTGACTGTCTATTCTTATCTCACTCAAACTCTTCTGATTAGTTTTTTTTCAATTTGTATCGTCGTTTTTTTGTAGTCTGATATTAATTATTCGTCAGATCTATTCACATTATTTGTGATTAAAAATATTGTTGATTAGTCAATAGTAATTAATTTCATTTTCAAAATCTTAATCTTTGAAACAAGTTATTCTTAAACTTACTCCCACTCGTAATAAGACACTTAAAATGTTTTCAAGTCTGGCCAAGGTATTAGTACTAATTCCTCAGTATTTTTTTTTTCAAGGATTTCTAAACCATCATCATGAACATCATGAATAATAAATCATGAGTCAAAGATTTGAACCGAATAGATAAATATTCAAACAGATATCTATGGTAGTTGGAATACTATGGTAGACTAGAACTATATACTTGTGTACACATTGTAGATAAAACTATAAAGATTTATCTATTTCTTTCATGGATTATATTCTGAAGTATTTAAACTAAAGTGAAATTAAAAAGGTTTTTCTTTTCTTCGAGAATTGGTTACATTTAACTATAAGATCCATTACGTTTTCTTTTTTTTTGGGACACGTTATAGAATGTATACATTATTCTTAATATATTAAGTGTTAGTTAGCAAATTAAGGTAGAAAGTGCAACTCTACATTGTGCATACAGAAAAAAGCTGATTTTAACAAAGTTTCCTTTTCGCATCTCCTCTCGAATAAAAAAACAAAACATTCTATCACAATCTTTGAGTTATATGACTAGAAAAATAAACTAATTTTAACGAAAAAAAAAAATTAAATCACGGAAACAAGAATATCCTAAATTAAAAACTAAAGCGAAAGAAAATCAAAATATTTACATAATATTTTTTGTTGTAAAATATATACTTTTTTCTCCTTCTTCTAAAATATATACAAATAAATATATTGCGATGTAAATTAAAAAATTAATTCAAAAAGTAATTAAAATGTATAAACAGGGACAGATTGAAACTTTTTTCTACTAATCATACAATTACCTATTTTATTTGAATGGGCCACATGTTCTGCAGGACTCTGTACGTTTCGACGCATCGTTTGTTCAATTGATCCGTTTCTGGTAATGTGCTTAACGGAAAACATTCTCCCTAAGAAAAAGAAAAAAAATTCAATAAACATTGTAGCGAGAATGGGCCATTCATAGTAAATCCTTACAGAGAGGGATTACTTTTACGATAGGGTTGCATGGCGGGGGTATAGTAAAGCTATCAAAGCGCATGCCGTGGCAGATATCCGCAATGCTTCGGGATGGCCAATTTTTTATATTTTGAAAATGGGTCATCATAATTGTTGGTTTGTGAATTGAAAAATAACGGCACAAATAGTCGGTGGAAATTCTATATTTTTCCTACAGTGGTCTAGAAATTAAATCAAAGAAATAAATTGATAGCTGTTAAATAAGGACAAAGTGAGCGATATAAGCTTATCTCTATTAAGCATAATTTAAGACCACGGCGGTCTCTAATACCTCACGACACAATTTGTAGTGAACATTTTATTGGAGGCAAAAAATTAGATGAGCAAGCAAACTCGGACTTGCTCTCACGATATTCCCTCAAATATATCGAAAGAAGTAGGTAGTAGAAGGTAGTAGAAGAAGAAGGTAAGTAGTGATTCACAAGTTCTAGCTAGATAAAACGAAGAACCACAAGTCTCAGACGCACTTGAAGTCTGCCGCATCGTTTGACCACACTCTGAACCTGTGCAAAGCAAACGCACCACCTCACGTACGCCTCATGATGCCGCCTCCGCCCTACCACACCAACCAAACTTCTGTCGCTTGCCGCAAACCGAAATTCCACTTCTTCCTGATTAGGGATGAAGCCCTTCAACGCCAACTAAACTCAGTTCCTTTGCAGCAAACCGAAATTCAACTTCTTCCTGGACGACCAGAATCTCACGTATAATGCAACAACAAACGCCCAAACGAGGACGTCTGCAACAACAAACAACGTCTACGGTAATGACGTCAATCATCTACCATACGCTTATCAACGAACGCAACAAAGACTACGATGACGCCTTCAATCGTCTACGAGAACGCCTGCAACAACTAAGGCCACGGTACCGACGTCAACCGTCTACCAGACGCTTATCGACGAAAGCAGACCAGAGAATATATCGTCGCCAACATAGCAACCAGGTTACAGCACAAGGGCTGGCAGACAGTACGATTCACCGACCGACTACAAGCAGACTTACAAGGATACAAACATTATGCAGCAGCAACAAGTACTATCTAGCTTTGTCACTGGCAAGGGGGTGATGTAGCGATAATAGACCGTTCATAGCAAATCCTAACAGAGAGGGATTACTTTTACGATAAGGTTATCACTATAATCCCACGAACGAATTCTAAGCTAGATATGTACAATAAGATATTTTGTTTTGGGTGTTTTACGATAGGGTTGATGCTATAATCCCACGAACAGTTACTAAATTTAGATATTAACATTCATTCAAACATTCTATTTGGATATTTTATACCGCGTTGTAAAAATAATCTTACGAACAGTTTACGAATATAGTAATGGATATTTTACAACCGGATTTGTAAAAACAATACCCGAAAAACGGTTCCTCATACATGAAAGGGCATATAAATACAGTCACCACCAGACATACAATAAATAATCTCAGGTACTTTAAGCCATACACAGCGAAGAGAGTGCAGCCAAGAAGATCCGCCAAGACAATTAGTTCTAAGTACATATATACATATTTGTAAATAAAATTCTCGTGTACGAAACGTGAGTGATAATTATTTGAACCCGAATCACCCACAAATTGATGACCCCGAAGTGATCGGTACGAGAAACGTATTACATACAAATATAGAACCAAAAGCACTTGAAGTCTGCGGCATCGTTGGACCACACTCTACACAAAGTTTCTACAAGGAAACTTTGCACGCGGAACTAAACACGCCGCCTCTCGTACGATGCCGCCTCCGCCCTACAACACCAACCAAGCTCGCTTGCGGGAAACCGAAATTCAACTTCTTCCTGGACGACCCGAATCTCACATATAACGCAACAACATCTACGATGACGCCTTCCACCGTATACGAAGACGCCTGCAACAACAAATAACGTCTACGGTAACGACTTCAACCGTCTACCAGACGCCTATCAACAAACGTCACAGCGAATACGACGCCGCCTTTAAACGTATTCGCGGACGTCTGGAACAACGTCTACGGTAACGACTAGTCTACCAGACACCTGTCGACGAAAGTGGACCAGTGAATATATCGACGCCAACACCGCAACCAGGTTACAGCACAAGGGCTGGCAGACAAGTAGATCTTTACTTTGATAGCTTTGAAAGGGCCATGCACAGGAGGACGGTAGTTTATTTCCATACTTGTCACTGGGATTTAAATCTGGGACTTCTGACTTAGTAATCTGATACCTTGTCCACTACGCGCGGTGGTGGCGCCTTCTAGACATACTAGTACCAATAAAAATAATTAATTGAAAAAGAATTATGTCAAAACGTGGTTCTAATTAAGATAAACAAACACGAAACTCATCATCTACTATCTGTAATCGTTCCTGTTTTTAATTTCATTTCCATATGGGCTGAGAAACGTAAGTCGTAAAGATACGGTGATCCTAAGGGCAAGAGAGATTTAATGAATGTAGTCGCTAATCGATAGCGGCTCCAAAGCGAAATCCAAAGTTCTAGCCAAAGAAAATGAAGCATAAGATTGTTCTCTTTAAAGGCTGGTGTGTAGAGTCGTATCTCGCAAACAGATTAATGACCCACATGAAAATTTGATAACCAAGTGATAAAAATAGACAATGATACAGAGAGGTTTTAAATTGTTTTCTAACTCACTTCTGACTAGTACTTAAACTGAGTTTTTAAGTTTCGTAATCCAGAGTTCTAGCTTGTTGGAAGTCTTCACATTCGAAGACAGTACCAAGTTATCTTCGTTAGGAAATTCAAATCCAGAATTTACCGCATTAAAGAAAAATATTATGTCTGTTTGCAAAAAGATAAAATATAAAATAAATGGCAGTCTCTGAAACCTCAGCATTCAGATACGGGATGTCATCAACGAGCGAATGGACATTTTCTTTTCGAGAGCTATCGCACTTCCTTATGAAGCAGCATTCCCTTATAATCCGAATCCAAAGTTTCACACAGGAATGCAAAAACTATGCGATGTAATTCACAACTTATTTATCTTCTTAAGGAGCCCATCAGGTTGAGCTTTGAAGCAAATGATGGAATATACAAGTTTCACATATGATATTTTCATATTATTTGTGAATGATATTGAATGATCAATTTGACTAAAATTTGAAGTTTCTAGCCGGCAAATTTTCCGGATACGGTTTTACTTGTATTAAGGCTCCTTCAGACCGGCGCGGAGCATACGCGTTGCGATATTTCCGCAGCGAAAAATTCGCTAGCGGTGCGGCAGCGAAATGGCAATGCCCACAAGAAAACGCTATTTTTACGTGTATATAGAAGTCATGAGGTCCTCAGAGCAAGAAGCTATGCTATTTTAAAGATTGATTGCATAAGATGAAATATGTTATTTTGTATTTCTAAAACACATAAAACACATTTCTGAATTAAACATGGGTTCATGCGCTCATAAAATCAATGTGATTACAGAGATTAACATTTAAAAACACGGCGGCAGCGAAACTAACCGTGCGTTAGTTTCACGCTTCATGCAGCGTCCTTGTCCTGCAATGCTGCACTACCGCGACGGAAATCGCGATTTTTGATCTGATATTGCACCGGTTGCGACAGCGAAACTTCCGCTACGGTCTGTGAACACCTTTATTAAGGAAAATAATTCTCGCGTAAAAAACTTAATTTGAGAGGAAGTTCAAAAAAATGGGACAACGCAAAATTAAACAAAATCTTAATTTATAAAACCAGATAACCCAGCAAAAACGTAATTCTGTTGGCAGCATTCAGTGAAAATATTGAATAAACTTTTGTTAAAAATAAACATAATTTAAAAATATTCGCCTAAATAAGCGTTCGCTAATAGTTAATTGTAATTCTGAAATTTAATAAAATAAAGAAAATTACCTCGCTGTGGTATGCCCAAAGCATTTCCAACGTCGAAATGAAATTTTCCAGCTCGGAATTTGTGGCAAAGTACAAAATCCAATCTCCGCTGCTTTCGTGAACCTCTCTGCATGCAAATTCCTAAACAAACATTTATTATTTCCTTATTATCTTAATTTATTCTAAAGGGTGACAAATTAAGAGTGTCCTGTTTTTAATTAATTAAATCAAAAAGAAGTAATGGCGTATTTGCATGTCTTTAAATTTCAACTGTCTAATATTCTGTAGGTTCACTAAATATTTAGTTTCTTTGAAAATGGAGCGATGGCCGATTGAACAAAGGATTGCTTGTGTAGAGCTTTTTATACGAACGAACTCCATTATTCAAACTCGGAGGTGGTCTCGAAAACAGTTTTGGCGCCGCCAAATTGCAGGACAATTGCAAGATGGGTCTAAAAATATCATCGAACAGGTTCTCTTAAGGATACTAAACTTGAAGAGGAAAAAAAATGTTGGTAAAGAAGAGAATACTTTGCAAGTTAAGAACAGAATAGATAAAAATTCCAATCAATTAGTGCAACGTTTATCGCAGCAAGTAAGAATAATATTATAGTAAGATTTACTCTTTCGGCCTTACAAATGACAAAAAGCCCAAAAACTTGTTCCAATAGACCAAAACTCACGTTTAGAATTCAGTCGATGGATTTTGGGCAGAGGGGATCATTTTTGTTTCCTACAAGATTCTAGCTACACTCCTGTACAATTGGCTGGAGACATATACCGAGGAAATGACAGGGGATTACCTGTCAGTGCAGATTTAGAAAAAATAGGTCAACAGTGATTTTAGCAAACACAATCGAGGGACTACAGTTGCTTATAAACAAAATCGGTGACGTGGTCACGGTATCACGGAATCAAGGTCTAAAAATCAATATAGGAAAGACCAAATGTATGATATTTAGCAGGCAACCACACAATGGCACTATCCTAGAACGTAATGGAAGCCAAATTGAACGTGTCTCTAAGTTCAAGTACCTTGGTAGTATTATTACAGAGGATCTAAACCCGGAAGTGCCGAATACAGATTGCTCGGGCAACTTTTAATAATATGATCCTTTCTTTGCAATGACAACTTGAATGTGAAGCTAAGACAACGCATGGTTGAATGCTATGCATGGTCGGTATTGCTGTACGCAGTAGAGACGTGGACTCTGAAGGTCAGGGCTATGAACCAACTGGAGGAATTCGAAATGTGGCTTCACAGAAGAATGTTTCGTATTCCGTGGACACAACATGTTACAAACGAGAATGTACTACAAAGAGCAAACATCGAAAGGCAACTTTTGACGACCGTAAAATGCCGAAAGACATATCTTGGACATATTTTGAGAGGTGATAAATATCGTATTACAGCTCTTACTAAAGGGCAAGATTGAGGGGCGCCGTGGAGTTGGAAGAAATCAACAGTCGTGGCTCAGAAATATTCTGGACTGGACCGGCAAAAGAAGGTCTGGTGAACTTTTTCGCTTGGCGGAGGACCGTACAGCTTTTGCCATGGTGATCGCCAACGTCAGGGAGACTGGACAAGGCACATGAAAGAAGAAGAATAAGGATGACACATGAATAAGGTTAACAGCCGACCAACTATTCACAATCCGAAAGCGAATTAAGAATGAACAGAGAATTTAACTAACACTTGGTGGAAAAAGCATGGGAATATAACGTCAGCAGACACCGGCCTTTTGTTGACTTTAAACAGGTCTACGATTCGGTAGACAGAGAAGCACTTACTTACTTTTTCGTGTCCGGTAGTTTCCGGTGGTGGAAGGATTGGCCACTGTCTGCTGAGACAGTGTTACCAGGGGGCGCCGGCATGTTCTGCATATACAGGAGAAAATGCACGCGTGGAGGCTACTTCCGTGTCCCCCAGAGAAGCAGTATTCCGCACCATGGAAGAGTTTCAGATGCCCAAAAACTTGACGAAAGTTTTAGACGAATAAGACTGACGAAAGCCAGATTAAAAGATACAAAGTGCAAGAGTTTGCTCTATAGCACAACATCCAACAGCTTCTCAATCAAGACGGGACTGAGACAAGGAGCCTGTACACATTACTTTTCAATCTAGCGCTAGGAAAAATCATAAGAAACTTATCTGCCAATTGGAAAGAGACAATTTTCAACACGTCCAATAGCCGCTTTCGCAACCGACATGGACCTGCTAGGAACTGCTATTACCGAACTCCTGCTATCACCGGAGTGATAGCAGTGAAAAAAACTTCAACAATATGGAGACGGAAGCGACAAAGTTGTGACTAAAAGTGAGCGAAAGAAAAACCAAGTACCTGACTCTAGATCGAAGAAACGAAGGGCAACTAGGGCAAAACCAACGATTGACGACTATAACTTTGATGCAATAACATCCTTCAAGTATCTGGGATCGATACTAAACCTCAGCAACGACCTAGACCAGGGGTCGGCAAACTTTATAAACTTAAGAGCTAAATTTATATTTAAAATGATTTCAAACTGGATCAAGAGCCACAGATGATTTGTTTTCATATTTTTGAATTTTTTTAATAATTGGCGATCATTAAGCGCCCTTGTGATAATATTCTTGGTAGCCTTGACTACCCAATAGCCTCCCAACCTTACCAATATCTTCTGGAAATGTTGCGCAAAGTGCTTCCAGGTGAATTATGCAATGTGAAGATAACACGTCTTGATCATTTTTTTTTCAAAATATGACAAAATACTTTTTCATTCTTTTAGCTCCATCTGTTGCAATTGACACAATTTTAGTAAGTGGGATGTGAGTTTTCTTCAGACATTAAGGGTGCATTCGAGTTGGGCGCTCATAAGCTTTGAGCGCTCACGCTTTTAAGCTTAGATTATAGGTGTTTTTGTTGGCATATGAGCGCTTAGAATCAATAACAAAATTTCGTTCGCTTGGGACACTATGACAGTCGGTTAGCGTCAGAGTTAGCGTCAACAGGGCGAATGTGAGAAATGTTTATCCATTAGTAAATAATATATTGGAAATTATCAATGATGAATCTGATGAATATGACTATGATTGAAGATTGTAATGATGAAATGGAATGCTAATATTCAGTATTAATTTAAATTTATCTTGTAAAAAAGACCGTTTAGGGAGACTTCAAAATTTTGTTGAATAGGTTATACCATCTTTTACTGATAAAGAATTTAAATCTCACTTTAGGTGATTATTAAAAGTTTAACATTTATATTCCAAACTTATTGATCTTTACCTTCTATTTTAAATTTATAGATTATATTAATTATATTCAAATAAAATGTTGTAATAATTTTAGGATGTGTCGTTCAACATTTAATTTTGTTCTTGATACAATTAAACCATCCATAATAAGAAAAATCCCAGGATATAAAATGGCACCACCTGATAAACAGTTCTTTATAGCTATATGGAAAATGGCAACTCCAGATTCGTATCGGTAGAATAAGAAAATACTACTTAAATTTCCTGATTTTTTTTTTAATTGCCTGAATCTTCACTTGCTGTAAAATACAGAGCTTCATCAGTTTCTATGACATGCGTCATGGTAAAAGTTTCCATGACATCATATGGTATTCGTTTTGATAAATAGTAAAGTTTGGCGCTCACGCTATTGCTGCCCTACCTCTGTAGCGTGAGCGTCTTTTTGATTGAGCGTGATTTTTTGACGCTCGACTTGATGCTGTCGAACGCTGAAAACGACATTTATGTGCGCTCAAAGCGTGTAAGCGTCCAACGCGAATGCACCCTAAGTCATTGCATTTTCAACATCTTCTCCTCGTGTTTGACCCTTGAGTGTAATTAATCCTAGGAGTTCTTCTTTGGGACCATCTGATGAAATATAGCGAGCAAAGACAACTTGTGCAGTATCCTTTATGTCACAAGACTCATCGACTGCTATTGATTGGCTGATGCTAATTTAACTTCCTCGGCTTGTTGTTTGCATGCATTTAACGACATTTTATTTGTCCTTTCTGTTACAGTTCTGGCAGACAATGGTAAGCTTTTGATTTTATTTATAATATCTGCTTTATCGTTAAAATTGTGAAACAGTGTGTTAAACAGCCACATTTATAAAACAACTTTTTATGTACCTACTCACCATCAATGAATGGTTATCCGTTTTTGACGATTTCGAGATTCACGACAAAGCTCGCCAAGTTAGCATTAATTGCAGACTGCTAACACTTAACTTAACCAACTAGACTGCTTAACCAAACAGACTGCTTAACCAACAGTTAAAAGAGGAACAACAGAAGTCTTTTTAAAATTGTTCTGATGTTCTTCAATTGCTTTCTTTCTTACATCACCGAAGGGATAATTCCTTGCAAATGCGGCATGTTTATTTTTTAAATTTTTCTCGACATTAGCCTTTTTATTGTAGTTTTTCATGGCAAATAAGACAAGTTGGAAGACCAGATACTTTAGGTACAAACGTAAACGATTCAGTCCATTCAGTTTCGAATTCACGATGTCGATCGGCTATTTTTTGTTTCTTCGAAGCCATTACTGAATTATGTCCAAAAAGCACAATTTTGAACAATGCACTGCCTTGATGGCAAGACACAATATCTTTAAAAAATAACCAATATCCGCGCTGTGACTGTGAGTTATGTCGCGGCGGTGGTCGTAGGACCGAAAAGGGACAGTTTTGTTTCTTTTTTTGTGATTTTTTGTTGGTTTCAATGTACTTGTGAAGAGCCATAAGCTCACTCCTAAGAGCCACATGTGGCTCGCGAGCCACACTTTGCCGACCCCTGACCTAGACGAAGAAATCAAAGCCAGATTGATGCAAGGAAACAGATGCTTCTATGCACTAAAACATCACTTCCTAAACTCCCCACTAAATAGAACAACAAAAATCCGACTGTACACAACAATCATTCGCCCAATACTAACCTACGGTAGACAAACGTAGGCTATGACAAGAAAACACGATTAGCTTTTTTGAGGGGAAAATTCAGAGGTCAATTGCTTTGGCCCAGCAAAAGAAGGAGAGACCAGGAGAATAAGAAAGAACTGGGAAGCGAAGGAGCTATTCGGCGGAGAATCAATCATCGGAGCAATCGAATCAGCCAGAGATGGGCGGGACACGTAGTCAGAATGACAGAGGACCGAAAACCCAAGAAAATTAAACCGCAACTTTTATACAACCCGAGCCCAAGGAAGACCAAGGAAAAGATTGCAAGACTGCATTGAGGATGACCTAAAAGCACTGGGCATCACAAAATAGAAAACGCGAGCGCTAGCACGCCAGCAATGGAGGGCCATAGTTAAGTTTTCCAAAACACACATAGGGTTATGATTGCTGCGGGATAATTTCGTCAACAAAATAAGTGAAAGAGTGACGAGGCACATTTTCAATTGCATGGGGAGAGGAACAAACAAAATTTACGTTAGTCTGCCGAAAACCCTCGAAAAAGAGCTACATTCTCAAAAGGTACTGTATGGTGTGGAATATGCAGCTGGAGTATTGGGACCGTATTTGAAAATGAAATAGGAAACGCAGTAGTTATCAATAGTGAACATTATGTGGAAACGCTACAAACGTTCTGATTGTTGTTCTAGGATGCCATCGCTCAATTCAGATTACCAATAAACGATATTTGGTATCAACAAGATGGTGCAAGGCCTGATGTATCCAACATGTCTGTGGGAGGGTCGGCGCGGGGATCAGTTGTGGCCTCCTACTTCTTCGGATTTGGATTATTTCTTATGGGGCCATGTTAACACTATTACTACCACGATCGGTCAAATGACCGATCGTGGTAGTAATAGTGTTAACGTTCGTTTTTAAAAATTTTAGTTTTAAAATGAATGTAAATCAACTTCATTGTATCGTAAAATCAAATCACGACTTTTCCTTAAATATACATGTAAACAACTTGTCGATATTCTCACACTTTATTTTGTTTGCCATTTGCCAAGAAATGTATGTAGTTGTACTTATCTACCGCCACCGGTCATATGACCTTTTAGTACACAATTGTACCATTTAGTACACAAAATGCATGTAGTCGTGTGATAACCTTCAAATAACGATTTATTAGAAGATTTGCCTTCTAAAACAATACTCGAGTCGTATTTTTTTTGTTTTTGTTTTATAAAGTCCAACAGAAACTCACGTTGCAGGGATGCATGGATTTTGTATAGGGAGACAACTGGAGAGAAACTTTCGAGGCAGCAATTTTTATTTCAACTATCAAAGAACTTGCAACTGACGATACTGAAGATATCTGAAGATACATCTAAAGGTACATCTGAAGATGTACAAGAAACAGCAACCAATAGAAGAATTGTTTCATCTTCAAGAAAAACTTGCAATATTATTATTTCAAATAGAGGTCATTTGACCAGTTGCAGTATGTATAGGTGATAAATCGTCAGTAGTAATAGTATTATATCTAAAGTTTATGAGAACCAACCTTAAACCCTGTAAGACCTAAAACGAAACATTTGAAAAGCTATTGGTGAGATGTGTTGCATCGATCTCGGTCATGCATCGAAGCAAACGGAGATCATCTAATCGATGTAATTTGTAAGTATTAATTGTTATTTTGGGATTAAACATTTAACTCGTTATTACAATTTAAATCTTACTCTACAATGTTCAAGAAAAAAATTTGCATCCAACTTATAATTTTTTGATAATTTTGACAGTTTAAAATCAGGACACTCTTAATTTATCACCCTGTATATTACAATAAGACAATAATCCTTTGTGAAGTTAAAAGCCTTATACTGCATTATTTCAACATTATAGTTTCGTCGATTTCGTCGTTTATTTGTGTAATTTATGGACTTACCAATATGCACCAACTTTGTTCGGCCGAGGGTAATCGAAACGAAACGATATCGGAAATAGCAGCGCAGGAAACAGCCTGAGCACCTTTAATAGGATTATGAGAATCCTTGGAATGTACAATATTACACGGGAACGCCTCCCTCACTGTCAAAATATGCTCGGTCGTCATCAACAGAGTATTTGCTTGAGCCACCAACTTTTCTCTCTGAGTATAAAGCTAATAACAACAAAATTAACATTAAATTAAATGAAAAAAAAACTTTTTATTGCCAAACTTCTTACACCACTAGCTGCGTGTACCAAAGCTTGCAACCAATCACTAGCCACGTATTCATCAGGAGCTGCTAAATGCAAACTACTTCCTGCAACGATCAATTGAAATGTGTGAGGTCTTGGACAATTGTAGACCCTTCTTGCACCGTGACAAGCTCCATTTATCAAGGGCAACACCCTCATTGGTACCCTATGCGAAGGCGAAGACAGCATATACAAAACTCCAGCTCTAAAATAAATCAAACACAAAAATTTAAATATTTCTTAATTAAATTAAGAAAAAAAAGTAAATATTTCTCATTTAATTTAAAAAATAAAATAAATAAATACTTAAGGATGAAATAAGCCGTTTCCCATCGAGATTCAGTTTCAGAAATTTTGAACATTAATGGACCTTCTTTGTTGGGACCCATTGGAGTCTCAGGTTTATCTGTGTTGCATTCTTGAAGATTTATTATGCTGTAGTAAAAATATTCTTCATCCTAAATTCAGAGGATGCAATTTAATATACAGAGTGTTTGCAAGTTAAAAAATCGACAGCCCATAATTCAGGATTTTGAGAAAAAAATATATGGAACATAGTGAATATATAGCATACCTTAAACTTAAAATACGAGCAAAGCAAATCTGAGTGATACTGACAAATTCCAGTTTGATCGGAATTTAATCAAAATTTCTTATTTTAAAAACAGTCATATATTTTATCATATATTCATATAAGTTTATATATTTTTGACTTATTTAAAAGATCTGTGCTATATTTCATACTTTCACAAAACCAAACAATAAATATACCTTGTCTACAGGTGTTTGTTTGCAAATTGTCTTCCTCAAGTTGACCATATCCCTCATATTCAATTGTTTGATAGCTGGAAGCTTCGGTTCGCTCTTGCACCTGCGCATGGCCATCTCTAAATTCACAATAATATCGCTAGTAATGTTTCCACAGCCGGTAGTCACAATGCACTGCATATCGTTGTCGTAGTTGGAAAGGTGAATGGTCTGGGCGTTCGGTCCGATCAGGATCGTATTCAGCTCGGTGAATGGCAAGACGAAGTGGTTACAGAACACGTTGCCCTTCTTAAACCCGGAAATGTAGAGGGTGGCGTTCGTTACAACGACCATCAACGGTTTGTGTTCACCGCTCGTCGTGTAAGCACTCCACACAGGAAAAACCTAAGAGAAAATTGTAATTTGTAGGAAAGATTTATCACAAAAAATAATTTACCTTAATTAAAACTTCTCTTTCATCTCTAAAAATCTCATTCCTAAATTTCCCAATCTGTTCGAATTCCTCCACTGTACAGCTCTTAACTTTCCTGAAACTCAAGATTTCCGCTTCGATTTGATCGTCCAAATCTCTGCTGGCCTCGTCGTTTCTCACAGCCCCTTTAACGTACAAACTTAAATATTTCCTAGAAATCTTGAGCTTCTTCTGCAACCTCGTATCCAACATCTTCTTCATAGTAACGTTTCGTAAAAAACGGTTTATCAAAGAGTTTTTTGACGTGGACGCCCTCATCATATTTGGTAGCGATTTTGCAATATTTTCCGGTTCCTGCCGGAAGTTTTGGATGGCGTAGTGGTTCGCCTTGCTGATGCGTTTCTTTGGAGAGTTGAGATGTCGGGAGGATTCGGGAAAATCCGAAGATATCGTCTCGGTGTCCGACCAATCGAGTTTCGTTGAAGATGAATATTTGTTGTTTGAAACATTCGGAGGTTGTGATTCTTTCGTTTCCTTGACGGGCGTTGAAGCGTTTAAAATTTCGAATTCATCTTCTGGATCCGGTTGCGGTTCTTCCTTGGCTTTTCTCTTAAAGAAATTAAATTCTTTCAAAATCATTTGGTAAACTGTGGAGCTCTTGGGTTTTTGATTAGCAAAAGACTTCTGGAACGTGTCGTATTCGTACGAGTAGCTAATCCCTTTATGTTCATAGACATTGCTGTCGCAAAGCAAAATGTTAGCTGGAACGTTATCAGCTTTTGGAGAGTCTGGTTGGTAGCCTTCTATTATAGATAATCGTAAGTTATTCTTAGCTGATGTTAATTTATTGGAGAGATCGTGAGAAGAGGAATAGACAATATCTTCTTGTCCCTCTGGTACTCCTCTTTCGGCCATCGGGACAGAGCTTGAGAAAATGCTTTTTAAACTTCCGAAAATATTCGTGTCTAATATAGTTGAATCCGGCCGTTTTCGACGGATCACCGCTTCTTCTTCGACTATATTCGTGTCGATCACTTTCCGATGTTTAGTTTTCTTTAGACAGCTGGACTTGGGCATCTTCATTGATGGCTCTTTCTTAACATAATCTTCATCCTAAGTAAAATTAAGGACAATGTAAGAAATTAGTTCTTAAATACATCATGTTCTGAATCAGCAACACAAAATTATTAAAGTATGTGTAAATTAAATAAAATTGTTAAAATGAGCGCTGTATTGATCGGGCTAGTAAAACTGAAATGGACATTTTTAATTTGCACCTTTAGTGTTTCCCAATTTATTGTTCAAACCTAAACTGATCTAAATTGATTTTACCTCAACAAAACTTCATTATTCCAATAAAATCAATCACAGTCTATTAATATACCTCTTTGTCTTCCTCGTCAATAGAACTCGAAATACTTCCGCTAGAACTGGAAGAAATCGAAGAATACCTCGCCGTATGCTCATAAATATCCGATTTAACTTGTCTGTCCGACTTGTTCTTGTCGTAGTACGGTGCGTCTCCTTCGGCGGCCCAACTGTACCGCCCCTTAACAACATCTGGCTTCTTGGAGAATCCCCGCAGAAAGAAGTTAGCGGAAACGTCCGGCTCGATGGTGATGAAGCCGTAGTTGATGTGGACGTCGTCGATTTTTGTGCTGTTCAGGATATCTTCGTGGAAGGAAACACGCTTTTTCGGCGTGTCCGATTTGGTTTTCTTTTTGCGCTGTCTGCGGAAAACTATTTGCTCGTCAGGTACTACTTCCTGGACCGGTTTGATTTCGTTCACATCCGGCTGGATTGGAGGGATTTCTTTGGAATTCTTCAACACTTGCAGAGATTCATTCACTTCCTCGGACATGCTCACGTGCATCTGATCTTCATTAACTGCATATATTAAGATCACTATTAGTACCATTGAAAACAAATAATGTAGTCTTAATACAGTAATAAACCAGAGTAATAGTCTAAATCAGCTATTCTCAACCGCTGGTCCGGCGGACCACCGGTCGTCCGCGGGGAATGTTTACTAGTCCGCGAACATTTTTTTCTATCCGCGAAAAAAATTTACTTATTTAAAAAAAAAATAACTAAATTTTAATTTATGAAATTACGAAATATAATTCTAACTTATGTTATTTAATACCTAATAAAAATATCTAGTGAAATTTTGTTGTTAATAAAATATCACTGGTCCGCGAATTTTTTTTACAAATTTTACTGGTCCGATGGCCAAAAAAGTTTGAGAAGCGCTGGTCTAAATGACTAAAATAGAGTATATACTAAATAAAAAGTACCACTATATAGTTTTAAAAAATATTTTTGTATTCTTACCTAAAGTTTTATTTTGAATCTTATTAGCCGCTGTGTAATCCAACAACTCGTAACTATTTAAACTAACATTCATAATATCCTCCTTAACATCCCCCTCGCCTTTAAGCCCCTTAATATTTTGGTTGACAATATCGCTTTTGGTCATCACGTTCTTCCCCACTTCTTTCTCCTTCGAGACTAGATCGTCGAACATTTCGTTCAGTTGCGTTTCTGGGTCTTTTTCGAGTTCGTAGCCGCTTGCAGACATGACGGAGGTGAGGTCGGATTCGGAGTCTAGCAGCTGCACGCCCGAGTCTTCGGGGGACGTTAGGCTGGAGGTTAGGGAGATTGTGCTGGAGATTAGGTTTTTGTCGTCCGAGAGGAGGATCGACTCCATTTTTAACATGTCCTTGTCTATTAGTTCCATATTCATTTCTATTAAACACAAAATATTCAATTTAATTATCTTAACTGCCCAAAATTTTAAAATGTTATCAACAATTGTTTAACATTGAAGAAGAAACAAAAATAGACGATTGTCAATAACAAAACTATTTTGGTCAACCAATACAGTCTTACCTGTCCAGTCTTAGCTGTCTAGTATTGTCCGTATTGTTTGCCAAGGTTTGTCTGTCTAGTCTATTCTGCCTAGCTTTATTTGTCCAGCCTTGTCTGCCTAGTAATTGTCTTGCCTCTGTACTCTTGTTTGTGTAGTCTGTCTAGTCTCGTTTGTTTAGTCTCGTCTGTCTGGTATTCCCGGTCTTGTCTGTCTAGTCCGGTCCGCCTAGTCTTGTCTGCCTAGTCAAATTCAAATTAAATTCAATCTTTATTTCCCAAATAAAATACACGTATCTATGGGATGTGCCAACAATAGTGTAAAGATTAATTAATACAATTTACACAACAAAAAATTCATCAATAGAATATTTTTTAATTTCTTACGAAATTTTTTGTAGGAGGTTTCATTTCTAAAGTTTGTTGGCAGATTATTGTAGATATGGAAATAAATATGAATCTTAAAAAAAATCGTAAAGAATTTTTACTCGTTGAGTGAGGCTAACCGAAACTAATGATAGACAATAAATTAATTAGAAATTGGTTCTGCGTTTTCGGTCGATCTATTGTTTTGTTTTGGTTTTTTCTTCTCGGTGCGACTTGACGAGTCACTCCAAGGTAAAGATTTGTAATCGCTGGATTTATCGGCGGTGGATTTATCTGCGGTGGCTTTATCGGCGATGATTTCGATTTCTTTCACCTCTGGTGTTGCCTCCTTTACAAGAATATTATAATTTAGCTATGAGGGTTTCCATTGCGATGTGTTTATAATATCAATTAGCTGTTTATTTTCAGATTTAACGAGTTGTAGTTCGATATTAAGTTCACTAATCTGTTTTTTTAGTGGCTCAACTTCTTTCTGTATAATTTGACTAATAATATCTGCAGATTCAGTACTACTCATGTACGTAATAACATGTTCATGACATTTATAGGGTTTACTGTTTGATCTTAGATCTCTTGGCATTTTTAAATTATTTTATTAATTCTTCTCAAAACTAATTAATATTATTCACTTCAATACTCTCGCGCACACTGTCTCGCGACAGACGTCCGTTCGGGTTGAGCGTTACACGTATACTGTCCTGCAGAGACAAGTATCTATCCTGTCAAGTATCTGTCCGGTCTGTCTAGTCGTCTCCGTGTAGTTTTGTCCGTCTAGTATTGTCCGTCTAGTCTTGACTGTCTAGTCTTATCCACCTCCACGTCTATCTAGTCTTATCTGCCTAGTCTTGTCGGTATTGTCTTGAATTGTCTTGAATCTGTCTGGAATTGTCTGACTAGCCTTGTCTGTTTAGTCTTGTTTGTCTAGCCTTGTCTGTCTAGTTTTGACTGTCTAGTCTTATTTGTCTTAATTCGAATTAAGAACAGAGCACCGGGACCAGATGGAATACCACCTGATGTTGTAAAAATAGCTGCCCCACAACAATCAAGTTTCGTATTGAACACTATGAACACGCTGCTCGCAGCGGGAAACTTTCAGGCCTGATGGAAAAGGGCAAAGCTCGTCCTCACCAGAAAAGGAGATAAAAATAGGGAACCTCACATCCTATAGACCTATTTGTCTACTGGATGCGCCTGGAAAACTCTTAAAACAACTTTTACTAAGCAGAATAAAAGGAGAACTCGAGACTGGGCATGGACTGTCAGAAAAACAATTTGGCTTCAGGCAAGGAAAATCCACAATTGACGCGCTAAGATCTGTCATAGAGATTGCCGAAAAGACCAAATCTGGAACGCAAAGAACAAAAAAACTGTGTGGGATGCTAACCTTCGCTGTTAGGAACGCATTTAATAGCGCAAGCTAGAGCAGATCATGGAGGCCAAACATCAAGAGGTATATCACAGTATTTACTACGCATGTTGAGGAGCTACCTTAGCGATAGAGAATTTAATTCTAAAAGGGGTTCGGAAAACGGATCAGCAGTGGTGTTCCAAAAGGATCGACATTAGGCCCAACCTTGTGGAACGTCCTATATGACGATGTGCAGAGATTTAAGACTGCCATTGGGGGCGACAGTGGATGATTGGCTTTGCAGACGACTTGGTTCTAGTGGTAACAGCCAGAACAGAAGAAGGATTGATGAAGAGGGCAAACCATGCTATATAGCAAATCATTAAATGGATGAAAGCTTAAACTCTAAATCTAGCGCCGGAAAAAACCGAGGCGGTCCTCTTATAATAAAATTCAAAATAAAAAAATGACGTTAATACCAAAGCACCAAATAAAATACCTAGGCATAGTAAAAGACAAGGTATCATCTTTCACATCGCACATAGCAGAAGCTGCAGCAAAGAGGATGAGGACAATGGCAGCAATACAGCCACTAATGTCCAACATTTGGGGTCCCAGGAGCAGTAAACGCAGACTGCTCAGCTAAGCAGTACAGGCCACTATGATGTACGGAGCACCAATATGATACTGTGTGCTCTGAGTGGACCACCACCCAGAGCGCTGGGAAAACAGAGCAATACACAAAAGCTCCTTGCAGTGCAAAGAAAAATGGCACTTCGCATCTGTAACGATTTCCGCACCATATCAAGCGACGCAGTCTTGACCATCGCGGGTATCATGCCAATTGACTAGCTGGTGGAAGAGAAAACGGCAGGAGACGGGTCACAACAAACTTAAACAAATATCGGCCAGGAAACAACTATTTGAAGAATTGCGGCAAAGGTGGTAACAAGGCATCAAAGGAGAGTGGACCAGACTTGAACTTGAACGCCCTAACTCTGAACCCTGCACAAACAGAGAATGGGGAAAATAGTTACTATCTCACACAAGTATTGTTCTGCCACGGCTGTTTCAAGGACCACTTGCACCAAATTGGCAGGGCGCCAGACGACCAGTGCATCTATATCTAGTCTTGTCTGTCTAGTCTTGTCTACCTAGTCTTGTATGTCTAGACATGTCTGTCTAGTCTTGTCTGTCTAGTTTTGTCTGTCTAGTCCTGTCTCTCTAGTCTTGTCTGTCTAGTCTTGTATATCTAGTCTTGTCTATCTAGTCTTGTCTGTCTAGTCTTGTATGTCTAGTTTTGTATGTCTAGTCTTGTCTGTGTAGTGTTGTTTGTCTAGTCTTGCCTGCCTATTTTTGTCTGTCTAGTCTTGCCTGTCTAGTCTTGTCTGTTATAGTCTTGTCCCTCTAGTCTTGTTTGTCTAGTCTTGTCTGTCCAGTATGGTCTGTCTAGTCTCGTATGTCTAGTCTATATAGTCTTGTCGGTCTAGTCTTGTCTGTTCTTGACATCTGTCTAGTACTGTCTTTCTAGTTTTGTGTGTTTAGTTTTGTAAAAATAAAAAATTGTTTTGCAAAACTGACAAATTAACAAATAATATATTTAAATAGTCTATATAATTTTAGTAATTCCCAAATGCAAACAACAAGTTTACAAGATCAAGTTGAGGCAAGAATTTACAAAATAAGTGTAAAATTGGTAAAAAAGTTACAAATTATCTAATTCTCAAATTTGAAGCCAACAATTTATTATTACATTTTCTACATCTATGTTTACTAATTTTTGGATTGTGATTAATAAACTGAGACACAATTTTCGCAACAGCTTTGACTAATATAGAAATAGCTTAATTTTATTGCCAATTAAAGGAATTTTGAAATATTCTAAATACATTAATTATAATTAGAAAGTTGTAACAGAATTTGTATCAATTCCCAAAATTTGAGAACTGAAAAGTAAATTTTCTTGGTGAATTTACAAATGTAACTCAACAAAAAGTTCTTGCAAGGTCTCAGTATTAAGTAAGTTAAAAAATTTAAAATGATTTATTTTGATAAATTTATATTGAGATAATGAAGCTGTCACCGTTCGTTAAAAAATTATCGTAAAAGTAAAGAAAATAGCAGGAATGCCAAATAGTAATTATAAATGTAGAAAATATGATCCAATGTCCTACTTATCATTGGGATTTGCATGTAAGGTTATTATTGGTCAAGAACCATTAATGTGTTTGCTCTATATGAATAGTATATATACATGATTCATAAACAATTGCTTGTTTAATAAAATATGGTTGAAAAACTACTAACAGTATTTGAAGTTGTTTTAAGATTTGTTAATCTTATTGAAAATAGCCCATTAAGTGGAAGGCTCTTCGCAAAATGGTGTGATGACATGGATGCAGAATATAGAGCACTTCCTTATTTTCGTGAGGCACGTTGGCTTTCTCATTCCAAAGTACTTTAAAGTGTGTTTGAGCAAAGAAGAGATCGCCTGTCTGTCTAGTTCTTACTAATAATAATAAAAACGAAGCAAACTTGTTTAATGACACAAAATTCTTTGCAAAACTTGCGTATTTAGTGGATATTTTTCAAAAACTCGGTACTTAAAAAAGTCAATGCAAGGACCTCAAACACATGCTCTGGTTCAGAAGGTTGAAGATTACTGCAGTTTACAAAAAATTCAAACTCTGCTTACTAAATTTGAAAAACAATAATTTCGACATGTTTCTCAATTTTAAAATCACTTGTCCTGAGGATAAAATTGAAGAAACTAAAGCTTATTATTAAACTTAATTATATTAAAATCTCTCGACTAGTCTATGGAAGCAATTTTCGTTTTGATTTAAAGTTCTGGACATGTCGAAATACGAATGGATATGAAATCAGCAGAGTAAGAGATGATAATTGTTTTATCTTGTAAGGGCACATTAAAACAGATATTTCAACAAGAAAAAAAAAAGATATTTCAACAAGTACAGAAAGATTTTCCTACCTTTTTCTTTGTACAAGAAAGCTTTAGGAATTTGCCATTTGTAACATCTTAGTTATGCGAAACTGCTTTTTCTGCAGTAGCTGTTTTAAAGACAAAAAAATAAAGATCTGGATTAGGGATGGAAAAGCTACTGAGAATAGCGATATCTTCAATAATACCACGGTTTGAGAAAATTTGTGCCGAAAAACAAGCCCAATCCTCACATTAAATTTTAACGACAATGATAAATATTATTACGTACTAATTATGACAATCATGTATTCTGTTCTTTGTATTTTTGTTGGATTTGTTTTTAAAAAATAATTCAAATTTTGTGCGTATATTTATAAATAATATGGTATATTATTTTGTAGCCCATCAAATAAATTGAGATAAACAATATTAGGTGATTTATGAAATTCGATTGTTACAAAAATTGAGGGAGGCGCAAGATTTTTTTTTATGAAAAACGGGGGCGCAGGTACAGTAAGGTTGGAAACTAATGACTTAATTTATATTGTCTTTGATTTATAATTGTCAATGATTTATATTGACTTAATTAATTTCAAATCAATAAATAATTGGAAATTATACAAGGTCGTTTTTTAAATTCGTTCCAAATTCATAAAATTTTAATAAACAATTTTTAAACTAATTTACTAATTACTTTTTTGAATCGTTCGTTAAAAAATTATCGTAAAAGTAAAGAAAATAGCAGGAATATACGCCAAATAGTAATTATAAATGTAGAAAATATGATGCAATGTCCTACTTATCATTGGGATTTGCATGTAAGGTTATTATTGGTCAAGAACCATTAATGTGTTTGCTCTATATGAATAGTATATATACATGATTCATAAACAATTGCTTGTTTAATAAAATATGGTTGAAAAACTACTAACAGTATTTGAAGTTGTTTTAAGATTTGTTAATCTTATTGAAAATAGCCCATTAAGTGGAAGGCTCTTCGCAAAATGGTGTGATGACATGGATACAGAATATAGAGCACTTCCTTATTTTCGTGAGGCACGTTGGCTTTCTCATTCCAAAGTACTTTAAAGTGTGTTTGAGCAAAGAAGAGATCGCCTGTCTAGTTCTTACTAATAATAATAAAAACGAAGCAAACTTGTTTAATGACACAAAATTCTTTGCAAAACTTGCGTATTTAGTGGATATTTTTCAAAAACTCGGTACTTAAAAAAGTCAATGCAAGGACCTCAAACACATGCTCTGGTTCAGAAGGTTGAAGATTACTGCAGTTTACAAAAAATTCAAACTCTGCTTACTAAATTTTAAAAACAATAATTTCGACATGTTTCTCAATTTTAAAATCACTTGTCCTGAGGATAAAATTGAAGAAACTAAAGCTTATTATTAAACTTAATTAAATTAAAATCTCTCGACTAGTCTATGGAAGCAATTCTCGTTTTGATTTAAAGTTCTGGACATGTCGAAATACGAATGGATAAGAAACCAGCAGAGTAAGAGATGATAATTGTTTTATCTTGTAAGGGCACATTAAAGCAGATATTTCAACAAGAAGAAAAAAAAGATATTTCAACAACTACAGAAAGATTTTCCTACCTTTTTCTTTGTACAAGAAAGCTTTAGGAATTTGCCATTTGTAACATCTTAGTTATGCGAAACTGCTTTTTCTGCAGTAGCTGTTTTAAAGACAAAAAAATAAAGATCTGGATTAGGGATGGAAAAGGTACTGAGAATAGCGATATCTTCAATAATACCACGGTTTGAGAAAATTTGTGCCGAAAAACAAGCCCAATCCTCACATTAAATTTTAACGACAATGATAAATATTATTACGTACTAATTATGACAATCATGTATTCTGTTCTTTGTATTTTTGTAGGATTTGTTTTTAAAAAATAATTCAAATTTTGTGCGTATATTTATAAATAATATGGTATATTATTTTGTAGTCCATCAAATAAATTGAGATAAACAATATTAGGTGATTTATGAAATTCGATTGTTACAAAAATTGAGGGAGGCGTACGATTCTTTTTGTATTATCGGTAATGGTTTTATCTGTGAAGAAAACCCCCTTATGGCTATGCCATAGCTACTTTACTACTTAAAGTTATCTTTACTATTCAAAAAAGTAATTAGTAAATTAGTTTAAAAATTGTTTATTAAAATTTTATGAATTTGGAACGAATTTAAAAAACGACCTTGTAGAATTTCCAATTATTTCTTGATTTGAAATTAATTAAGTCAATATAAATCATTGACAATTATAAATCAAAGACAATATAAATTAAGTCATTAGTTTCCAACCTTACTGTACCTGCGCCCCCGTTTTTCATAAAAAAAAATCTTGCGCCTCCCTCAATTTTTGTAACAATCGAATTTCATAAATCACCTAATATTGTTTATCTCAATTTATTTGATGGACTACAAAATAATATACCATATTATTTATAAATATACGCACAAAATTTGAATTATTTTTTAAAAACAAATCCAACAAAAATACAAAGAACAGAATACATGATTGTCATAATTAGTACGTAATAATATTTATCATTGTCGTTAAAATTTAATGTGAGGATTGGGCTTGTTTTTCGGCACAAATTTTCTCAAACCGTGGTATTATTGAAGATATCGCTATTCTCAGTAGCTTTTCCATCCCTAATCCAGGTCTTTATTTTTTTGTCTTTAAAACAGCTACTGCAGAAAAAGCAGTTTCGCATAACTAAGATGTTACAAATGGCAAATTCCTAAAGCTTTCTTGTACAAAGAAAAAGGTAGGAAAATCTTTCTGTACTTGTTGAAATATCTTTTTTTTTTCTTGTTGAAATATCTGTTTTAATGTGCCCTTACAAGATAAAACAATTATCATCTCTTACTCTGCTGATTTCATATCCATTCGTATTTCGACATGTCCAGAACTTTAAATCAAAACGAAAATTGCTTCCATAGACTAGTCGAGAGATTTTAATATAATTAAGTTTAATAATAAGCTTTAGTTTCTTCAATTTTATCCTCAGGACAAGTGATTTTAAAATTGAGAAACATGTCGAAATTATTGTTTTTCAAATTTAGTAAGCAGTTTGAATTTTTTGTAAACTGCAGTAATCTTCAACCTTCTGAACCAGAGCATGTGTTTGAGGTCCTTGCATTGACTTTTTTAAGTACCGAGTTTTTGAAAAATATCCACTAAATACGCAAGTTTTGCAAAGAATTTTGTGTCATTAAACAAGTTTGCTTCGTTTTTATTATTATTAGTAAGAACTAGACAGACAGGCGATCTCTTCTTTGCTCAAACACACTTTAAAGTACTTTGGAATGAGAAAGCCAACGTGCCTCACGAAAATAAGGAAGTGCTCTATATTCTGCATCCATGTCATCACACCATTTTGCGAAGAGCCTTCCACTTAATGGGCTATTTTCAATAAGATTAACAAATCTTAAAACAACTTCAAATACTGTTAGTAGTTTTTCAACCATATTTTATTAAACAAGCAATTGTTTATGAATCATGTATATATACTATTCATATAGAGCAAACACATTAATGGTTCTTGACCAATAATAACCTTACATGCAAATCCCAATGATAAGTAGGACATTGGATCATATTTTCTACATTTATAATTACTATTTGGCATTCCTGCTATTTTCTTTACTTTTACGATAATTTTTTAACGAACGGTGACAGCTTCATTATCTCAATATAAATTTATCAAAATAAATCATTTTAAATTTTTTAACTTACTTAATACTGAGACCTTGCAAGAACTTTTTGTTGAGTTACATTTGTAAATTCACCAAGAAAATTTACTTTTCAGTTCTCAAATTTTGGGAATTGATACAAATTCTGTTACAACTTACTAATTATAATTAATGTTTTTAGAATATATATATATATATATATATATATATATATATATATATATATATATATATATATAAAGATATTTATATATATATATATATATATATATATATATATATTTATATATATATATATAAATATATATATATAAACAAGGCAAATATAGATAAACATAAAGATAAGCATGCCCACAATACCAGAGGCAAAGAAAGTAAATAAATAAAGAAAATAATAAAATATATATGCAGAAAACAAACTTATAGACCATTTTTTTTAAGAATGCAGTAACTAGAAACGTGATTTACGATGATGACAATTGTTCAATCTAGTTACAAGATTTGGCGCTAAATTCAAATGTAGTTACTTGAATATAAAATTGGTAATTTATTATGGTTTCATTGAATATCTTATTATTATTGATTAAATACTCCAAATGGCAACAATAGTAATAAAATACAAACAAATAAATATAGAAAAATGCAAAAAATCTAAATGATACAAACAGATCAGATGATGAATAATGAAATCAGGTGAATTGAAAACAGCTGCAAATGTATGTGAAAAGGAAGAGAGGAAAGACATTGAGATGGAGAAGTAAATATCGTCGGTGTGAACTTCTCCTCGATTTAAGCCAATCAGAGAACAAGGTCAAATAAGCCCTATCTTCCCTGTACTGCATTCTTAAACAAAATTGACTATAGAACTCTGCAGCAAAGGACCGGGACAGCAAAACATCATCTTTTGGTTTTCCTCTTTTTTTTTAGCAAAAGTATTTCTGTATTTTCCAAATCATTTTCACATTATTAAATCATAACCAATGCTGGAAGAAGCCAAAACACCAAAAAATGATGAAAGATCCCCAACAAGGTACCAAAACGTTGTAATGGACAAGTCAGATTTCATAGAACAGAAGAAGTTCAACAATTGATTGGAACAATTGAAGAGCTCATGGACATGTTGTATTTTTGCCACCCAACAGAGCTTTTTAAATCTCACTGAAGAACTGTTTAACCAATGGAGGAATAACACAAAGAGAAGTCAACCCAAGTTTTAGGTAAATTTTCCTAACAGTGTCTGATTGGACCTTGTCTGTCTAGTCTGGTTTGTCTGTCCTCCTCGGTAGTGTAGTTGACAGCATACCCGCCTTTCAATGCGGGAGACCCGGCTTCGAATCCATGTCGGGGAGGCGACAACTAGGTTATCATTAACCCTCCACCCTAAATGAATACAAAATATGCGATACCGGGGTGGCGCATACTAAAAGCCAAAGTGGAATAAGGGGTTTAGTGAGAGCTTCCCCGAAACACTTAAGGAGGTTCGAGCGAATCCCATGTTAAATATTTTTTTTTCAAGTTTAAGCTTTGAAACTTTTTATACATGAAGATACTATACATGAAGAATACTTTATTTATGTCCTCTCAAAATTTGAGTGCTCCTCCATTTAGATTATTCGGAAAAAAAATCTAAAATGATGTTTTTCAAATCTTATACACAGGTTCCTATGGCCGACAAGCTTCTGTCACGTCTTTATTTATTTTTTTCGAAATTCATTTCCCAACTTTAAAGAATAAAAAACTATATACAATAAACTTAGATATTATTAAAACACGATAACATTAAAACAATGTGATGTTCCCGATGTAATTATTTGAATAATTAAAGTTATTTTTTTTTGTTTTGAATCTTGTTTATCGACAGTAATTCACATGACAGATGGTTTGGCAACGTCGCGATAACAGCTGATTGTGAAAGAAAAGAAAAACATGAAAACATTTTGAACTTTTGAACGTCTGTGGAACTATTTGATAGAATACTCTCCAGCTTTTTACATAGATTATCTATAATTTTTTATCTTTTGGTAATTCGAGGTTTTCGGCCAACATCTTGGGCTAATAAAATTCTGATTCCTTTACGACCAGTCGACTCATAACACTGATGTTGCCAGATCTTTTTATGTCACCTTATAAGTAAAAATAACGAAGTCATTTAATAACTTTATTTTATCAAATAAATAATAATTACCAATTTTTAAATTTGTTTTTATTGTAAATTTATTGTAAAAATAATGAATTTTAACAACTATTAGGATAATTGAAAATATAGAAAAATTCAAGCACTATTCTGACTCATTAGTGACGCTCAAACCTCCTTAAAAGTTTGGTCGGTCTAGTCTTGTCTATCTAGTCTTGTCTGTCTAGTCTTGTATGTCTAGTCTTGTCTGTCTAGTCTTGTCTGTCTAGTCTTGTCTGTCTAGTCTTGTCTGTCTAGTCTTGTCTGTCTAGTCTTGTCTGTCTAGACTTGTCTGTCTAGTCTTGTCTGTCTAGTCTTGTCTGTCTAGTCTGTCTAATCTTGTCTGTCTAGTCTTGTCTGTCTAGTCTTGTCTGTCTAGTCTTGTCTGTCTAGTCTTGTCTGTCTAGTCTTGTCTGTCTAGTCTTGTCTGTCTAGCCTTGTCTGTCTAGTCTTGTCTGTCTAGTCTTGTCTGTCTAGTCTTGTCTGTCTAGTCTTGTCTGTCTAGTCTTGTCTGTCTAGTCTTGTCTGTCTAGTCTTGTCTGTCTAGTCTTGTCTGTCTAGTCTTGTCTGTCTAGTCTAGTCTGTCTAGTCACCTCATTACAGATTTTAGTGTTTTGTCTTCTTTCAGAATTAATTATGATTTAATAATAATAATATGAAATTGATTTGACAAATAACCCTTCTGCTAAAAAGGAAATTATTTGGCAAACACATGGGCACTCTGTTTAATAGAGATAGGAAATAGTTTTGAGAAATAATGTAATGCAATTGAGAAAAGAGGAAAACCAAAAGAAAAAGACTATCAAAAATCTAATTTATGGACAGACAAATTTCCTTAAAATACCTAGATATTACTGAGAAAACTGAAAAGAAAATTTGGATTTATTCCAATACAGCAGTCTAATATATAGAATCATATTGGATTTATAAAATGTAGTCCTTAATCAAATTTGCAAACTTGCTAATTTTCTGGTTTATTTATATCTGTGTAGAAAACTGTGTAAACTAGAATGTATAAGATTAAATTAGAACAACAAGAAACATTGTTGAGGGATGTACAAGTAACCCACAGACTAGTCCTAAATCAAGATCTTTGTTTACATCAAAAACATTAAAACATGTCTCACAACAAAGAAAATGCTAAAATTAGATTTAAGGAGTTGTAAAACGATTTGTAAAAACTCGTAAATAGATTATTGACTAATCTGTGCAGAAACGTAAATAAGAATTTAAAAAAAAACTTCACCAGTCCAAAAGGAAATGAGTAATTGTGCCTTAATGTATTTAGATTAAGATAATTAAGATTAACTTTTTGTTTATTTACTTGTATTTGTGGAGTGTCCTGCTGAGGGATTGATCGAGTGTTTATTTACTACGTCCTACAGCATTGTTTTAACGAGGGTTTAAGCCGATGCACTATCAAAAAACAACGAATGACATTTTGACAAAATGAGCACATGCGCGATATATTACTGAGACTGTGTCATTGATTTTAGGAAATATGCATTTCGCACATGATCATAGCAACTAAATACATAGGCAACACATAATACGACTGTTACCTAATAGGCAACCGATTCATTAAAAACACATACAGGGTCTTCAAGAAATAACAAATTAAAATTGTAAAACTCCTAAAATTTTATCCAAAAAAATTATTCAAAACCACAAAACTACATTTAGTATAATTGTATTAAAATTAATTTCGAATACGATTATACAAAAACAGTTTATTTCTGATCTGTAATCAGTTTTGAAAAACTTTTTTTAGAACTAATGCTTGAGAAGTTTATATAATATTTAAGTAAAAATAATTTTGTTATTTTAAAAAACTAAAGATTAACATAAATAGATTAATATGTAGATTATATATTATTGATTGGATGAATTTACAGAATTTACAGATTTATTACAGTATTATCTAGATCAGTAGTGCATAAACTATTTCCATTCACGATCCCCTATTTCGGATAGAATTTTGTCGAGGCACTTGGATAGACACTAAACGTTTTATTTTAAATTTCCAGTAGATATTAGGTTGAGCCATGTAACTTCCGAAGCAGCTAAGTAGAATCTTTTTAATCGCTTTAAGTAGAATCTTGATTTTTTAAACAGGAATGTAACAAAGAGTATATAGTCCGCAAAAGACAGTGCTTCATAAGGATCAACCACCCCTGCCAGATGCGAAGCAAACATTCGTGCCAAAAGGATATTTTTGTGGGTATGGTGGGATAGTCAAGGAATAATTCACCACGAGTTCTTGAGGTCAAATTTAACGATTACTGCGCATAGATACGTACAGCAGTTGCAAAGAGTGCAAGAGAAACTCCATAAAAAGCGTCCTGCACGCGTCAATCGCAAAAACGTCATTCTTTTACATGACAATGCGCGACCATATACAAGCAAGAGCGACATAAGAAAAAATTCTTGAGCTTGGATGGTCTGTTTTACCACATCCACATTACTCCCCGATTCTTTGTCGAACAGACTACCACCTTTTCTGTCCCCCTTATAAAATTTTTTAAATGGAAAAACCTTAAATTCTAAAGAGCAAGTCAGGCAGGCCCATATGTCTGATAAAAAAAACGGATAAAAAAGTTACAAGTTAAAAGTTAATATTTTACTTATAGACAACATCTAGTATATATATATATATATATATATATATATATATATATATATATATATATATATATATATGTATATATAATTATATATATATATATTATAGTGATTTATAGAGTATAGTATACTAGTAGTATATAGATATAAGTAAACAACATTTCTCTCGCGACCTACTGAGAGGTCGCAACCCACAGTTTGCACACCAATACTCTAGATCAGTGGTACGCAAACCATGGGTCGCGACCCTCAGAGGGGTCGATAGAGAATCTTTATAGATCGTCTTCATAAGATCGAATTCATAATTATCGAAATCAGAATTAATGCATTTCGTGTGTAAGTGTTGGGTAGCAGTAAATAGTGAAATGTCAATATAAAAAAATTAAGAAAACATTGAAATTTTCAAACTGAATTTTCTCAAAATCTAATTTGGGGATTTGTTTCAAATTTTATAGAGATGTTAGAAATGTTCCGCAATATTTAGCAGATTTTCCCAATATTTTAATATTTATTTCAGCGAATATTGCAGTTTTTTGTAAAATCCACCTTGAAAATCTAATTTGTAAACATTGAAATTTTTAAACTTATTTTTTTCTAAAACTAAATAGAGGATTCGTTTCAAATTTTGTGGAGATGTTGGTAGAACTGTTCCGGAATGTTAATGCAAATTTTGTAATGCAAATTTTACCAATATTTTAGTATTTAATAATAAAACACCTTCATTGTTTTACTTATAAATAAAAACAAATACAACTACAACAATTGGCCATCGACACGTGGTCTTTCAGCCGAAAATGAACAGATATATTGAGCATAAATTGAAAAAAAAAACTTCATCGAAAAATTGGACGAGAATGAGTGAGTCAGTCATAAGGATTCAAGAAGAGTTTTGGAGGGGTATTGTCTGTTAGAATGTTTAGATGGACGTTTATTGCAAAGTTCGTAAAGGATGTTGAACGTCATGGGGTTGTCTCTAAGCTTTCTCCTAAGTCTGTCATGTCTGTCAGCTAGTGGAGGGACCCGGGTTTGTCTATAGAGATGTTCGTTGGAGGGGTTATGGAGAGGGTTGTTTGGATGTCTGAGTTTGGTGATGAGACGTAATGCGATTCGCTCTGCGACCTCAAGGGTTCGTCTACATTTATTATTGGTGGAGGTAATTACGTGTCCATAATCGAGAATGGGACGACAGATAGATTTGTAGATTTTCGACGCGGTCTTTATGGAAATGCCCTGGTTGTCGTACGTAAAGGCTCTAAAGTGTTTGCAGCGTTTAATTATCTGGGACTTGCGTAATTTGGCGTCGATATTGAATTTGTGTTTAGAGTCAATAGTTAGTCCAAGATATTTAACGCTGCTGGAGGGCCGTACGTCGGAGGAGCCTGTGTGGATGCGAGGTGAGTTTGAGGAAATTTTGTGGTTTGGGATGAGGACTTGGTATTTGGTAGGATTTGGTGATAATCTCCACTGGTTGAACCATGCGAGGGGGTTGTTGGTAAGATTTTGGAGTAGGTCGAAGTTAGATTTGAGGGAGTTGCTATGGGAAATCAGTGCAGTGTCGTCAGCGTATTGTAGTATGTAGGAAGAAAAGTCAATGTGAGATTTGTCTAGTTGATTGTAGTTGTAAATCTCATGACAATATATATTGCCTTGAGCCTTGAGGGAGACCTTGCAGAGGGGAAAATGCGGGAGAAGATATGGAGTTGATTTGCACTTTTGAGGATCTGTTAAAAAAGAAACTTTTAATTATGTGGATTAGGTAGGGAGGGACAATGATTAGCGACATTTTGAACAAAAGGCCGGCATGCCAAACGCTGTCAAATGCTTTGTTAATGTCCAAGAAGAGGGCTGCGGATTTCTTGTTTTGGAGGTGTGACGATTGGATATTGTTGGTTAGGATGAACAGAGGATGGATAGTGGAATGGAAGGGCTTGAAACCGACTTGATATGTGGGGATGTGGTCTGCAACGGAATTCCATAATCGGCTTTTAAGCATATGTTCGAGGATTTTGTCAGGAACAGGGAGGAGAGAGATCGGACAGTAACTGCTATGAATGGATTTATCTTGAGCAGGTTTAGGGATTGTGACTATTGTGTTCATTTTACAACAGCTTGGAAAGGAACATTTCAAGAGGCAGAAATTGAAAATTTTTGTTACAAAGGAGTGGATATCTTCGGAGAGGAGTCTGATGCGGTGTTTGGTGACTAAATCGGGCCCAGGGGAGGAATTTTTACCGTGGAAGATGGCAGAATGAAATTCTTCCAGGGAAACTTCATCAATGTTATAGGAGGGGGTTGTCTTAAAGAAGTCGGTAAACCAGTTATTTATTCTGTCAAAGTTATGTTTGTCAAAGTCAGGAGAGTCAGAAGGTGAAAATGATTTTTTAAACTGTTCTGCAAAAAGTAGAGCCTTGTCTGAGTCACTGGAGTAGGTTAGATTGTTAAATGACAGGTCGGTTTATATTTCGATAGCTTTTTAATCTTGGTCCAGTAGGTTTTTCCCTGGTCTTTTTCTATTTCCTGGCAAACAGTGAGCCATCTGTGGGAGCAGAACTGTCCAATGAGTTGATGGATGTCTTTGTTTAGTCTGTTTATTTAGGTTTTGATGTCGGGATTTTCTGTCTGTCCGTAGTCTCTGTATAATTGTCTTTTAAGTTTGATGAGTTTTAAGATGAAGGAGGGGAAGTTGTTGGCGGTAGAATTTGGATGACAATGGAGGTGAGTGTTTTGTTATTGAGTCCGTCACAGTTTTCTGAAATTCGGTAATGATTTCAAAGTTCAGGTCGTCGGAGTTTATAGAGGAAATATAATTTTGGATATCAAGGTTAACCTTGGGAATGAGAGTTTCCTTTAGGTTGGGTACAGAGACAGGTATTTGAGGTAGTGTGGCATAGTCAAGGAGTGAAAAGGATATAGCTAGGTGGTCGGATCTCAGGTCAGGAGTAAGGATGATATCTACGATATTGTCGAGTCTTTGTTTAAAGTCATGAGGAAAGTAGGATTGGTTTGCCTGCGGATAAAATTTGAGTTATCAAGGAAACAATTGAGGATGCGGATTTTTGATTTGTTGCAATTGATTTAGAATTTATTTTAACAAATATTGCAATTTTTTGTAAAATCCACCATGAAAATCAAATTTGTAAACATTGAAATTTTCAAACTAAATTTTCTCAAAATCTAATCAGGGGATTGGTTTAAAATTTTGTGGAGATGTTGTTAGAACTGTTTCGGAATATTTAGCAAATTTAACCAATATTTTCATGTTTATTTTAGAAAATATTACACGTTTTTGAAAACTACTTGGCTTTGGCAATCAAATTTGTAAACATTGACATTTTCAAACTTAATTTTCTGAAAACAACTAATTTGAGGATTTGTTTCAAATTTTGTGGAGATGTTAGTAAAACTCTTCCGGAATATTTAGCAAATTTTTCCAATATTTTATTATTCATTTCATCAAATATTGCAGTTTTTTGTAAAATTGACCTTGAAAATAAAAAATGTAAACATTGAAATTTTCAAACTTAATTTTCTCAAAAACTAATTTGGTGATTTGTTTCAAATTTTGTGGAGATGTTGATAGAACTGTTCCGGAATATTTAGCAAATTTTCTCAATTTTTCAATAATTATTTCAGAAAATATTGCTAAAAATGTTTGGGAATTACAATGTTCAAGTTACTTCTTGAAAATGCTCTAGATTACAGGACAAGAATACACCAGAACAGGATAATAAATCATTAAATTTCCGACAAAAGTGAATTACAGGCCACAAACTATACAGTTAAGACTAGATTTAACTAGATCAATAGTTGGTAGAATATGAATTACACGGCTCAAAAATCTCAGAATCTTGGTTTGGTATGAGTACAACTGATTTATACCGAGCAGCAGCAAACAAAGTTAGACCAGTATGAATGATAGTTAAAGCTCGGAACTTTAGGCATTAAAAATTGTTATAATATGTAGGTTATTAGGTTGTCAAAAAACACAAAATAGGTTTTTAATAGGTTCTATAAAGATAAGAAAGATATGTAGGTTTCCAAAAATGTTCGCTGAAAATAGGTTATATTTTTTATGAAAATTTATAAAAAAATGCAGAAGTTCAAAAGTATTTTTTTGAAACCTTTATGTGCTTTGCCCATCTATATAAGGCACAAAATGAATTACTTAAATTCTATACAGAATAAAAAAAATAATGCTTATACAATACAAAAGCAAAAAAACATTTCTTAATTATTATTGTTTGTTTCGGTGTCATATTTGCTGTTGCAATAAACTACCATAATTTTTTCTAAATTGCCTGGTGTAAGGCTGTGCCTTCTGTCAGATAAAACCGTTTTATATGCGGAAAAAGAACGTTCGCATGACGTTACCGGTGCATGCTTCAACATTACCGCTGTTTCTGGCGTTATGTTTTCAGGAAGCTCAACATTTTCGCCACTTAAAATTTTTCCTACATTTCGTAAAATAGAAAAGTCTGGATTTTTTTCTAAAACAGCCTCAAATTTTAAAAATGCACTTCGTGCATTTTTGCCTGGTGCAGTTTTCAAATGTTTTAATACATTGTCCACCAATTATACAGACGACTCTGTTAATGGGGTTCCAGTTTTTTCCAATTTTGTAATTGTTTCTGGTAAAATGTGAAAATTGGATGAAATATATGCCAAAGACTTTTGAATGTCTGTATTTTTAAAACATTGTGCCTTGCGTATAGACTCTGCACTGCTACAGTCAAATTCCATTACAACCTAAGAAATTAAAAATTTGGTTGACCAAATGGGAACACAGAAAAACAAACCACATTTTCACAGCATCAAAAATGTTGCAGTAATAAAATGCCGCTTCTAGCCAAGTATTCCATCTTGTGATAATTGGTTTGAGTGGCAATGGCAAATGGTTCAGTTTCTGGACAAACTATAAAACTATAAAACAATTGCATTTATCCAAAACATGGGACAAAGGACTCGTTTTGGAATGCCCGCTAATGGCACAGATGTCCAGTCCTGGTTTTTATTACAACATTGTAAACTTAGGATTCACAAACACGAGAAGATGTTTGCTGATGCCAAGTGGTACCAGCTGCTAATGCGTAGATAAAAAGAATGCGTTCCGTAATTTCATACAGACTAAGAATTTATGAATAAACAATTTTTCACTATTTTAGGTCACAAATAGGCGCTATAAGAGCTCATTAGGTATCTTTTAGGCAGTATAAATTTAAAACAGCAAAATAGGCAAAATAGGTTTTTTAAAACCTTATATATTTAGATAAGGATTAAGGATTTAGGATTTATTAGCTTATCTTTTCCATCTGCCTATAAAGAAAAAAATACGCAAAAATCTAAAGTTCCGACCTTTATAATGATAGTCAACATCCGAAACGGATAAGAACTATTAGAAGGCGAAACTAGATCAGTCTAAATATGGCCAGACAATCAAGCAGTACCACACACATCTTGAAACGTTTAAGAAAAACCAGAAAAAAATAGCAAGACGAGATAAGATACAACAGATGGGTAGACCAGAGGTCGGCAACTGGTTTTAAGTAAGGAGCCATTTTCTTCGAGAAGAGCCGCATAGATGATTGTATTAAAAAGTACTGTAGATCATTTATATTCACAAATGTTATATAATTCATGATATTTAATAACGTTTTAATAACAATTATATTGTTTACGACTCGTCACCCGCTAAATTGCTGTGATGTCATATTCTCTATCATTTTAAGTGTTTTATCATGAATTTTCTGTAAAAGGTAATATAATTTCTAGAATCTTCACTCTAATAAATTAAATGTGAACTTTTTAATTTGTTATAATAAAGTTTAAACACATATATTTTGGACGGGCTGAAGAGCCACACAACTTAGATTAAAGAGCCGCATGCGATTGAGTAAAAGACTATAAAGTCTTGTTAAGTCTTGTCTAGTCTTATCTGGACTTGTATGGTTTTTCCTGCTCTAGTCTTGTCTCGTCTTGTCTGTTGTTGCGTAGTTTCGTCTTATCTCCTCTGTTTTGGTCTTGTACAGTGTTGTGCTGGGAAACTGTTAACAATGAGCTCGCTGCTCAATGACCGCGATTTTTTTTTTAATTTCAAGGTCTGGCACTTCCTGACTCCTGACGCACATTGTCTAGATGCCTAGACACGACCAATAAGGGCCTTTCTGCCCTTATTTGCTTGTACCTTGTTCACCTCTGAATATAAGTTCTATTACATTTTTTTTTAAGAGAAATGATGGTAAATTTTTGTTAGTTTATGTGAAAGTATAAAGACAAAATATAAATTCTTAAAATGATAAGAACGATAACAAAGCTTGGTCTGTGTTTTTATTATACAATGTATGTACAGTGTGTTTGAAGAAGAACTCCCTAGTTTAAAAGCATAAATGTTCAAATATAATGAATGTTAAATAAATGTTCAAATATAATGAAAAACTACAAAACAACAAAAGAGAGTACTTTCAAGTTTTCTTGGGGAGTAGCCATTCCACTGCACTGCACGCTTCAACTGAATCAAAGAGGATAGGTTAGGTTATCCTAGCCTATCCTCTTTGAACTGAATTAAGCGAACTGAGTGCCAGCTGCCAGCTGCAGAGGAGCAAAACTTGGACAGTTGATGAATGAAACACCACAAACTAGAATAGTGTGTAACACTTCGAACAGTTTCCATGACACAATAAAACTAGGGAGTTCTTTTTCAAGCGCACTGAACATACATACATTGGCATAGTGGAAACAGTGAAAAGCTAATTTTCAAAACAAATAATAAAGGGCTCGCAAATTTATAAAAAAATTAACAATGGGTCCGCAAATTTATACAAAAATTAACAAGGGGCTCGCGCGAGCCCACCCGAGCCCGTTCCGGCACACCACTGGTCTTGTATAATCTTATCCGGTTTTGCTTAGTCTTTACTCATCTTGTACGGTCCTGTCTGACCTTGTCTGGTTTTGTTCGGTGTTGCTTGGTCTTGTCTGGTCTCGACTGGTCTTGTCTGATCTTGTCTGGTTTTGTAAGTTCTTGCTTGGTCTTGTCTGGACTTGTCAGTCCTGGCTGGTTTTGGACGTCTTGTCTGGCTTTGTCTGGTCTTGTCTGGTCTTGCCTCGTCTTGTCTTGAATTCTCTGGTCTTGTCTGGTCTAGTCTGGTCTTTCTGGTCTTGTCTAGTCTTCTCTCGTCTTGTCTAGTCTAGTTTTGATTAGTCTTGTCAAATCTTATCTAATCTTGTACAGTTTTGTCGAACCCCGGTCAAGACCAGACAAGTTTTAACAGATGGATAAACAAATCTTGACTATAAGACTAGTTTTGTCAAGTCTTGTCTGGACTTGTACGGTCTTGTTTGTTCTAGTCGTGTCTTGACTGGTCTTCTTTGATCTTGTGTTCTCTTGTCTGGTTTAGTCTTGGCCAACCTTCTCTAATATTGTCGTTTCTTGTCTGGTCATGTATGGTCTTGTCTGTTATTGTCTGATCTTGCTCAGTCTTGTTTGGTCCTGTCTCGTCTTATCTGGTCTTGTTTGGTCTTGTCTGCTCATGTCTGATCTTGTCTGGTCTTATCTGGTCTGGACTTGTCTAGTCTTATCTAGTCCTGTCTGGTCGTATCTGGTCTTGTCTGGTCTTGTCTGATGTTGTCTGATGTTGCTTGGTGTTGTCTGGTCTTGACAGGTCTTGCTTGGTCTAATTTGGTCTTGTCTCGTCTTGTCTGGTCTTGTCTGGTATTGTCAACTTCTTCGATCTTCTCTCGTCTTGTCTGGTCTTGTCTGATCTTGTCTTGTATTGTATGGTCTTGTCTGATCTTGTCTGGTCTTGTCTTGTATTGTATGGTCTTGTCTGAACTTTTCTGGTCTTTTCTAGTCTTGTCTGGTGTTGACTGGTCTTGTGTGGTCTTGTCTGCTCTATGCTACTCTGGTTTGGTCTCGACTGGTCTTGTCGAATCTAGTTTAGATTAGTCAAATCTTATCTAGTCTTGTCTAATTTTGTATAACCTTGTCTAGATTTGTCTCGTATTATCTAAACTTGTCTACTTTTGCCTCGTCTAGCCTTGTCTATTCTTGTCTTCACTAGTCTTGTCTACTCTTGCTTTGTCCAGTCTTGTATGTATTTGTCTTATCTTCTCTTGTCTACTTCGTGTCGTCGAGTTTCCTCTCTAGTTTATCTGTCTAGTCTTGTTTATTGAGTATTTACTCTCTAGTCATCTCATTAACTTTTCATTTTTGTCTCTTTTATCTCGTACATATATTTGTATCATAGTCTGATTTGTCTATTCTTGTCGATTTTGTCCTGTTTGGGCAATCTCGTCCTGTTTGTCTTATTGTTAGTACTAGGTTTACACTACGTTGTCTAGTTTAGCAGTCGGCAACCGGGGGTTCATGGCGAAATTTAAGGAGTCCACAAATATATTCAGATAATATTAAACTCGTTGAACTCATGTGATAAAATTTTTAATCAAAAATGAATTTTGTGGCTCTATGTAAAATAATACAAGAACATTATATTGCGAATTGATTTCATACAAAATACTACTGTGACTTGCCAAAATTCTACCACAAAAACGTTCAATTAACTCTTTTGCCCTTTTTTCTACCCTTTCCTGGAGAAAAAACAATCTTTCAAAATTCTCTCAATTCTCAATTTTCGTTACAAATTTTGTACACAGTAAAAGCTAACTTTCAATTTAAACACATTTGAACTTGATAATTTTCAAAAAATTGCCTGCGGCGCTAATTGTGTGCACGGAAATTTCGGTTCGGAATTTAGTGGTCCGCAATACCTAAAAGATTGCCGACCGCTGGTCTAGTTCATCTTTATTAGTGCAGTTTTAATAGTCTTAATAAAATATATATTGTCGATAAGTAGTCAATTTAACTCTCTTATCTACTATAAATCAAGGACAAAACTCAACCCATTTCTTGACCAACGACCTCTACTCAAACTCCACAAATCTATAAATAAAACGAAAAAGTAACTTCACCCACTTAGTAGCTCCGAAAACAAAATAAATAACAATATTTGCCTTATTTATATTATAAAAAAAAATTATTAACTTTGTGTGTTTTATTCTGTATAAATAATTGAGATTAGATAAGAGTGGTTAAAATAGTTGGTAAAAGTATTTGTTGCACAACGTGATGAGTGATTTGATCGTTCCGCGTGCGCGTAAAACCTGTTTCTGTGTCCGTCCGCCGCGCTCAATTATTTATTTGTTGCCTCGCCGTCATTGAAATTGTGCGAGATGTGTGATATTGTTAACAGGAATGTGTGGTGCGAGTTCGATGGGCGAAAAAGCAAGAGAACTTACAGGATCGAGGACGTTCGGGAGGAACATTACGAGGAGTTGAATCGGTGCATGATCGAGTACTTTTTGAAAGAGGAGCCGACTTGCAAGTATTTGGGTAATTTTTTTTTCAAATTGTGCGAATGGATAAAAGCTTACTCTTTGTTTTTGTGAATTTGTTTATTTTAGCAACATTTATTCAGTATTTGGTAAATATGAATCCAATAATTGGTAAACATAATTTTATTTAATTGCTTAATAATAATCGATTTATTTTTTTGGATTAGTAAAGCATTAAAGTAAATTTGAAAAATATCAACGCAATTATTATGATCAAATATGCCAAATACTTGTCTAGTTTTGTCTGTCTAGTCTAGTTAGCCTAGTCTTATCTGACTAGCCTTGTCTGTCTAGTCTTGTCTGTCTAGTCTTGTCAGTCTAGTTTCGTCTGTCTAGTATGTCTAGTCTTGTCTGTCCAGTCTTGTCTGTCGAGTCTTGTCTGTATAGTCTTGTCTGTCTATTCTTGTCTGTCTATTCTTGTCTGTCTAGTCTTGTCTGGTCAGTCTTGTCTGTCCAGTCTTGTCTTGTCCGTCCAGTCTTGTCTGTCCAGTCTTGTCTGTCCAGTTTTGTCTGTCCAGTCTTGTCTACCCAGTCTTGTCTGTCCAGTCTTGTCTGTCCAGTCTTGTCTGTCCATTCTTGTCCGTCCAGTCTTGTCTCTCCAGTCTTGTCTGTCCAGTCTTGTTGATCCATTCTTGTCTATCTGTTCTCCTCGGTAGTGTAGTGGACAACATAACCGCCTAACAAGCGGGAGACCCGAGTTCGATTCCTCGCAGAGGCAGAGGTATTTCCAATCAGGGCGGCATTAACCGTCCGGACTGTCCACCCTGAAGGAATGCGAAATATTCTTGTCTAAAAAAAGACTTGTCTCTCTAGACTGTCCTCGTCGAGGCAGAGGTATTTCCAATCAGGGCGGCATTAACCGTTCGGACTGTCCACCCTGAAGGAATGCGAAATATTCTTGTCTAAAAAAAGTCTTGTCTCTCTAGACTGTCTAGTCTTGTCTCTCTAGACTGTCTAGTCTTGTCTCTCTAGTCTGTCTAGTCTTGTCTCTCTAATCTTATCTGTCTAATCTTGTCTATCTAGTCTTCATCTAGACAAGTAGAGAGAACTTGTCTCTCTAGTCTTGTCTATCTAGTCGTATCTCACTAGTCTTGTCTGTCTAGTCTTGTCTATCTAGTCTTGTATATCTAGTATTGTCTGTCTAGTCTTGTCTGTCTATTAGTCTTGTCCGTCTAGTTTTGTCCGTCAAGTCTTGTCTGTCTAATCATATCATTCTAGTCTTGTCTGTCTTAACCTATCCGTCTAGTCTTGTTCGTCTAATGCTGTCAGTCTAGTTGTCTGTCTAGTCTTGTCCATCTTACTGTGTCTCTCTAGTCTTGACCGTTTAGTCTTGTTCGTCTAGTTTTGTCGGTCTAGTTTTCTATGTTTGTTTTTGTTTGGTTTATTTAAGTAATTTAGTATGTAGACTTCTTGGCGCTAAACGATTTCATTTGCGCGTTCAATAATCAGAAGTAGTCAGCGGAAAAACCCTCCACTTTATATAAGTTTGATAAAAATCTCAAGTTTATCCCAAAAATCGAATATAGCAGTAGTTTTCCTTGATTACATGAACTTTGATTAATATTACATATTGATAGTATTGAATAATATTATAAATGTAAATCACAGTTTTTGTGTTTTTATTTAATTTAGTAAAATTATTTTAGGAGCGTCAAATGATCAGGAATGTATAGACGAATTGAAGGAAGTTTGGATCGAGTGCTATAAATGTAATATGAGTTTGGTTTGTTTGGACGATAGTGGAAATGTAACAGGATTTTTGCTTTTGACAACAGCCAAGAAAACAGACCCTCCAGCTCACGTAAGAAACGAAATTAATAAATAACAATATATATAAAAATCAAAATATATATATTTAAAAATCAAGATATTTCGTACTTCATAATTGTTGTTTCTTATTATTCTTTCTAAATGTTTCTTTTTGTTATTATTTTTTCTCTATATTACTTAATATTATTCTTTCAATATATTTCTTCTTACTGAATTTTCGTAATATTAAATTAAGTTACACTGCTTAAAACAATTAGCGGGTCACTAATTTGTGCCTACATAAAATTCAAACGGGAAATTGCTTGCAAATAAAATTAAGAACTTCTGAAAGGCACTCTATTTAGTGTTTTAATCGGGTTGCCGGTTTAAAAAAAGTATCGATATATTTTTATGTATATTAAAACCTTTATGTATATTAACCTTATTATAAATAATTCGGATGTGCGATGCAATTTTTTTTTAATTCATTATAAACAATTTAAAAGTGATAAAATTTTGATAATAAACACGTGACTCCAAACGCGCCATAATTTGTTTGTGACGTCGAAAGGGTGAAACTTCATTCTAACATTCGAAGATACACATTCTTTATAAAATCGCCGTTTTAGGATTTTTTCGGCGCACTGTTTAAAACCATTGGTTACGACGTTTAACAATGTTTAAAAACATTGGAATTTGTAAAGAATATGGGAATTCCCATTTTTTTTTGGGTTGGCGGATTTTTACCTTGAATAACTGTTACTAATCGTCCTCCGTAGTGTATTTGCAAACTTAGAGAGCCCAAACGAAGCTTCTACGTGGATTTATTAAAAAAATATAAGGGTTTTTATAAAAAAATTTACATTTTTTTTGACGCAACAGTTAATATTTTCCTTCACTGCCTAACTTCTCTCTAATTAATTGTCAAACAAAAAGTGCAGGAGAAGCCCAACCGACGTTGCCAATTTTATCTTTTTATTTTACCTTGTTCTGGTAAACACTTCAATATACAATTTCTGCACATGCACTTACAACAACATTGAAATATAAATTTAATTTTTAATTCTAATTTCATTCTAATTGGTTTAACTCAGGTTAACCCAATACTTCGGTTAAAATGTGCTATAACCAATCACTTGAAATGACATGTATAAGCAACCCACCGTACGCATTTTGCGCATGCGCATAGGGGGCAAAACACAAAGGGAAAATAAATTTGGGGGTATATAAAAATTCTTTAAAATGATAATAAACCCCAACAACTCTAACCTAACCAGAGTTAAACCAACGGTCCTTGCCACTTTGTCCTATATTGAATCGAGAGTTCGCGCTGCCGCGCGTATGTTGTCTTGATTTATCTTCCCGCTTCGCGGCGGACAACCTAATCTAACCAAGGTAAAACCAACGGTCCTTGCCACTTTGTCCTATATTGTGTACATTCAGTCTTCTGAAACAAAGCCATTCATATCCATCAGATTTTCTCTTATTTTTAGTTAATCTCATATTCCTTCCATATACATGACATACATACTTCTTCCCAAGTATACCCACATCCATCAACCATTCTACCGCTATGGGCCACTTTTTTTCGGAAAAGTCCATTGTATCCTTAAATAAATTTGTAAAATAAGTTTCAACTTATCAAATTAATTCTTCGTACTAACCTTAAATAATGCGTGTTTCGATTTGTAAAATAATAAAGTCAACTAAACTTGGAATTCGTAACCTTAAATAAAAATGCGTACCCAACAATTTACACGCCACTGGAGGTTTTATGTCAATTTCCGTTGGAAAACTTACCAATGCGCATGCGCAGAATGCGTACGGTGGGTTGCCTATACATGTCATTTCAAGTTATTGGTTATAGCACATTTTAACCCAATACTTCTTGCAACTTTATCTTATTTTAGACCATATAGGCGCAGCAGTGCGTTTAAACCTCTCTCTCGGACAACCTAACCTAACCAACTCTTAATTAAACCACATGCGTGCGGCAGCGCGAAGTCTCAATTAAACCACATGCGTGCGGCAGCGCTAGCTCTAGATCAGACCATGCGCGCTGCGCGCGCATGTGATCGAGAGTTCGCGCTGCCGCGCTGTATGCGGTCTTGATCTATTCTCTTTCGGACAACCTAACCTAACCAACTCTCAATTAAACCACATGCATGCGGCAGCGCGAACTCTCGATAAGACCTCGATAAGACTATGATCGAGAGCTCGCGCTGCCGCGCTGTATGCGGTCTTGATCTATTCTCTTTTGGACAACCTAACCTAACCAACTCTCAATTAAACCACATGCGTGCGGCATGATGGCCTAGTAGAGACCATCCGACACACCCTGCTAGATAACAGATGAGGCTCTGGCGACCAAGTCACGGCGGTATAACCGTTAGAACTGAAATTAAGGAAATGTAATTTCATACCCATGGAGGAAGATAACGGGAAATCACCTCTATTATACTTCCCAAGAGAACCGCATGATGACGACATTCAAGTCATTTCCGTGGTCGCAAACATTCATTAATGAATATGCATAAGAAGAAGAAGAATACATAGAAGATTAACATGACCCCTGCGCAAGAAATAAAATTAAATTAAATATATTTAATACATATAATACTTAAATTGTAGCGACACAGAAAAAAAGTATAATCCCTGCAAAAGAATTGAACTTGGCAACAGCGGATCTGCTGCATAAACACATTTTCTGTCAATTAACTGGACAGAAGTTGCAGTTATATTTGTTGTTGTATTAAAAAATGTCAGTTTTTTGGATTACGAAAGCCCGGATATTTCTTGAACCAGCCGACGTAGAAGATTCATTTTTACTTTCCACGTTTAGAAATCCACTTTGGAAGACGATTAGCAACAGTTAGTGAAGGTAACTCCACAATTCCCATATTCTTAATAATAGCGAAAACATTAATTGAGGAGTTCTTTTTGTAGTACTCCTACACGATGGTACGAAACAAGCACGATAACTTTTAATATTTGACTTTTAATATTTGACATATTTGACATGTCTACTACAGCTACTGTATTAACAATTTCAGGCGCGGCACACTGGGCCAGATTACAAATTTACGGCGACAAAAATAAAAAGCAGTTCATTTAATTTTTTTTGCCTCAAATATTGTTTTATGATGACATTCTGATGATCTTATTATAAAATGAGTCTATATTAGATGTATACGCCCTCCCACTATTAATTTTAAAATGCAATATTAAGTAGAAAAATATATTTATGACAAAAGTGCTAGTGTAACATTTTTGAAGTGAAAACTTCTATAGCCGCGCTGAATGACATTTGGGTAGGGGGTAAACTGATACATTTGCGTCATCGTCATCAATAGAACGCAAAAGAACGCATCTATACGCATATGTATAAAGTTGGCTCTGAACGTCAAACTTAATAGTCAAAGTTTTTGGCAGTGTTGACAGAACGTTGCGTTTCTAAAGAAATATCAACCCGTAGAATTAGTGTGCAGTACAACAGTAAGTACTTTTTCCGGATGTAATAGTAGATGTACTAGTGCTGGATTATTGGAAAGTTTTTGGCAGTGTGATATTTCCATAGAGGCGCTGCGCTCTGTACGCAGCGCCTCGAAGGAAATATCAACCTCTATAATCAGTGTGCAGTACAAGAGTAAGTACTTTTGACGGATGTACTAGTAGATATACTAGTGCCGGGCTATTGGAATGTTCAGATTACTGGATTGTATCGAAGAATTCATGGTAAATCACGAATCAGACCTATCACAGTTTAAGGCAACCAAATGTACTCGCGTGCACTCCAAAGGAAGGAAACTCCAAAATAAAATTAATAGTCAGCGATATAGAGATAAGAATAAGAAAAAAGTCTTGCAATAGTTAATTCAGAAATTTCTAAACATCTAATAATCACAGCTGAGAAGGAGAAAAAATTAAACGTTGTAAAGAATATTCCAAACAAATAGTTATTTACATTAGAGTGCGGAAACGTTGATTTTACAATGCATCAGCTCGTTTGGGGAACGAGCCCGAAGGGCTAGTTCCCCATTTGCTGGAGCATTGTAAAATCATTTCCGCACGAAATTTGTATTTGATTTTTTGAAATTTTTTGGCCGACAATTATTATTTAAAAAACAAATAGATTTAGATTCTTTACAATATTGGAAATTATTTAATTTTGTAATGTTGGTACTCACAAACTTTGACATTTTTACTAATTCAAATTTATTAGGTCCATAATATGTCATTTTTCCACATGTCAGACGAACAGTAAAATTAAAAAAATCAGTCTTATTTTCTACATTATCGTGAGAAATATGGTGTAAAGTAGCGTTTTCTAAATTATATTTTATTGTCTTATACTTAATTTATTTTGTAAGTGCCCCTGATAGGTTAAAATTTACTGGTCACTTTACCGCATCGTAACCGTACTTTGCAACCTTGTGTGTAAAAATCTAGTTTCGCTGGACGTATACACGATGTCAAAGCTAGCTTTACAATTCAGGAGGCCAAAAAATTTATTTACATAAAGATAAATCTTCAAAAGCAGTTATTTAAGGCATGTTTCTAAAAGTCAAAATTTCCATAACTCACAAATTTCAGACCCATCAACAAGAAATGTGCCATATATCCTACCAATTCATTTTGCTGACCTATCAACACAGAATCAACCAAACATTCCGGATTAAAATTCATATTATGATGATGACATTAACAGTCATTCTCCTTCAGAAGTAAGTTATGTTCCAGAATTACATAAAATAATACTAACAAACTATGTACCAAATTTGATTAATTAACATACTGATAAATCCTCAAAACGGTTTTAAAGCTGTTTTTTTTCAAAAGTTTTCACTTCAGTCGGTAGTGCCTGTCTGCCTATATATATATATATATATATATATATATATATATATATATATATATATATATATATATATATTTAAAGTTCACTACTGATATTCGTCAAACTCAATATCATCATCACTATCTGCACCTTCTTCATCATCACCAACGATATCATCAGTAGTTTCTCATGAACATTCTTCATTGAGATAGTTGGGCATTCGGGACATTCCTAATACTGAGCAAGTATTTCCATTTTTATATTCTCCTTGTGGGAGTGTTATTTGTAATATAACTAGTGATTAGAGGATGTAATGATATAAGTATCCAGATCAAAATATCCGTATTAATAATCGTATTAATTATTGACATATTCCTGGAGTGGTATTGTCTAATCTGTAATGTCTTATGCCTAGCTTATATATCATCTTCTGAGAGGAGGCATATAGGCAATGGAAGTGATTTTATTATGTCAGCCCCATGCATCAATAATTTATGGATACTCGCACAAATTCTATAACATCCATAAATTATATTTGAGTACGCATAAAAATTATTATTAGCAAAGTTTTGCTTTGCCACTGTGTACTTTTTGCACTGTCAGCTAGACGCCACTTGTAACTGATTTAAATAGAGCTGCTAGTTTGGTTCATGTTTTGGATAATGAAATCCTACTGTACCTGGACAAGTCTTCGCACAGTACGATCTAAAAGATCCTGTAACAGCAGCACAGCTTCGTTTTCAGATACACTGACATGTAATGGATAATATTTTTTTTTTGCTTCCGGCACTACGTGATATGAGGGATATATATATATATATATATATATATATATATATATATATATATACTATGTTCTTTCTTCCGTTCGTCCGTCCACTTTTTTCCTGGTATCTTTGGGAGCAGTTCTTTATCAAATTTATGGTGCATTATGGTGTTTCAAAATTTAACCCGATCATTCATGTCGTGTATCGTGATGTTTAGCTGTTGGAGGTCTTCTTCAGTTTCCTGTATCCACTTGGACCTATTTTTACTGTTGAAGGTAATTTTGAAAATTTGTTTCGTAATTCTGTTCTGGTCCATTCTGTATATGTGACCAAAAAATTCTCATTCATTCAATCTCTTAATCCATATTCCCTCTTTATTTACCGGTCCAAAATTTTTCGGAGAAATTTACGTTCTTGTTTCTCTATTTCTTTGATTTTTGAGTGACCATGAATTAATGTTGTTTCTGCGGCATAAATTGCTTCAGGAAGAACGACTGTTTTGTAGTGTTGTAGTTTTGCATTAAGAGATATTGATTTTTTGTTTTAATAATTCCAAGTAAGTCGGTAGGCTCTCTGTAATCTTTTTATTCGTTCTTGATTTGCTATTATATTTAGGCCGGACGGTTGGATGATTTCTCCTAAGTATTTAAACTGGGAAACTCTGGATACAGAACCATATGTGTCTTGATGGGTAGATTGTCGGACGGGGATCGTTCTATATACTGTGTTTTTTCATATGATATCAGGAGACCAGCCTTTTGTGAAATTTCGTGTAATTTTTCAAGTGCATGCTTTGCTGCTTCTCTGGTATTCGATAATATTGCAAGATCATCAGCAAACGCCAAACATTTGATATTAGCTCTATAATCTCTTCTCTTACCAATGTGTATTCCCTCAATCTCTTTTTCCCAAGTTTTGATTATTTTTTCCAGGACCATTGTAAAAAGGATGGGTGTCCATCTCCCTGTCGAACACCCGTACGTAATTCACAAGGTTGAGAAATTGCTCCTCCAAACTTAACCCTTGATGTAATATTAATGAGAATTTGTTGAATTAATGCCCTGGTTTTCCTATCAACTTTGAATTCCTCCAGAATGCTGAAGAGAGTTGGTCTGTCGACGGAGTCGTAGGATTTTTTGAAATCAACAAATCGCATGAGCGCCCCTTACGGAAACCTGTCTGATATTCTCCTATCTGTGGGTCTACTTGAGGTTCAAGTCTATTCAAAAGAGCTTTCGAAAGAATTTTGTACGTTACTGGTAGAAGTGAAATGCCTCTATAATTGTTCGGGTCCATTTTATCACCTTTTTATGAAGCGGGTGTATAAGTGCACATATCCTTTCTGGGGGGATTTGTTCGGTCACCCAAATATCACATATTATATTGTGTATTCTGTGAATGAGGTTGTCGTCAGCCAGTTTCCATAACTCGGCAATGATTCCATCTTTCCCAGGTGCTTAGTCGTTTTTCAATGAATGAATGATGTCAGTTATCTCCTGGAAGGAAGGCGGCACGGAATCTGGATAGGATTCAGATTGTTCAAAAATAAACTTGCTGGATGGGGGGTCACAGTTGAGAAGATTGTTGAAGTACTCAGCTAAAATTTGACAATTCGCATTGGTGTTTGTCTTCATTGAACCATCAGATCGACGAATGCATAGGCTGGATGGTCGATATCCTGTCAGGTTCTCTTAAAAAATCCTGTAAAAACTCCTAGTATTATTCTTTGTAAATTCTTGTTCTTTCCTCCAGTCTTGTTTTTTCATAGCTACGTCTTTCTTTTCTAATTAGTTTTGATGATTGTTTTTGATGATTGTTTGATTTTGATGATCAGTCCCTCTAGTTTTAGCTCCTTGGAATTCTCAATTATGAGTACTATATGGCCCTACTCTCTTAGAAGGCGATGAATAGTGAGCCGTTTTCATTATTCTCAACCTTTTAGGAGTTCCACTTAAAGCAAGTCCCAGCATCTCCGCCGGACTTCTTTTGAAAAAAAGGTGCAATTTTAAGTAAGGTGGAACGATGTGGAAGGGATGATTGCTTTCCTAGAATTGTCAATGTTTGTTTTGTCTTACAAACGAATTAATTTAACGGAACTATGTGAAACTCTTTTTAAAAGTCAATGTATTCAGTATATTACAAGATTTTTTAAATTTACATTAGTCGTTAACAATAGTTATTTACATTAGAGTGCGGAAACATTGATTTTACATTGCAACAGCTCGTTTTCTCGTACTCGCCCGAAGGGCGAGTACCCCATTTGCTGGAGCATTGTAAAATCATTTCCGCACGAAATTTGTATAAGATTTTTTGGCCGACAATTATTATTTAAGAAACAAATAGATTTAGATTAATTACAATATTGGAAATTATTTATTTTTTTAATATTGGTACTCACAAACTTTAACATTTTTACTAATTCAAATTTATTAGGTACATAATATGTCATCTTTCCAAATATCAGACGCAGAGTAAAATTAAAAAAATCACTCTTATTTTCTACATTATCGTGAGAAATATGGTGTAAAGTAGCGTTTTTTAAATTTTATTGTCTTATACTTATTGTCTTTTATTTTGTAAGTGTCCCTGAAAGGTTAAAATTTACTGGTCACTTTACCGCATCGAAGCCGTACTTTGCAACATTATATGTAAAAATCTACTTTCGCTGGACGTACCTATACACGATGTCAAAGCTAACTTTACAATCCAGGAGGCCTTTTTTACAATTTTGATATTATTACATGTAAATACATACTTGAAGCTATATTCTCAATATTTAAAAAGTTCACAATTTTTCAGCACAAACACAAAACAGGCGTAGTTACTTCGTGAAATATCGAGCGCATTAATTCCTTCTTGGTACCGAAGGGACAAGAGAGATGTTTTACACGTTCCTACAACCAATGGCATTGGCTTCTCGCATTAATTTGTTTGTATTACTGTAAATGGGTTATCAAACAATACATTTTAAGTGGTTTTGATTAATTGTGAGACATTGTAAAATTCTATTTTTGTCGCCGTAAATTTGAAATCCGGCCCAGTTTGCGCAGGTAGAAATTACCCATTTTACGTCACAACGCGACCGGCCTGTTTTCAGTACAGAGTTTAAAAATATATTTTCAATTTGTTATAACTTTTTAATTACAACGGAAAAAAGAAAACAAAAAAGAGTTTTGTTATAAAACTTATATATGAGCTTTCGATTTATGACAAAAAAAAATTGATTCAAATACCCAATTGGCACATATAAAAGTACGTAACTTTTACGAAATCACTTACTTTTAAAGTACCCGTAATAATTAACAACTACCAAAACCAAGCGCAAAACCAATTTAAATTAATTGTTAATGTAAACTCTTGTACATAAAGTGGTAACTTAATAACGGGTACGTGCTCTCATAGCACGAATAATTAAATTAAATAAAAGAATATTTTTAGAAATTAGATTTTTTTCAGTGCTTCATTTAAATTTATTGCAAAACATATTTTTTAACCCTAACATTTTTAGAAAGAAGTTTTTAAAAAAAAAACTTTTTTGCTAAAAACAGAAACATAAGTCGAGACAAATACAATATTGAGATTACTAGACAAGAGCCGACAATACAAAACCAGACTAGCAAGAAACCACCCTAAGAAAGAAACCAGATTTACAAGAAACCATAAAAGCAAGAAACTAAATAAGCAAGAATTTAGCACGAGACTAGAGTATAGGGTTGTCAACAGTTGATCACGAAGATATAGAACATTTTATAAACACAAAATAAAACAAGTACAAATATAAAATAGCCCCTTTTGTTTCTCCGCTCAGACTTGTGTATCTAAAATGCTAAAATGTATATTCTATATACCTGGGCTATAACTTAGGCTATTTATATGAAAAAAATATATAGTAAGATTAAAAATTTTATCTCATACAGTTTCCATGATAATGTGCCACAAATGACCTTCATTCCAATTGATGCAAATAAGGACCCTTTCGATCACATTTTTCAGGACATGTCTTATCATTTGAATGTTAAACATTGTACAGAACTTGGTTAAGTTACTTTTCTCTATTTAATAAACATTTTAATATATTCGCTATTTAGTTAAATAATTAGTAGTAATATTTTGGATAGCAATCTCTCTATATAAGCTAAATAATGCAACTGATCTTTCGACAGAATAAGGATTCTGTTGTTATGTCTCACGTTGTTATGATTCAGATGTTATGTCAATAATCTTTCAGTAATCAAAATAGCTCTGTACCATTCCCATTACTTATTTATTTATTTAGCGTATGGCTCATCACAATATTGATAGTTATAATAATACAAATAAATGATGACAGAATATATTCGATTGCATTGTCGGTTGCGTTCAGGAACTCATAAGGTGTTCTCGGTAGGACCTAAGAGAGCATTCAGGAATGCCTGGGCATTCAGGAATGTGGGCAAGACAGTGCCCACTTTTCCTACAGCTCCGCAGCTCAGACATTGTCATGATCTTAACCAGGAGATCCATAGGATTGTCTGGTTGCAGGTTGTTGTTAGTTCATTTAGTTCACGTTTTATGAAATAAAACGCTATCCAGGGTGCACCACGGGGAGGCGAACTAACATTACACCCCACCATTTTCAACCATTCCCATAAACATATGCAACGCATGATTAAATTAAAAGTAAAATTAAATTAAATTTCAAACAAATAATTTTCTAATCTATTGTCCCTGATAGCAAGAAAGCAGATAAAAAAATCAAGACTAGATCTAGTCTAGAAGTTTACGAATTCCAGATTCCTAAATCTTAAATTTTCTATTGAAAGTTTTCTTCATAAAACTAATCTGGCGATTTTCATGAAAATTGCAAGAAATGTTTGTAGCTAAAGACGGCTACACACGACCCGGCAGACGTGCCAGATCAAACTGAACAGTACGCCTAAAAGCCGGTCACCTGAACGTGACCCAGACGTTTACCCCAAGAAGCGACTGTTAAACCGAAAAGTGCTAAGACGTCGTCGTCAGTGGTAGCCATGATAATAACTAAAAAATATTTCAGAATCGCCTGAACGTTTGGTCAGTCGTCAGTCCATCCGGCGACCGGCCTTCAGGCGGACTGTTCAGTTCGAACTGGTAGGACTGCCGGTTCGAGTGTAGCCGACTTTAGCTAGTATCCACTCACTGAAATAATTTCTAACTTCGTAATGTTTAATAAAAACGAATCTATATTGAAAGATTTCTTCGTAAATCGAAAACTAATCACGAGGTTTTCATGAAAATTTTAGGAAATATTTAAAAAAAATATGCACTAAAACGTTACAAAAACTATATTGATTTTAATATAGTTTTTGTAACTAAAATCGAGTTAGACTAGTTATTACACACCGACAAACTTGACTAATCTCCAACTGTTAAATGTTTGGTGGGAACAAAACAGGTCTTCAAAATGTTATACATAAAACAGAAACTAAACGAGCGATTTTCATGAAAACTTCAAGAAGTATTTTCAAAATTATGCATTTCTGGTCTATGCAGTTTTTGTCACATAAATCTAGTTAGAGTAGTTAGCACAGATGGACAAATTTGACTAATTTCTAACTGTTTAGTGTTTGGTGGAAAACGCGCCTTCAAAGTTTGCATCACAAAACCAAAACTAATCTAGCGATTTTTATGAAAATTTCAGGAAATATGCTCAAAAATTCGCATGTATTTCTTTCCATGTATTCTTTCTATTCATGTATTTTGTATTAAATCTAGATACAGATCGACAAACTCGAATAACCACTCTGCACTCAATTGTTGGTGGAAACAGAACATGTATTCTTTATAAACCAGAGCCTAATCATTCAATCAAAGCCTAAATGAAAGCGATTTTCATGTATAAAAACATTCGCAAATTATACACAAACAAATACAGATTTAAATAATAAAACTTTATAACATAAATTAATACATTAAATAATATATATGCTGAGATTTCAATGCTCAGCTTGGATCTGTGAGAAAATTTTCTGATATAATAGGTAAATATCACGCTCATAATAGAACCAACAGAAATGGTGAGAGATTGGTTAAACTCTGTGAACATCTAAACTTAAAGATTTTAAAGCAAAACCAAGTAAAAAGAAAACGTGGGTCTCCCCAAATGCGTTGCTGGGTGAGTTTCAATTAGATCATGTAGCTATTTCTGGAAATTGTTACAAAGAAATTCAAAATGTTAAGGTCAGAAAATCCATTAATGTAACTTCAGATCATTACCTTTCTCAAATCAAGATGAATTTCATACCTCTTACACGCAAACAAAATACAACTAGAAGGTTCTTACAAATGAAAAAAGGATAGAATTTCAAGGAAAACTTAAAATACCAACCAATTGGAATGATGTTACTAATAACCTTCTTGAACCAGCTCAGGAAATTGCACCGTTGAACTTTTATAGGAAACATGCTTGGTGGAATGAACGATAAAAGAGTGATCAAAGAAAGACATTGTGCTTGGCACAAGTAGAACGGGAACAAGACTCCAGAAAATTTAGAGGAAGTACAAAGATTAAGGAAAATGGCCCACCAGACTTTAAGGACGATTCGAATAAAATATATGAAGGACCAAATAACGGAAATGGAAGACAATTTTAAGAAAAATGACACACGATCATTTTATAGAGCATTTAAGAATGAAATCACTGGATATTCAGTGCCGAGTTTAAACTTCAAAAGGGAAGATGGTACTCTAGCATTAAATAAGGAAAATTGTGATATCCTGGCTGCGTATTTTGAGAAGTTGTTAAACTGTCCAAAAACCGACAGAAATGTTGAGTTTTAAATTTACAAAATAAAATTCTGACTCAACGCCACCAGATGTAAACGAAATTAAAGGTATTATCAACTCACTTAAAAATAATAAAGCTTCAGGCGAGGATGGGATAATTGCAGAGATATGGAAACTTGTAGATGATGAATTTTTAATAGCGACGACAAATCTATTTAAGAAAATTTGGATTGAGGAAGCAATTCCAGAAGACTGGTTAATCGCCTTAATTCATCCACTACATAAAAAAGGCTCAAAAATTGATGTCAATAGTTATAGGGGGATCTCATTGTTGTCTGTCACATATAAAATATTTGCAAAATTACTTCTAAACAGACTTGAACCACAGATCGAATCAAAGCTTGGTGAGTTCCAAGGGGGTTTCAGAAGGAATAGATCGTGTGCAGAACAAATTCTTAGTTTAAAATTGATATTAAAATATTACAACAGGCCAAAGAATATCTTTATCTCATTCGTTGATTTTCAGAAAGCGTATGATTAAGTGGATAGGGATACTGTTTTTGACACATTGAAGGAATACTAAGTTGATCAAAAAACCATAAATTTAACAAAACTTACATTAACTAATACGATTTCCAGAGTAAAATTTTTAACTGAAGTTAGCGAGCCCATCGAGGTTAAAACAGGGCTAAGACAAGGAGACAGTCTATCACCACTGTTTTTCAATATGGTCTTGGATAAAGTCATGAGGACGTTTTGAGAGAAGAACGATTCAAGTACTAAAATTGGTAGAAAGAATCAGTACCTCTAAGTCAAAGGTTTAGCATTTGCTGACGACATAGCACTGTTTGCTGAATCAGAACAAGAAGCTATTAACCAAATTGATCTGTTAAAAGAAACGGGAGAAAAGCGGGCTTACAGAGTTCGTTGGTAAAAACAGAGATGATGACAAGTGATCAGAAATATACTAAGAAAATGATAAAAACAAATTATGGGAGCATCAGGCTCACTGACCGATTTAAATATCTTGGAGAAATAATTAGTAGCAATGGGGCAGATAAATTGGCAATTGAGAACAAAAATGGGAAATTGGAAAGATTAAATTTTTGTACAAAAAATATATACAATAAAAAGAACTCTATAAATGCAAAATTACGATTTTAATACAGCTGTTAGACCAGTCATCTTGTACGGCATGGAAACTACAAATATAACCGGAATGGAGAATTTGCTAGAGAATTTATGGATCTAGGAAAACACAGGAAGGTTATAGATTGAGATCCAATGCAGAAATTTATAGTAAAATTAACAACCTTGAAGTGATGATCAGAAAACGGCGACTTCAGTTCTACGGACATATGGTCCGCATGGATTGCTCAAGGTTAAATAAACAAATTTTTGATAAAATCTGGAACTATAAAGGGCAAGGGGGCTATGTAAAACAAATGAAGGAAGAACTTCAACAATTCAAAATCACTGAAGAAGATTGTCTAAACCGAATAGAGTACAGAAAAAAAAATTTGGCCTCAAAATTCTTGTCGGGGAGAAGAAGAATCTCAACAGAGGAGAATGGACTGCTGAAAGAAGAGCTGCGCAGTCAACCAGGATAAAAGACTTCTGGAACTGAAAGAAGGAAACTAGACCTACAAAGAAATGATATTTGCGTGGTCCTTGTTGGCCTGTCCGCGGTATATATAAATAATATATAATTAATGTAATAATTAAAACTCATTTTCTAAAAGCTTATTGTGTTGATCCTTGTTTTGTAGTGTTATTATTATTACAAGAAAAGAATTATGAACAATATACTATGTTCTCTAATTCACAAGTTGACTAATAACATAAATAAATATAATTACTAGTACGGTTTGGCTCCTGCATTTAAATCCTAAGAAAGACCATGTGAATCGCTAGACGTTATAAGAAGGATGGATATGAGATGCTTAGACAAAATCGTGGTGGAAAAAGGAATAGTAAATTATCTGATGAGATTTTAAATTATGTAGAGCAAATTATTGAAGAAAATCCATCGATTACTTCATCCATCGATTATTACTAAAAATAATATTAAAAACTTCTGCAATTAGTCTGAACCGTATAAACGTTTCAAAAATTATACAATTTTATATTCACAAATTGCTCCACAAACACGGGAGAATATAATTTTCAATGATGAATGCGGTTTCAATTAACATCTCCGGCGAAATAAAGCCAGATCAAAGAAAAATACTCCAGCCCATGTAATAGTTCCAACAGTAAGAGGCAGATATGTTTCCATTTATTTACATTTTTTGATGGTGTATTTAATAAAAAGGCTGAAAGTAACACCGTAGAAGCTTGGCTGGTTCTGGACAACGCCAAAATCCATAAAACTCAGGAAGTTCGGGACAAAATAAATGGAACAAGCAATAGACTATTTTTTCTTCCAGTATATTCACCCATTTAAATCCCATTGAAAAAAGTTAAATTAGCTGCAAGAAATTTGCTGACGGAACCAGAAAATAATCTAAATTTGGTTTATTTTTGAGGAGTCCGTGGCCACTGTTACTTCTGCTGATTGTATTGGCTGTAGCGGGACAACCGTTACATTAACATTATTTTTATAATTTTTCATAATTGTTTTCATTATAATTTTTGATAATTAATTTCTAGTTTCTGTATTAATTAATATTTAACTAAATTTAATTTAATTTGAATTAAAAAAAGTTTAATTGGAATTTAAAAAAGGTTAATTTGAATTTAAAAAGGTTTAATTTGCATTTAAAAAGGTTTAATTTGAAATTGAAAAGGTTTAATTTGAAGTTAAAAACCTATATTATTATTATTATTTTCGTGTGTTTTGTTTTAGACAAAGAACAAAAAATGGGCAATAATCTGCAATATAATCAATTACATTTCCAAACAGAAAAATCCCTTCAGCGAATTCAAAATCGACGAGTATTTGACGGACATGGGCCTGTTGGTTTTACCGGAATTCAGGGGAGAAGGAATCGCCGAAAAGCTGCTAAACACTTGGTAAATTATGAGCAATGTCATGATAATGTAAACTTATGGACAATGTCAACTCACGAAGTTATTGATCTTCACAATACATTTGACCTCAAATCACATTTTATTTATAACAATCGATTCAGTTTTGCTTCAATTAAAAATGAAATAGGTTGATTGATAACTATCAATCTATCTAGTTTAGTTAAAAGATGGAATGAATTAAGTGACAAACATTAGCCTCCATAAATTTATTTAAACAAGTCTTCTTCTTCTTCTTCTTAAAATTCCTTATCCGTTCCGGACGTTGGTAACCAATTTGACCATCATCACTTTCTATCATCTTGGCAATCATCAACTTACAAATTTCATATTAGATTTGTTTTATAGTCAAATAAAAAGACTATTATAAAGCATGAGAGACATTTTGTAGTCAAATAAAAGAAGTCTAAAGACTGAGAATGACTAAGAATAATATTATAGAGCTACGGAAAGGTTGAATATATTTATATATACAGGCTATGTTCCGACTTTAATAAGTCACATCACTTTGTGCATCTGCTGTTCGGAAAAGCTTGGTTGTGGTCATGGCAAACCATGTTCTTAGATTCCTAAACCATGCTATCCTTCTTCTTCCGACAGCTCTGTTTCCCGCTACTTTCCCATACAGTATTGTTTGCACTAGATGGAATCTGCTTTCATTCCTCATACATGGCCCAGGTATTAGAGTTGCAGTTTATGATGTTGAGGAGCTCTTTATCCTTCTGCATTCTATGAACGATCTCCGTGTCGTTTATGCGATCTTTCCAAGAAACTCTCAACACCCTTAGATATAACCACATCTCGAATACTTCCAGTTTCTTGTTCATAACATCGGCTAGTGTCGACGATTCAACTTCGAAACAAAGAACGGAATACACGTTACAACGCAGAATTCTTAGTTTCGTTAACATTGTGAGTACGTGACTTTTTAGTAGGAATCCCATGCTGTTGAAAACGGGTTTCGCTTTCTCGATACGGATCTTCACTTCTTGAGAATTATCCCACCGATTGTGCTATTACAGTAGTGCCAAGATATTAATATTTATTTACTCTCTCGATGGGTTTCTGATTGACTATGAGGAGACAATTTCTAATGTGTGATTTAGTAATAATCATTAATTTTGTCTTTTTAATGTTATATACCTTTCGCTACTTGCAGCTCTATTCATGAGGTGTTGTAATTTCTCCATGCTATTAGCAAATATCACCGTATTATCCGCGTACCGTATGTTATTTATTGTTTCACCGTTTAGTGACATGCCAGCTTACAGGTTTTCCAGAGCTTCTTTAAATATGTATTCCGAATAGATGTTGAATATCAACGGTGATAGTATGCAGCTTTGCCTTACTCCTCGTAGAATGCTCACCTCCTCTGCCCTCTCTCACTCCGCTATAACAGTTACTGTTATTATGTATACTATTCTTAAGTCTTTTACATCTAGTCTAACTTTCTTTAAAATCTTCTTTTGATGTCGCACTCTATTGACTGCCTTTTGGTAACCAATAAAACAAGCAAAAAATATCGATGTCCCTGCATCGTTGAAATAACACTTGGATACTATAGAGAGTTTCTCGTGTAACCACCGCATTTCTGAACCCAAACTGTGTTAATGATATTTGATTTGAAGATATATGAATATTTTGAGAATCAGTTCTAGAAGGTGACTCATAAGACTTATGGTTCTAAACTCTTCGCATTTTTTGCACCAGGTTTTTTGGGTAGGATGTCATCACCCTACCTATCCTACCATCGGAAAACTCGGACTTCAGCCACTCTCGAAGGATATTGCCGGATTTATAGATGTTGTTGAATAATGAAGTCAGCTATTTTCTATTCTGTTCATCGATAATTTTGAGAAACTCCGCCTGAGTGTTGTCAGATCCGGATGTCTTGCCTTCCTTCATCCACTTTATTGCAGATTTCACCTCTTCTATTAACATTGCTGGACCCCAACTGGATTGCCATAGAACAGTTGCTCAATGTAGCTTTTCCATTTGTCTGTGATGTTATTTGTATTGAGGATTCTCTGCGTCAGTTTGTTCGCTGTTCTTGGTCTATTTTACCTGTCACTTCTCTAATTTTTCGGTGTACGTTAAAGCTATCAGAGCAATAGGCAAGTTGACGAAGAATAAACAGGCGATTCGCCTAAATCAAGAAGGAAGAAAAAGAAGAAGTTAAAGCTATCGAATTTGGACTGTAGGTTTTCGATTTCAGTGGAAATCGATTTCAGTGAAAAGTTCCGATTCTTTGGCTTCCCTAATTTTTACTTAAATATTTTTCTTTATGTTATATTCGCTCATGTTGTTTTGATTCTTAAATACTCTTCTTTCTATTAATTGTAGAATTTTGTCTGTCATCCACGGTTTCTTCATAGTAGTATTTGGCTCTAGTAGTTCTTCTTTAATATTATTTATAGCGTCTTAACTTCCCAATTACTTCTTCATATTTTACCCGTCCTGTAATGATCTGTATTCGTTGTTAACATATTTTTCCACTTCACTCCTTATCGATGGGTCTTTGAGTTTGCGTAGATCATATTTGGTAACGGTTTTCTTTCTTACATTCTTCATTGATATTTTGAAACCTTCCACCACTGGATTGTGATCTCATTGAATATCAGCCCCTGGATATGTTTTTACCTATGTACAACTATTTCTATGCCTTTTGTTCACCAAAATATAATTAATTTGATTTCTCATATTTTACTCTTATATATTTTTCTCGCCAAACACGTGTCACTATATTTTTGAAAACGAATCTTAATACCAAACTTCATAATTCTTTGGTCGGCGTTTTAAAAGGCTTAAGTACATTTATGGGAAATAAATTTCCCATTTATTTCCCATAAATAAGACATTTATGGGAAATGGCGCATGAAAGTTTAGAAATATTATTTTTTGTCTGGCCAGAGGATTCAAATTTAGGATTTCAAAATTGTTATGTAAATTAAGACAAATTAGTAATTTTTTTAAACTCATTATCACACAATATTATTAAAAAATCAGCATTTTTTTGAAATTTCTTGACTTATGTCTTTTTGATCAAACAGATTATGCAAAACAAAGATGGTGGAAAGACCATAAGTATCTTTTTAATACGTTTGTCTGTTACCTCGCTGCACTTAGAAGGGAACAATTCTACATATTATTTTTTTTAATTCGTTTTATTAACGCTAAGAAGATCAACAGTATTACCTACTTTATAGAACAGGATCATATATCGTGTGTCCCACCACTATTGAGACATAGGAATTTAACACTTAAAATCAAACTTTCGCAATTTCCTGCTCACCTAATTATTTTAGGCAAAACATCTTCAGATAAAAGTTTTAGAACATGAAATTCTGCATCTAAATCATTAAAGTAGATTAATAACTTAGCATGCGTTGTAACTCCAGAAATTTGATAAGAAAATATTGAAAGGGAAATTGCAAGGTTTTTACGTGCTAAATTCCTATGTTTCAAATCCGGTGGGATACACTGTACATTAAACAAAACAACAGCATCTTAAAAAAATCACCTAACAAAGACGTTGCAAAAAAAATAATTATTATTCACATTGAATCATTGTCTGGAGATATCTGGAGATACAACATATCAATATCTGGATCTGTGTCCTTATTAATAGTTTTGTCGGTCAACTTACAGCCCTTACATTTACTCCAACAAACGCTCAAAAGCTAATATATTTACGTCGCTACTGACAACGCGCCCAGAAGGTCGCAAACATACTTATAGCCTTTTAAGAGATTTGTTTCAATGAAAACTAAGAAATAAGTAGGCATACGTTGATTTAATAGTTTTTATTAATAAAACGTTAACGAGTTATGTCTATTTGTGTCTTTTAAACCATCGTATTTCCTTGTATTTGGTATCATATATTTTTCAGCACCCTAACATTTTTCAGCATAAATAGACTTATACCGTTTTATCAGATTGAAAGAAGGCTATTTTTTAAACATATCTGACCAAAAATTTAAAAAAAAAAAAATACAACTTATGACCTTTTAAGCGCCGACCACAGAAACGTAATTTTTTCCGTTTCTGCGATATAGATATTTTAGTAAAATCACATTTTCTTGTTATTGTTTTTTAGTGAGGCAGTGGCGAGAATTCATAAATTGTCGGTGTTGGCAATGACGTTTTCGTCGAAAAATTCGCAAAATTTGGCGATGAAATTGGGATTCTCGGAGTTGTATTCGATAGAATTTGCGGAATTGCGGCGGATCGATCCAGAAAAGTTGGGGATCGACAACATCGAGGAACACACGAAAGATATAAGATATTTGTATAAAAAGTATTCGTAGCTCCGTTCGGATTTAGTGTATAGTCTATAAAATAAATGTTTTTATTAAAATAATTGTTTTGTGATTTCTTACCATAAATCATGAAAAGGTTTTTAGTTATGTTTAAATAATACGATTTTTTGTTAGTAATTCATAGAAAATGAAAAGAAAAAACCTGGAAAATGAAAGGAAAAAAAATTCATGGAAAATAGAATATTGTGCAAAAATGGTTGTGTAATGGATAAGAAAACCTGGAAAATGAAAGGAAAAGAAAATTCATGGAAAATAGAATATTGTGCAAAAATGGATAAGAAAAATCATCAAATCTCAACCAAACTTTTCAAACGTTACTTTTTCTGCTTAGGCATACAAGTGGCTAGTTTTCCAGCATAATAAAGTAGTCACCTAAAATCAATAAAATAAATGTTTTTTTTAAGGTTTGTAATAACAAATGATAATATTTATTGTAACATAAAAAAGGCTACCGACCTCGAGACCCGTGTAAAAATAATTCTTCGATAATTATCATTTCTCCAATACTTTTTTTTTCATTTAAGGCCGAGGCCGCACTACGGTTTTTTCCCGCGAGCTGAAACCGCTACAACCGCGAAACCGTTCGAGAAACACACGGTACGCTATGGGAAAAATCAGTCGCGGGAAAAAACAGCAAGTGAGGTCGCTTGTATTAACTTACTTGAGTCACAAAATCACGTGATTAAAAACCGCGGCCGTTTAGCCGTAGTGCGGCCTATTCCTAAGTTTAACATAAAAATGCTGTCACAATGCTCTGTGATATAAAAATGCAACACCGAGAAGGCGTAGGAATTTTTGGACCACACTTGGCAGAAATGTTTTACTAGTCATGAGTAGTAAAATTGAGTAAAATTTAAAAGAAATTAAACAAGAAATAAAGGCATTTTTTCTTAATAATGCGATGGACCACCCCTACTAGTTTTACACTCCTGCACCCTTCTGGGCATGGATTCCACCAAGTTGTCGATCTGTCCCTGAGGTATTGTATCCCAGGCAATCTGTAGTTCATGTCGGAGAGCTGGCGTCTGCGGAGAACGGGCTAATTGCTTGGGTCTTCTATCCATCATGTCCCACACATGTTCTATGGGCGAAAGGTTGGGAGTTCTGGGTAGCTACGGCAAGATATTGACGTTAGTCTCTTCGAAGCGCTCCATAGAATGATGCCTCGCAATGTAGGGACGGGCATTATTCTGTTGCAAAAAAAACGGGTCCTCCAGCTCCTGGAGGAATGGAAGGATATGGGGTTCTATAAGTTGACCAGATTTTTTAAACGCAGTAGGTACTTTGTACGAGACGGATGGAGGGGTAATGGTTGTGCATGTGCTTTACAAGAAAAATGGAGAAAGGAAATATTTTGAGTCATTTTTATTTTTTATAGTTATATTTTTCATTGAATGAATTTTTTGATAATAATGTTTCATTTTCTTTTAAAAGATTACAAAATTTTTCACATGTATACTGAATGAAGATTCACCTTCACTGAAGCCACTACTGATAAGTTTTCGATGTCTAATCTTGATGCTCAACTACTCCAGAAATCATTGAACTTGGCATTGGTACTCTGCAAACACATTGCAAACTCAACAAGTAATTTTGAGTTTTTTTTAGGAATATGCTCATCTTTAAAATATTTGTATATTTCTATCCAACGCAAACTAACATCAATTTTATTTTCCTTCCATTGATTTATTTTTTCCGTGGAACAATACATGTTTTCGCCATGTCTAAACTTCTTCGAAGAGTTCATTATCATCGATAACAATTTTTTGGTTTTCTTTCACATAATGAACCGTCTTCAAAATCCCTTCCCAATTTTTAACATTTTAACAATATCCATCCAAAAATGTGTAGCTCTTCGAAACAAGTCCATTTTTATACATATTCAAAGGAATTTTTATAAAAACATTTAATTTCTTTAATTACATTTTGCCTCGCTTCCAGAGGTTCACTCTTCGATTGTATCGAGTTTCTACATTAACTTTAATGGAACAAATCCAGTATTATATCTAGCGACTATTTACTCCAACACATTATTTAAGACAGTTTTCACCTCAGAAACTCAGAGCTGACCCTTTAGAGCGTTGTTTCCCAACGTGGGGCCACGCCACACAGGGAGGCAATTTGATTGGTAAGGGGCGCAATTCGAAAATGGACTCGACACGAGTTTAACCCTTTTGCTCCGGGCCATTTAAATGCAATGCTAGATTTCGGTACCAAAATTGAAAGGAAAAAGCAAATTCTTAAATAATTGGCAATAAATATTATAAATTCGTTTGACGATACCAAAATATCATCTGGGTTTTTGGCGTCGTCAATTTAACCTCGGAACCCCCGGACGCTTTTAAATGTCGCTAAACAACGCAGTTGTTCGCATGTGAATGGCCTGTTGCAACTTCTATAGTATTTCGGTGTACACCAACTGAATGCTGCGAAATTTTCTGCGAAGAATGCTTATGATATGACATATGCCACTCAGTAACAAAACTGTTAGCAAAAGAATAGGCAAAATGAGTGAAAATATTGTAAAACTTGTTGTAACTTGTAAATATTGTAAAAAGCTGAAAACTCACTCAGTGCAAATGGATGAATCAACTTTGAGCGACAGTGAGGCAGTATTGATAACTTACGTAAGATGAAATGAATGATCATTTTTTTGAAGAAATGTTGTTCTGTAAAAGATTAGAAAGCACCAAAAAAACTACTAAGATCAATAATATACCAATGTAAAATATAGCATTTTGTGCTGCAGATGGTGCTCCTAATATGATGGGCAAGAAAAATGGCTGCTTAAAATTGATGAAAAATGAGAATCCAGAAATGATACATTGTGCATTGTGTTATTTATAGGGAAAACTTGGTAGCTAAAAACATCTCGCCTATTCTAAATAAAGTACTAGATTCAGTAATAAAGTGTATCAATGCTATAAAAGCTAATGCCAAATGTGAGCGTCACTTCAAGCTATTTTGTGAAGAACAAAATGCAGAACATGTGAGACTTTTACTTCACAATGAAGTAAGATGGCTCTCTAAAGGGAACTGCTTGAAAAGATTTATGGACTGTTTGATACTCTTAGTGATTTTTTAAGCGACAAACCTGAAATGGAGTATCTGACGAGAAACTAAAGCCGATATTTTTAAAAAAATAAATATATTAGATGAGCAACTTCAAGGAACAAATAAAACTCTTGTCGATGCAAAAGCGAAGATATTTGGTTTCATTACCCTTTTTGAGTTCTGTTAGAAATATATTATAATATATAAAAATTTTGAACAGTTTCGTTGTCCAAAAATGTGAAGTAAATGATACCTCTATACTTTATTATATTATTATGTTATTGCCGATCATCTGAGAATACTATCGGCTGATTTAAAAGAAAAATTTTCTGATTTAAAACAAATTGCTTTTCCTACATGGATAATGCAGCCAATGTTATTGGATTTGTCTTATATATCAAATATGCAGTATCAAGAAGAACTCGTAGAATTTCAAAATGACGAGTCAGTTAAAACTTGATTTAATATAAAAGAAGCGATGGCTTGGCATTGTGAGGAAACAGAAATCAAATACCGAAATTCAACCAAATCTACCAGAAAACTATTGCTACCCTTTCCATCTTCATATTTAGCTGAATGAGGATTTATTGCTGTAAATGCTTTATTGGTACAAAAAGAAATCGTCTGGATGAAAAAAATAATTCGTTGGAACACAACGGGGAAACTTGAGACTGAAGCTAACCAAATTGGAACCTAAAGGTAGACTTCCGAGCAAAGCGGCTCTGGCGTCACTAACGCAGCATCAAAGCCGCCGCGACATATCGATAGTATTATGCAGTATGGAAATGTATGAGCATTGACGCGCTCAGCGTCAGTGCGTCAGTGTCGCTGCGTTCGAATGGCGCTTCATACATTTTCAAAGTGCATAATACTATCGCTATGTCGCCGCGTCAGTATCGATGCGTTAGTGACGAAAGTGCCGCTTTGCTCCGAAGTCTACCTTTACATAAAATCTATGTACAGCAAGCATCAAGCACAAGGATCTCACTAAATTAAAATTATAAGTTAATATAGAAAAATCTTTATTCAAATTACTTAGATTTTTCCAGTTTTTCATTATGTTTTGGAAATTTTCTTGTTTCGTTACAATTTCCTAGTGATTTCTTCCTAAAACGTATCATTTAAGTTTCTTAAGTGAACAACTAAATTTTTTAATGTTAAAAATTATGTATATGTTACATAGGGGGGTGGGCATAAGAATTTTTGAAAGGCTTGGGTGGGGCATGGCACAAAGAAGGTTGGGAAACACTGCTTTAGAGCTTTCACTTTCTTTAATAGTGATATGAAAGACAACAGTTTGACTATGAATGAAATGTAACTTCAGATAACTCGTTTTTGAAAAATTCTTTTAAAATTTTGGGACACTGGTATAAATTAAAAAAAAAGTATGAGCGCAAAGGCTCAAACATTTTGATTACCCGTTCCACAGCGGGTGAAAGCCATCTCGTTCCCCCTTCTACTTCCTCAAAAAAATCTTTAAAATTTTGGACTCTCACTCTTGCATTAATCTCTTATGCACATTATATTCCTTTCGCACCTTTCGTTTTGAGCCCTTTAAAATTTATATTAGTTTTATCTGCGGATGGTGCTATTATTTTTCAAATTATGATAACTTATTATTTTAAGAATGTGCTCTGAGAGGAGTGCTGAAGTTTTCCTTGTACAGAATCTAAATTTAATAGTTTAACATATACTCCAGTTTTGAAGGAAAATTATCACTAAAATGGGATAATGCAAATATTCCCTTATATGTAAATGTTTTTTTTTCATCTAATGAAAAAGTTATATTTTTCAAATAGTCAATCGCCTTTGACGATGAAGCAGCTGAATTAATCTGAGTCCTATGTTTATGTTGCAATGACTTGTTTTTGCCGCTTTGACCTATTAGCAATATAGAATTCTGATCAACAAATAGTGCATTTTACGAGAGTGTCATTATTTTTGCTATCATCATTTTCTATCAATAAAGCCATCAACACAAGAAAAAATAATTGAAAAAGGAAATATTCAAATGAGCTGCGTACTGTCTGTCCGAATTTGTTTTTACTATTCATAAAATTACTTGCGAATGGAATCTGTTGGGATTCCCCGTGGTCTGTTTGTCCTGCTGACACAACATCTATTTCGCTCCAACACATTAATTCCACCATCCGTCCGACTTTGACATACTAACGAACTGCTTGGCAAAGGTGGTAACAGTGATTCAAAATGCATAAAATCACAGTTATAATTATTTAGTTTTACAATATCATGCAAAGTAGTACAAGCAGTACATCTAATAAGAAAGGCAGTACAAATGCAGTCCCTGCAAATTGGACAGTACAGACTATCTCAAAGAAGTATTGTACTGCTGAAAGCAGTAAGTCTGGTCACCTTAGGTTCTACCACTTCATGAACATATCGGTGGGCATTCATATTGCCTCGGATGAATACCAACTGAGATCTACTTCTATAAACAATAGCACCCCATACCTAACGTGACCACACGTTCCGATTTTGGCGGGAGAGTCCGGCTTTTTGGAGGACTGTCCCGCGTCCTGCCGATTTTTAAAAATGTCCCGCTTTTTAGAATGCATTTCTTATTTTAAATGTACTGTAATTTATAAAATAAGATTTTTTCACATATTCCCATAAAATCTCTTTTTTTTAGTGTCACCCAATGAAATTTGTTAATATCCTCGAATTAAATTGTCCATTCTTCAAAATATTACAAGCAGTTATTATAAAAATTTCTGACTTCTTTCAGAAAATCCGGTGGTTTAATGGCACCTTGTTCTGAAATTTTCATTGGCTGACATTAAAAAAGGAGATTTTATGGGAATATGTGGAAAAATCTTTTGAATATATTAGTAACCATTTTCCGAAAAATAATATTTGCAAAATTGATCTTTTTTGATGAGGTGTTATTGGTAAAAAAATATGTTCCTGATGAAAAAATTAAATGTTGATTGTCTGCAACCAAAAAAAATTATGCAAATTTGGTGCGATAATGATTTTACAAGGATCTCCGCATTCTAATGTAAATTATAACTATTCTAGTATCAATACTAGTACATGTGGATCGTATTTTTCGGAATGGAAAATTTTTTGTGGATGGAACAGTTGAAAAGAATGGAATAGTTGCTAAAGGTGGAATAATTGATGAGGGTGAAATTGTATAATGAATTTTGACATTTGTATATGAAAGAGTAATCAGAATTGCGAGCTGCGCGATTCTTGTATCAGCTAAGGTTGTATGAGTTGCAAGATGTACAACTCCTGCTGCACAGAATATTAACTAAGAATTCATCCGTCTCAAATGATTTTAATGCTGTCAGATTTGTAAAATAATATAATAGAACACTTTTGAGGTGTACTTAATCATATAATGTTACCAATTGTCTGAAATCAAAGTGACTTTAATTTAAGGAGTGATATTAGAAATGAAAAGTTCCCAACGTTCATAAAAAGGTTACTATATCTAACGATGTGATATTAGTTACTAAGGTGTACAAAATGGACGATAAAAAATCAGCTGTGGAGTAAAAAGTTACTGAAAATCTCACTAAAACTTTCATAACCTTTAAATTGATTAAGTGATATTGATTTTGTCAACTTTGACGTTCAACATAACCCACATATTGTTTTAATCAAGTTGGTATCTTGTGTTTTTGAGTTACCAACATACTCAAACATAATCTCACCAACTATTTGTTAAAGTTACATTGTTGTCTTTTTTTTCGTCAAAATTGCAAGCCTTAGTTACTAATTTCACTTCATCATATATAGTAACCTCCTTTTATGAAGGTTGGCAACTCTTGATTTCCAATATCACTCCTCCAATTATAGTAAGTTTTCTTTTAGACAATTAGCAACACTTAGCAAAATTATGTTACTAAAAGTTTCACCAAAAAAATAATAACCAATAAATTACTCAACTGACGTTAATGTCAACTTTGATTTAATTTTCATGTATTTCTTTATTTAAAAAATCCAGTGTCAAGGTTATCGGCCATGAAAATACCAAAATGGTCAAATTGTTTCAATAGAAATATCTATGATCTTAATAGATCTGAAAGAGTTTTTATTACATCTATTGCAGTTTTCGAGTTGTTGCTATTTGAATCCATTAGTATCAGTTCCGGTTTGACTTCGAGGGATGCGTATGTGGTCTGGATTTCTATGGCGGGAAACCTAATCTGCGGGGGTTAAACTAACGTTATAACTGTGTAACTGACAGGGGTTAAACGCGCTGCCGCGGGTATGTGGTCTTGGACAGAAAAAATAAATTCTGTGTTAAGGCTATCGGCCACGAGAATACCAAATTTCAATAGAAAGATCTATAAGCTACGCCGAACTGAAAGAATTTTGAATACAACTGTCCAAGTTTTCAAACTATAGTTATTTGAATATCTTACCTCGTGTGCGACTTTGAGTTTGAGGGGCGGCGACTGCCGCCAGATAAAATATTTTGCAAAACTAACGGAGGGATATCATAGACTGACCAATTCTCTACAAATGTGTGAAATTTTATTGTTCCACGTTGTGTGAAACTTCCTAAAATAATTTTCCCCTTCTCTGAATTTCGTTTTAGATTTTTTTCATTTATAAAAAAAAAATCGGCCAAACGGTTCGCTTTGGAAAAATGAAAATGACACAACTTTTAGATGAAAATGTGTTCAATAAAATAGCGTTAAATGCATGTTTCTTAGACTCCGGAAAATTGGACAAAAAAATATATTTGCAAGTTTTCAATGAATATTTCTTTATTAAAACAATTATGTGTCCAGGCTATCGGCCATCAAAATAGAAAAACGTCAATTTCAATAGAAAAATGTATAATCTATATAGATCTGAAAGAAATTTTAATACATCTCTTGCAGTTTTCATTTTATAGTTATTTGAATTTATTAATTTCTGTTACGTTCGAGTTTGAGGGGCGGCGGCCACCGCCAGATAAAATATTTTTCAAAACTAACAGGGGGATATTATAGACTGACTAATTCTCTACAAATGTGTCAAATTTTGTTGTTCCACGTTGTGTGAAACTTACTAAAATATTTTTTTCAACAAATCCAGACATGTCAATCACGAATTCCGATCAAAAACGAACACGAAAATTTCAAATTATTCAAAAATTGCAAAAAAATATATTAATCCTAGAAGGATTTCAATCAAACTTTTACTGATTGTGGGTATTCACCAGAAGTAACTGCTGATAAAATTTGAACGATCCCACTCCAATGGGGACGGCGTGAGGAATTTTTTTTGCATAAAACCTTATTTGCAAATTACTCGTCAACGCCTCAAGGTGGAAAATTATAACCAGGATATCCGTATGTAAGACGTCGGTGTCTACAAAAAAGTATTCTTTGAAAATTTTGTAAAAACCTTCAGCTAGGTCGCAAAAGTAAAAAATATAGAATTGAAAAAATTTTAGAAGGGTACCCCTTCTCTGAATTTCGTTTCTCAATTTACATGGGTTTAAATTGCTCTTCCGCCAAAACGGTTCGCATTGGAAAAATTAAAAGGACATAACATTTAGATGAAAATGTGCTCTATAAGATAGCTCTAAATGCATGTTTCTTAGACTCCGGAAAATTGGACAAAAAAATATACTTGCAAGTTTTCAATAAATATTTCTTTATTAGACAAAATTATGTGCCCAGGCTATCGGCCACGAAGATACCAAAACGTCAATTTCAATAGAAATACGTATAATCTATATAGATCTGAAAGAAATTTCAATATATCTCTTGCAGTTTACACTTTATAGTTATTTGAATTTATTAATTTCTGTTATGTTCGAGTTTGAGGGGCGGCGGCCGCCGCCAGATAAAATATTTTGCAAAACTAACTAAGAGATATCCTAGACTGACAAATTCTCTACAAATGTGTGAAATTTTATCGTTCCACGTTGTGTAAAACTTACAAAAATAATTTTTCAACAAATCCAGACATGTCAAACAGGAATTCCGATCAAAACCGAACGCGAAAATTTCAAAATATTCAAAAATTGCGAAAAAATATATTAATCCTTGAAGGATTTCAATGAAACTTATGCTGAATGTGGGTATCCACCAGAGGTATGAGTTGACAAAATTAGAACGCTCCCACTCCAATGGGGACGTCGTGAAGAATGATTTTCTCGTCAACAATTTTATGGAAATATCTCGTCAACGCCTCAAGATGGAAAATTATAACCGGGATATCCGTATGCAAGACGTCGGTGTCTACAAAAATGTATTCTTTGCAAATTTTGTAAAAACCTTCGGTTTGGTCGCAAAAGTAAAAAATATAAAATTGAAAAAATTTTAGAATGGGTACCCCTTCTCTGAATTTCGTTTTTCAATTTACATGGGTTTAAATGGGCTCTTCCGCCAAAACGGTTCGCTTTGGAAAAATGAAAATGACAAACTTTTAGATGAAAATCTGCTCTATAAAATAGCGCTAAATGCATGTTTCTTAGACTCCGGAAAATTGAACAAAAAAATATATTTGCAAGAATTTCTTTATTAAAAAAATCCTGTGTCAAGTCTATCGACCACAAATATGTCAATTTCAATAGAAACATGTACACTCTATATAAAACTTATGTAAACTACATAAAACTTTATGCGTTTGTTAAAAGAAAGTTAAAAGAAAGTTAAAAGAACTATAGATCTGTGTTAAAATTATTTCATCCAAACCCAAGGAAATGAGGCATATGATTTTTCAAAGACGAAGCAGAAAAGTAGACGACATTTTTAAGTTCATGCAGCACATTTCAATAGGCCTCAATGAGCACTATTCGATTTTAAAAAGAAAAACCGGATAAATTTAGAGATGGCTTTTTCTTCAGCCGTCAAGTGATAGAACTGATCGTTTTTCAACAATAACTCTTTTGTTATACATGCTAGGAAGTCGCGGAATACACTTTTAGATTCCAAATTAAATGTGCAATTTTCAACTATTCTTGTAGGAAAGTCGTAATTGTCACCGTTTGGAAAATGGATTTTAAATCACCAGATGACCCAAAAACTTACATCGTCCCCCATGTAAAATTTGCCGAATTTTCAGAATGTCCAATCAGAAATTTGTAAAACAATAGTTTTCTTTTATAAAATCAGTAAAAACTCTAATCAAATATGGCCGAGCTTACTTTTACTCAAGTAAGAGTGTGAATTTGCAAGAATATTCAATTGTTTCTAATGTAGAACTTTCCAACTTTAACAAATCTGAGAAATAAAATTTTCCCGGACACCATTCACCACGGAAATTGGAAGGAAACTTCTGTGGGGCGGAGTTGACTATGCAACCGTTGCTAGCCATCCCGAATCCTGCAAAATGAATTGCATTTAAAAAAAATCCTGGTAAAACGGTTTGCAAAGGAATGTTAAAATTTGCCCCGCTGCTAGAGGAAAGTTTACTCTATCGATTCATGCTAGAAGAATTTATTAGAAATGTAGGGAAATGAAAAACGCAAATGTTTGAAAATCAAGTAAACAGTTGGAGACCGCTGGATCGTCAGCCGCAGAAAATTCATGCAGCATATTTTAATAGAACTTGATGAGTTGTATTCGAATTTGTATCGAAAATGCCGATAAATATTGAAAGGCTGTTCCTTCCGTAGTGAAATGGTAATACTGAAAGTTTTTCGCCAATAACTCTGTTGCTATACCTCCAAGGAAGACGCGTGTTGTACCGTTGGAATCTAAATTCAATTTAAAAGCTCCAATTATTCTCAAAAAAAACTCGTAAATATTGCGGTTTATGAAATAAATTTTTAAATTCAAATGTGAACGGAAGCAACTGTTTCTGATGTAAAATGGTCTGAATTTTAAGAATCTGATAAAATAAAAGTGTAAAATCTTTGCTTTCTTGTAGAAATTTGTGAAAAATTGCGAATTTTGACGTTGCTATGTGTTGCTAATCAAGAGCCAGAGTCGCCGAAATCAGCAATTTAGAGATTTCAAGATATCTCTTTGAATTTGATTTGAATTTCAACCTAACAATGAGCGAAAAATCAGAATTTTGATTTAAATTCTTTTTTTAAATTTTATCTTCTCATAATTACACGAATAATCATAAACGGATAAAATTCAACAATGACATTTGCACATAACCTGAGCGAAAATAGTGCCAGAATGATCAGCTGTAAGTGTAAATTGGCGATTCAGCGGCAAGCAATGGTCGTAGTATTTTTGACCTGGAGTGCGAATCGGTTGATGGATTAGAGAAATTCAAACGCCATACTGTTGGCCTTTTCACCGGGCATGCACTTGTTCGACTGGAAATGTAATTTTTCTTTTTCGCGTTTCCGTTTGAAGAGGTGAAAAAAAAGTGACTTCGCGAATTGGGGCCTGCGGAACGTCCCCGGAGGTGTAATGCGCCGAGACTGGTGTCGTTCGAAAGTAGACACGTGGGGCTATAATCCCTGAAAAGAGCAATACAATTCTAAAACATTTCACCGAATATTGGAGGTTTCAATTTGATCAATTTTGAAAAATTCGTTTCGAGTTTGGACGGGCGTCGAGACCCCCAAATGCGATCGTGCGATGCGTCGTTCCTATCGCCTTATAGACCCTTTCGTTCTATATTCAGAAACCACCACCGCGAGGCCCTGCTATTTAATTTAGCGAATCCCAGGGGATTCTCGCGTACATATGCAAAATATGGTTTTTCGGGCCTCCCGGCGCCATCCGGCACGCAATCGCAATTAAACTCCAAAACAAACTTAAAGACACTATGCCGAATCGAATGGTGCCGGTCCGGTCCCGATCCGACTGTTGGGTATTCCAGGAGAGGGATCCCCGCAAATTAGGTGAAAAAAACAGCGCGTTTTTCCGATTTTTGTGTTAAAATTGACCCAGAGCGGCATTAGGATGCCGCAGGTCCCAGAATCTTCTACCGCCCTCTGCGGGTAAACATTTCGCATCGAACGAACCGGTTTGGAGACACGGCGCTCTTCAATCAAGAGTACGGCGTCCACAGATGTGATGAAAAAAACGGTTTTTTTTCGCTTACATTTTCCGCCGCACCGGGTGAACCGACGGTCGCGTACTTTTCCGCATGACGTCAAAAAACGTGAAATCGATGCGGCAAGAGGAAGAGTCATTGAAGACCAATCTAATGCTTTCCACGTCCCAATCCAGTCGCAAGGTACACCACTCCAAACGTCACTATCACACCAGATGGAAGCACAGCAGATGTGGTCGATAACACTGCAAGCCAAAAGCTCTAATTCGTCGGCAAACTGTAGGAGAGGTTACAGAACGTCCTTCGTTTCCAAACCATTGATCGGCTATTGATCTTGTACTCGAGAATCGTTTTTTAAATGCCATTAATGGGAGATGGCGGTCCTGGATCACATTTGTCTGTTTTGGCAGTCCAGTTCCTCTTCTACGACATTCTTGACATTCTTGGTCTGTAGACCATGCTTGCTAACACAGCACTACAGAGGATGGTTACGGTTAAGACGATTAGCAATTTCTATTAATGGAAAACCACCTTCACGCAAGCCAATAATACGACCTCTGTCGAATTCACTCAGTTGTCGATAATTTTCACGTTGCCGTACTCAAGGCATAATCAAAACGCAAAGAAGATCTCAAAAAAAAGAATTGTAACCTAAAACAATATCGAAATCGACTCAATCTCGCAAGAAATACACCCGGTATTTCGATTGTAACAACAAGTAAAACGTCAAATTTGCCATGGCTACTCGATTATATTGAATAAAATTTTATTCAACTATTACCTTTGACTAGTTAAACATTTCTGCCAAGTTTGGTACAAAAATTCCTACCCCTTTTTAGTATCGCATTTTTTATGTCGCAGTATACAATTGAAAGAATAGCATATACTGCGCGGATTAAAAGTACTTTGTGTGCCTCAATTGAACGTTACAAAGTGTTTTTACTTTGATGAAACACACCAGGCGTTGCTACTTATACTCCGAGTAACTTAATATGCTACTGTACTGTTAAAACTAACTAACTATACTATAGGTACTGTTTACTGTTGCATAAACAGCTTAACTCAGACTTTATTAATTCATCAATTACAAACTAAATACACAGAAATAATTATAACAATTTTTTGGTTAGGCTAACATTCGAATTTTGAATTAACAATTCTGAATTAACAAATAATTGCAAATAATTATTTAGAAATAATTTTGAATTCATTCATAAAGCGTGTACATGTACTTGAACAACTTTGAGTGCTCTTGAATGCCGGGAATCTCGAACTCTTGGTTGATCTTCCCCAGTTCCTCGTAAGAATATGTTACGTAATCCTTGAAGCCGGCGCGGTCTGCCTGCTTTTGGGAAATAACGGACGAGAAAGGCGTCAAACTAGCTTGGAAACCTAAGTATTTACCAATATCTCGTCTAGAAAAGAAAAGTGAATTAAGACAAATAAAAATAAGAGAATAAAAGCCAAAATAGTCATTGTATATAAAGATTCTTGCGTATAAAAGAGGCAGCCTAGTGAATCTATATAGGATCTACATTAGTCAACGTAGCTATGATAAATTCGACAATGTACTAAACAGCTAAGTTAGACAAAACTAGTCTGGTAAAATCTATACTCGTTTGTTTAGACAAACTCTAGTTTGTCTAGGCGTTGTCTGTCCAGTCTTGTCTGTCTAGTCCATTAGATTTACATCTGTGTGCATGTGGTACCCCTTCGTGCTTGGTTTTATTCGTGTTATTTGGTTCACTTTTTCCCAGGTTGTCTTGCTCAAGTTATCCAAAGTTTCTAGTTGGTATTCAATATTATTTGATTTTAGCTTTCTGATTAGTGAATTATATTACTACGCTTGTTATTATATTGTTGTTTAAAGTTACTGTTATATTTACCCAATGTTTGTAAGACTTCCATTTGCTTTCTCATCATGTATATCTCCTGAATATTATATAAACACTGGGAATTATTTCGGATTTTAGTGGGGATATTAGGGAAACTTTCAATAAAGTATTTTAAGAAAATGCTCATGAATGAGTTCCATTGCTTATTGACTTCTGATTCGCACAATTCTAAACATCGGGCCAAGTTTCTTCCTGCAGTTCCTGCTTAAAATGGGTAACATTCTCTTGATTCAAATGGCGCTGGTATTTGACAGTTGTTCGCTGATTTGTTCTTTCGAATGTGATCAGTTGGGCGTTGTGGTCCGATATGTGATATTCCAGCGTTGTTGTGTGAAATCTCATTTTTTTCTTAACTATGACATTATCAATACACGAACCTGTCGCAGGGTGACTGGATTCTTTAAATATTAGGGTACCATGGAATTGGTCTAGAATAGAGTTAAATTCTCTACTGCTCCTTGCGTTTTCAACACGTCTATATTAAAATCGCCTGCAATGACGTACATTTTCTTGGTTTCAGTTCAATCTTGGCCAAGATGTGATAAAGTTTTTCTAGAGAAATATTGTAGGAAGTAAGTGGCGTTCAGTATATAACAATAACAAGTACAGGGTTCGTGTCCAGCCTAGTTTCAATTGATACACATTCAACACCTCCGTGCATTCACTTTTCCTACAGTAACTAGTCATTAGGGTAAATTGTTTTAATTTATATATTTCTAATTGGTTCTTACTCTCCCAATGTTCTGTGAGTGAAAGGTATCTACAGTATCGATTTTTCTCCAGCATATATTCAATTTTGTCTATTGAGTTACCAATTGACTCTACATTTAGGTTTATAAAACTAACTGTGAAACGGCACTTATGATATATGTTAGCATTTTCCTTTTTTTCGTTGTCCATTTAAAGGATCTGTGCGGCTGAGGATGTTCATCGAGAGGGGTTTAATACAACTAATGTGCAATTCTTGGTATAAAAATCGGTCCTTCTTCGTCGTGGTCTTGGAAAATTTGTTTGCGGTCTTCTGTGTTCGCTACGGAAACTAAAACGTTCGTTGAGTATACCTTCTGGCCAGAAAGCATTCTATACTTCCTCCCTGATCCGGTTCCACTCCTATCCTGAAATGCTGGTTGTTGATTCTCTGTTTATATTGTTTTATTTCTTCCACAACAAAAGTGGTTTCATCTTTACCGGTTTTTTTCACCAAGTATTTTGCGATTATGTCCGAGTTTACGTGATCTAAGGCTCTGGGTATGTAAAGCCAAATTTTGGGCTTAGAGTCTCGTCCTATGAAACCACTATTTTTTTCGACTTCAGGTACCTTTCAGTTTCCAATTGATACTAGGTTCTTCTTCTTAATCTGTGCCATGCTCAGGTGCCTCTGGTCGTCTAGTTCAGTTTCTGATTGATATCTTTTGGACTAAGATGTTTGGGTAGATTGAGATGTTATGATTTCGGTCTCCAACATTATTGTATCCACGGCTGTAGACGGCTCATTGATTCCATTCTGACTGGGCCTTGCTGTGCGATAAGTTTCTGGTTTACTATAGTCTTGTCTGGTTTACTATAGTCTGGTTTACTATAGTCTGTCTTAGTCTTGTCTGTCTAGTCTTGTCTATCTACTCTTGTCTGTCTAGTCATGTCTGTATAGTTTTGGGCGTCTAGTCTTGACTATCTAGTTTTGTCTATCTAGTCTTGTCTGTCTAGTCTTGTCTGTCTATTCTTGTCTGTCTAGTCTTATCTGTCTAGTCTTGTATGTCTAGTCTTGTCTGTCTACTCTTGTCTGTCTAGTCTTGTCTGTCTAGTCTTGTCTGTCTAGTCTTGTCTGTCTAGTCTTGTCTGTCTAGTCTTGTCTGTCTAGTCTTGTTTGTCTAGTCTTGTCTGTCTAGTCTTGTCTGTCTAGTCTTGTCTGTCTAGTCTTGTCTGTCTAGTCTTGTCTGTCTTGTCTTGTCTGTCTAGTCTTCTCTGTCTAGTCTTGTCTGTCTAGTCTTGTCTGTTTAGTCTTGTCTGTCTAGTCTTGTCTGTCTAGTCTTGTCTGTCCACTCTTGACAGACCACTCTTGATCGTCCAGTCTTGTCCGTCCTGTCTTCTCTGTCCACTCTTGTGTCTCTAGTATTATGTCTCCATACTTGTCTGTCCAGTCTGGTCTAAATATTCTTGTTACCCGAATCTTGTCTGTTGAATCTTGTCTGTCTAGTCTTGTTAAACCAGTCTTATCAGTCCCTCTTTGTTTGTCCAGTCTTGTCTGTCCAGTCTTATCAGTTTTGTATAGTTTTCTCTGCCCAGTCTTGTCTGTCTTGCTTTGTCCGTCCAGTATTCACTCTCTAGCCTGTCTCGGTATTGTCTCCAGTAAGTCTTGTCTGTCCAGTCTTGTGTGTCTATTCTTCTCAGTCCACTCTTGTCTGTTCAATCTCGTTTGTCTAGTCTTGACTTTCAAGTCCTTCCTATTTAGACTTTTCCGTTCTGACTTGTCCGTCCCGTCAATCCTCTCTGTTTAGTATTGTCTCTCCAGTATTCTCGGTACAATCCTGTCTGTCCACTCTTAATAGTCTTGTCTGTCCACTTTTGTCTGTCTAGTATTATGTCTCTAGAATTGTCTGTCCAGTCTTGTCTATTTTTTTCACTCGAATCTTGTTTGTTCAATCTCCTTTATCTAGTCTTTTCTGTCCAGTCTTGGCTGTCCGGTCTTGTCTGTCCTGTCTTGTCCGTTCAGTCTTGTCTGTCCAATCTTATCTGTTTTATCCTGTCGGATCAGTCTTGCCTGTAAAGTCTTATTTGTTGTCTGTCCAGTCTTTGTATGTCCAGTCTTGTATGTCAAGTCTTGTTTGTCTAGACTCCTTCTTAAAGTAAGTAATTAATGCAGCTTAATTTAATATTTAAGAAGATATTAGTTAAATTGTTAATATTACCTTGTGTTTAAGATTATTTGACCTAATCCTTCTCCTCTAAAGTCCTGAGTAACGTAAAGCCCCATCGCGGATAAATATTTATCAATTTTAAATTCCTCAAACGGATTTCTCTGATGACTCACATACGTTACCAAATTAAAAAGTTTCCTGACCGCTGAAGTTTTGAACTATATCAAAATATATCCAGTTTTAGACAACAACAAAAAAACTATAAAAATTAGACAATTACAATTAAATTGTTTTTTGATGGTTAATTAGATTTTATCAATAAATCGGTAAATTTTAAGATTAGCTTTTGTAGAAACGTGTATTTAGATTTCAACTTTTGTACAATATGCTATTATTAGTATTAATTTTGCTATTTATTTTTGCATAATCAATTGTATAAAAAAACCTATTCAATCTTACGTGGAAAATAAGTCCTTTGTTAGCTAACAATTTACAAGCTGGTAACAGTCTGTGAACATAAATAGAATTTCTTTGTTCTATAGACAAAATCATTTAATTTTCATATTTAGTTTTTTGGACAAAAGTCCGAATTTTGTCCAAAAAACTAAATTTGAAAATTAAATGATTTTGTCTATAGAACAAAGAAATTCTATTTATGCCCACAGACTGTTACCAGCTTGTACATTCTTAATTTGTCACCCTTTATAATAATAATAATAATTGTTTTCAGTTTTGTAAGGTAAATTCAAGCTTGAATTATTTATTTGCATTTCGATTGTTCTTACCTCCGGTGGTTCCTCATCTTTCCTAGCCACGTAGAGACAATTGAAACCTGCAATCCTTATAATCCCGTCGTCGTCTTTCGTTAAACAAATTAAACTTATCTTTTGGCCCAGCGCTTCCCTCCATAGTTCCTCAAATTCTTTAACGCTATCGGGATTTGCAGTACATTCTAATAATTACAGAAAAGTTTACTCTGAATTTTAATGAGAAACAATTTTGCAGATTGCCTTCAACAATTCGATCTAGTTATGCAGAAAGCAGCCATGTGGTATTTTTTCGAAAAATGAGTTATTAAAGAGGTTCGAGCGAATCCCATGTTAAAAAAAGTGATCAACCTTTCAGTTTATCCGATAAAAAAAAAATCAAAAATTATGTTTTTTCAATTCGTATAAACAGGCTCTTTCTTATAGCTGACATGCTTCCGTCACGTCTTTATTTATTTTTTTTCCATATTATTTTCCCAACTTTACGGAATAACAAATCTATATACAATAAACTTAGATAATTGTAAAACACGATAACATTGAACAAATGTGACGTTACCGATGTAATTATTTAGATAATTAAAGTTAAACTTTTTATTTTGATTCTTGATTATCGACAGTAATCCACATGACGGGTGGTTTGGCAACGTCGGGAGAAAAGTTTAGAGATAAATGTGGCACGGATACACTCAAATCCTTTCAATAGACCTTTTTACGATTGGTTAAGCGCATGCGCGTCCACTTTGTTTAAACGACGAGAATATTAAAGTTTCGGGCACATTTTGTTATTTTTACTGATTATATGTCAAAAAAGTGCCCGAAAACATGACTGAAATTGACGCATGCGCGCAAAAAAATTAAAACTGAAAAGGTCTATTACTATTCTTTTCTCTCTTTGTATTATAAACTTTCAAGACACAATAAAGCGTTGTAGCCAGAACTTTTTATTACACCGCATAAGTAAGGCGTTTTGTATCAAAAGCAGCTTTCCATCCATTATTTTTCAAAAGTTTTTCTTTGTGTAGTTTGATAGGTCTTTGTCGATACTATCATGCTACAAATCGATTTGTAACGAATCCGGCTTGATCCGGTCGAAAACCGGTGTCAAAAACCGGTGTTTTTTAAAACCCAGCTCAATCCATGCTTCTATTAAAGCCCACCATGCGCGCTACTTGCTTCTTATGTCAACATATCTAATCGCGTATTTGGCCGAAGAGAAAATGAGATAAAGAAGAAAAATACAGTGATAGACCCCGAAGAATATACAGCAATTTTCGTTCATCAGGGAACCACAATTCCCTTGCTGGAAAAGCTATTTCCTCGATTATGCGCATCACAGGTCAGTGGCATTTTAAATTTTCAGCCTCTAAACGATTTATGCTCAGGAATGAGATGAAAAATAACATCAAAGTAAGAGATGAACTTTTTTATAATACGGACATTGGAGCTTTCAAGAGTGTGTCGAAGAAATACAAAACTATTCAGGACCTTCTTCCTCCCCCTGTGGCTGTTAGCGTTCCTATTGCTCAGTAATATTCCTATTGCTCAGTAATAATATTGCGCAGCAATGATAAATGACGTTACCAATTTGCTCAATAAGCATTTTGGGGATCAGGGGATGGAAATCGAATCCCTCAAATATTACAGGGACGTAGTGAAATATTACAGGGACGTAGTGAATTTCTATATCACTTAATATTCAGATTAACAATTTTTCGACATTATTATAATAAATTGATTAAATCAACTTACACTTTTGATTTTACAGGCTAATACGTGAATACAATTAAGATACCACATAGATTTAATTGAAATTTGAAAGAAAGGATGAAACAAAACATCAAATTTTTGCAAACCCAGCCCAATCTAAATTATTTTTATTTATAAATAATTATACAATACTACTGATTAAAAACAAAAAAAAAATCGAATCGTACACCGAAGGTTGTCCGAATGACAAATGGGCAGAGAATCAAATATTTTTTTTTCTCCTGCAAAATTTATATAAATGGATTGAGCTGGTTTTGATACTAAACACCTCAAGTAAAAAATAACGAAGTCATTATCTTTATTTTATTAAATAAATAATAATTACCGATTTTTAAATTTGTTATGTTATAATATTTTTCTTATAACACAGAGGTATGAGCAGTCAAATATAGCCATTTTAACAAATATTTTTCGTAAAAATCAGTCAACGTTGTGTAAAATGCATCAAATTTCGACATAAATTAAATAACCGATTCTAAGGACTGGGTAGAATAAAAACAAATATCATATACATCATAATTAATAAATAACCGTGGAGCAAACATCGACAGGAAAACGCTTAAAACTAGATTTGTACTCTTCCCCAGTTGGCTGCTTTCTGCATAACTACGTCCAATTAACTCTTTTGCTTTGGCCCACTGTAAATTTTTGACTGTAACTATTTTTTAGAAACTATTTATGAGATGAATTAAAGAAATATGCCGATTGAAAGACAAATTAATATGCTTCAATATGAGTCTCAATTTATTAAAATTTATTTCGGTTTCTTGTGTTTAACATACTGAAATTATGAAACAAATTAACTTATATACTAAAAGAAATATGGTTATTGACAATTATCTAAATTAACACTTCATTTTTAATATTGGGTATTACCTCCTCTTTCCCTAATAACATCTCTCATGCGATTAGGCATAGATCTAATCAAGTTCGCTATTGTTTCTTGTGGGATATTAGCCGCACTTCTTCTACTGCAACAATAAGCTCTGGGATCGAGGTTGCGGCCCGAAGCCTAGCTCGAATTCTTCTTTTAAGCTCATCCCATAGATGTTCTATCGGATTTAGGTCGGGACTGCATGCTGGCCACATTATAACCCGAAAACCGATTTCCGATGCTTATAGATAAATTCTTCTCCAATGTGGTCGACTAAGGTACGATATGAACATCAAAAATCTCCTTGATGTACCCTGTACTCATTAAACCTCCTCTCCCATGACCACGGGCACCCCTAATGTTGAAAGCAGGGTCGGTTCGTGCTCCAATAGAAATTGCACCCCGGATCACGCAGGAATCACCTCCATAAGCAGTCCGCTCTTCAATGCAGCATTCTGAAAATCTCTCTCTCTCTCTCTCTCTTGGCCTCCGATACACTTTTCCTCTTAGGTCGCTACCATAGAGGCATATTCTGGTATTATGTGAGCACAGAATAGACCCCCATTGTTCTAACGCCAATTTAAATGACCCCTTGCAAAACGCAGGAGTGCTTTTTACGATTAGCTGGGTGTTTTAGAGGTCACGTTACTTTCCTCCAGTCTTCAACTTACTGTCCACTGACTAATAGCTACTCTTCGTACTGCAGCTGCTGTTGCAGTTGAACAGCATCAAGGTGAGACGTTGATTACTTGACACAATAAAGCGGTCATCATGAGCCGTTGTAAATCTCCTTCTGCTTGTACCAGATCGTCTATGAAAGGATCTAGTCTCCGCATAATGTTGGAAGACTCTTTGAACCGCGGAGTGTGTCATATCGAGTTGTCGAGCCATAGCTCGCTGGCAAACTCCATTTTCGATTAGAACAAAAACTTAGGCGGCTTTTCGCAGTGTAGTTAGTATGGATTAAACTAGCATTCTTCAAAACTAATCAAATTATAAAATTCGAATAATGTGAATATTTCAATTGCAAAGGCAATAATTAATTACATATCTATCACAATTTTGTTATTCACGTTATAACCACCACATAAATACGTTCGTTTTTGTTTACCGGTTGCTACGCCTATAAAAGATAAGCATTCTTGATAAATTTAAACTCATATTAAAGCATATTAAATTGCCTTTCAAACGGCATATTTCTTTATTTCATCTCATAAATGATTACCAAAATAAATAGTTACAGTCAAAAGTTTACAGTATGCCGTATTCTATGGACTAAAGTTTAGTTTCATATCTAATAAAATCTGTTCTGCAAGTTAATCGCCAAACCAAATTTCTTATTAGAGCTTATATCTATATCTCCACGTAGAGTCTGTTTGTGATGTGAAGTGTGATTGAATGGGGACCACTGAAAAACTATTAGTCTTTCAAATGAATCGTTATCATAAAACTTTCAATCGTTATCATAATACTTGTATTAAAATGAAATATAGATAACAAGAAATATTTAGTGTACTTGTCGTTAACAGTTTAATAAATATGTTTACTGGACATTTTCAGATAATTATTTTATCAGATTTTTTCCTAAGATTTTCATCTAAATTTAGCAAACAAATAGTTATTATGAATTGAAAAATTCACAATATTTTTATCACTAATTTTTGTGAAAATATTATATAACTTGTGAAGTTAATCAAAATCTACATGTTTTACACGACCCGAATTGCCAAGTGGATTTTCAAGTGGATTGCAAATTGATAAGATTGACAAAACTTTTCTGATAAAACTTTAATTTATCTCACATATTTTGGCAAAACTAACAAACAAATAGCAAACGTTTTGCGTAAACAAAATCCACAAGTAGCATTTAAACCTTCTTCAAAATTATAACACATATTATACTCTGCGACATAAAAAATGCAACACTAAGAACGGGTAGGAATTTTTGGACCAAATTTGGCAGAAATGTTTAACTAGTCAAAGTTAATAATTGATTAAAATTTCATTCAAAATAATACAGTAGCCATGGCAAATTTGACGTTTTATTTGTTGTTACACTCGAAATTATGGGTTGTATTTCTTAGGAGATTTCGATATTGTTTTTGGTTTCAATTATTTTCTTTCCGAGTTCTTCCTTGCGTTTTGAGGTTGCGATTATGCCTAGAGTACGGCAACGTGAAAATTATCGACAACTGAGTCAATTCGACAGAGGTCGCATTATTGGCTTACGTGAAGGTGGTTTCTCGTCGAGCGCTTCGAAGGAGCTAACATCAATATCTTAGCGTGGTCACCCACATCTCCCAATCTTTCGCCCATCGAACATGTGTGGGACATGATGGGTAGAAGACTCAAGCAATTAGCCCATCCTCCACACACACTAGTAGCTCTCCGGCATGAACTACAGATTGCCTGAAATGCAATACCTCCAAATCGACAACCTGGTGGAATCCATGCCCAGAAGGGTGCGCGAGTATGAAACTAATAGGGGTGGTCCAATATTATTAATAAAAAATGCTTTTATCTTTTGTTTAATTTCTTTGAAATTTGAATCAATTACCTTTGACTAGTAAAAAATTCCTTTTTTCTTACAGAGTATATTTAATGCTAAAGACAAAATCGACGCCCTCAAAAAATCCGGCGGATATGAGACTCATTGTTCGGAATGGAATAGTGTGTAGGTACGTAGTTCAAACCCTTGTCTAGAAAGTAAGCGTACATTCCTGAACTACTGCAGAACTACTGAAAAATCTTGGACCACGATCATTACAAGAAATCACACATATCATTCAGCAAATCTGGCTGGAAGTGAAGAACTCCCAGACGACTGGAAATGCAGACTTGCACCCACTTCACAAAAAATGGAGAATAATCTGATGTGAATAACTACAGAGGAATCTCCCTCCTTTCCGTTCCTTACAAAATCTTCTCCGATTGCCTCTTACAACGCTCCCAAGAACAACTCGAAACCCTAATTGGGGAATATCTAGCAAGTTTCAGACCACACAGATCAGGAACCGAACAAATTTTCAACCTGAAATCTACTGGAAATTCGAGCTACACGAAATCTCCCAACCATCTACACATTTGTCGACTTCAGGAAAGCTTACCATGGACCGGCTCCATCGACCGACAATCCCTGTTTAATATGCTCGAAGAAAACAACCTGGATCCGAAAACAAAACGGCTTATCCAACAAACCCTAACAAACACAACTTCCAAAGTTAAATTCAACGGAGAAATCTCACAACCTTTCCATATAAAGATTGGTGTCCGGCAGGGTGATAGCCTCTCCCCATTACTCTTCAATATCGTTTTAAACAAAGCCACCAAAGCATGGGAACAAGAACTGGAAAATCGAAACATATGGAGACCCATTCTAAGACTAGGAAAACAACAGGATAATTATCGTCACATGCCTAGCCTTCGCTGATGATCTCGCCATCCTCTCCGAAGTTGAACAAAGAGCAATCCATCAGATGGACGTCCTCAAAGAATGTTCCGAGAAAGTTGGACTACAAATTTCTTTTTCGAAAACCGAATTCATGGCCACAACACACATCAAAACAGAAAATGTAATTACAAAATACGGCACAATAAACAAGGTTAGTCACTTCATATACTTAGGCGAAATTATTGAACATGCAGGAACAGAAAGATTAGCACAAAAAGCACGAGAAATCAAAATGCGGAATGCATATGGGAAAGTTAAGGGCATCTGCAATAAAAAATACATAAATATTAACACAAAAGTTCGACACAACACTACCTTAATTACAAAGGAGACCTCGAGAATATCAAGAAGGCTGAAAGAAATATTATCCGAATAATCCTTGGCCCAACACTCACAGACGAAGGATATAGTCTACAATTACACACTGTCACAGAAAAATACTCCAACAACGAAACCGATTTCCGCAAACGACGACTGAATTTCTACGGATTATGAGACTAGGTGACAACCGACTAACATAGAGAGTTTTGACGTACTTACAGAAACTGAAAGCGACAACAGTATGGGTAAAACAAGTCCAAATTGATCTAAAAAACGCCAACATCTCACCTACAGACATCGAAAGTCGAAACATCTTCAGACATAAGGTATAGCTGGGAAATTATATCAGAGGACAAACTCAAGATACCAAGAAGAAAATGAACGGATGAACGACAAGCTAAGCATAGCGAGATGATAAAACAATTCTGGAAGAACAAGAAAAGTAACAGCAACAGATCATAATTTGCTTTATGTGATGCTCTATGGGTCTAAACAATATCAAACAAATCGAAGATTTAATTGAATAAATCAATAATTATCCAAACCAAAATTATTAAAAAATAATATAAGTACAAATTTATTGTTATCAGATTGATTTCGATTCCAGATATCTATAAGAATATCAACACAATTAATTTTATCAGATAGAGTTACGTTTTATTAAAATATAGCGATAAATTTGGATCCCTTTTTTTTTGTATAATTCGAAAAAAATCAAATATTTCCAAAATAAAAGTTCTGAATTTAATTCTAAATTTTAATTAAATATAAGCTACATTTTTAATACTTTTAAGCTACATAAGCTTAACATACTTTTAAGCTTTAATACATTTAAGCTACATTTTAATACTTTCTTTGTAAATTTATAATTTGTTTCTAAATAGAAGAAGAAATGAAGCCCTCAACGGCACAGACAGTGGAGTAGATGGACTACAGAACAGTGTATATGGCGGAAGAGGCAGCCCCGTACTCGGGATAATGAGTAAAAGGTATTTGGTACATGGTACCAAATATCATGTTAAGGGGACGACGGTTTCACATGTTAGTGGCGGTACCCCGACAGCGTCTGTTTCACATGTTAGTGGCGGCTGATACTATAATACTCAGAAGTGGAACTCTTGAGTTTAACCGACTGACATGTCAGTCATAACTTCAATTAAATCAACATGAATAGTGCACCTTCTAGAGCAATAAATTACCCCAGGGGTTTCAGTCCCCGAGTGGTCTATTCGGATTCTGGGTAGACCACAGATGTGTGCAAGGAGGTAAGTCGGAGTACCTCAAATCCCGGTAGGAACATTCTTAAAGCAAAATCTCGGATTTGGATAATGACATTTAATGTCAATTCCCTTTTGAAAGCTGGGAAATTAAAAAATATCTTAAATAAAGCTAGAGAACGTAATATAAAAATTATTGCATACCAGGAATAACGGTACACAGATGAATGTCCTTTTGATTCTGAAAACTTTAGGATATTTAAAGGAAAGCCAGGAGAACGAGTCATGGCCCACTGTCCACAATTTGGGACCGGATTTATAGTGGATAAATCAATACTTGAATCAGTTGTGACATTCAAGTCGTACTCAGGACGCCTTTCCACCATAACAATAAAATCAGGGAACAAAATCTATACTCTAATTAATGGTCATGCACCAACTAACATAACTAACAAGGAAGCACCAGAGAAAGCTGAGCAATTTTGGAATCAATTAGATAATATTTTACAAAGAATTCCACAACATCATGTTAAAATTCTTATGGGTGACTTTAATGCACAAATTGACAAAGAGAGGATATATCGATATTGGGTTGGGAAATGGTCTGGTCATAAAAATACTAATAAGAACGGCATGAGACTCATCGACTTATGCAGAAGTCATGATTTATTTTTCAAATCAACCTTCTTTAAGAAACTCCCTTCTAAAACAAGGACTTGGGTCTCACCTAATTCCTTATTGGGTGAGTATCAACTGGATCATGTACTAATTTCCCGTTTGTATATTGCAGAAATCATGAAACTAAAAGTATTGAAAGGCCTGGACTTAGACTCTGATCATTATCCAACAAAATTTTCCCTTGATGTGATCCCTGAGAAACGAAATTTTACAAAACGAGTTCCTCAATGTAAATATGATATAGAGAATATTAAAGGTAATGAAAACTTCATGAAAGGAACTGAAGAAATACAACCACAAAATTGGCCGCAACTTCAAGCAGGACTCTTGCTGTAAATATAGCCCCGTTAACAGCTTTAAATATAGCCCCAAACAGCTGTAAATATAGCCCCGTTAAAAAGAGCAAGAAAACACCCATGGTGGACAGATGAATGTGACCAGTTAATACAACATAGGCAGCAAACCTGGCATAATTGGTCGTGCAATAAAACTCCGACCACATTGCAAGAACTTAAAAACGTTAGGAAGATAGTTACAAAATCAATACGGAGGATTCGTAAACAAAGTGAAAATTTTAAATTACAATCAATAGAAGAGGACTTTAAGCAACATAAGTCACGAAACTATTATAGAACGTTCAAGCAAAAGTTGAGAAAGTATTCTTCGCCATCGCTTCATTTTGTTAATGAAAATGGAGAATTGGCTTATACTATAGATGCAAACTGTACAATCCTTGCAGTATACTTTTCTAAATTACTTAACAGTGATTTACCACAAGAAAAAGTTCAAGTTCATTAATTCTTATAAAATTAATCAAGGTTCAACCCCTCCGACTGTACAAGAGATTAAAGAAATTATTCAATCACTAAAAAATAACAAAGCTTCAGGGGAGGATCAAATAACTGCAGAATTCTGGAAAAATGCAGGAGAAAATTGTATCACAAAATTGCACGAAATTATGTTGGACATTTGGGAAACGGAAAAAATCCCCTCGGATTGGAAGTTGGGGATAATCCATCCTATACACAAAAAAGGAAATAAAACTGACCCAAACAATTATCGAGGTATATCCCTTCTTCAGGTCACATACAAAATTCTTTCAAAAGTGTTACTAAACCGTGCAGAGCTGCAAGTAGATAATCAAATCGGTGAATATCAAGGTGGATTCAGGAAGGGACGGTCCTGTGCAGAGCAAATTTTAAATTTGAAAAACGTCATACAATATTTTCGCAACACAACTAACAAAAAATATGTCATAACGTTTGTGGAAAGCATACGACAGTATAGATCGCTTATCACTCTTTAGTGTTTTAACAGAATTTGGACTTGACCAAAAAACAAGAAATATTATCAAAGACACACTTACGGAGACAAAGGCTAAAGTAAAATTTATGGGTGGATTAAGTGAAGAGTTTGAAATAAGTACAGGCGTCCGTCAAGGTGATGGCATTTCTCCATTACTTTTCAATTGTGCCCTGGAAAAAGTTGTTAGGGAATGGAGAAAAGCAGGGGCACCATCTCACCGACTAGGGCCAAAGATTAAGGGTATTCAAATAGACTGCCTAGCATTTGCTGATGATATGGCACTAATTGCTGAAGACATCTCTGATGCACAGAAGCAGATTACTATCTTGGAAGAACAAGCAGCAAAAATAGGGCTTCATATCTCTTATGAAAAAACTAAATTTATGACTAACTTAAAAAATGCGCCACATGAAATTTATATTAACGTTAACAAAATTGCTAGAGTAAAGGAATATAAATACTTAGGCGAATGGGTTACAGAAAATGGCAATGAAAATAAATCTGTAACATCAAGAATCCAGAAAATGGAGGTAGCATTTCAATACATAAAAAATGTTTATAACAAGCAATGCCTGTCATGGAATAGTAAAATTCGTCATTATTTAACAGTGATTAAACCGGAAGCTCTTTATGCTTCAGAAACGCTAAATTTACAAATTAAAACATTAAAGGAACAATTAAATTTTAAGGAAAGGAAAATTATGAGAAAGATCTTAGGGCCCAGAATTAAGAATGGCATACACTATCCCAAACCCAATTCTGAAATATATAGAAAAAAATCAAAAATTACCGATACCATGAGAATGAGACGAATTCAATTTTTGGGTCATTTGGAAAGAATGAATCATACAAGGCTTACTTACCGAATCCACAAATTTCTACAGAACAAACGTACAAGACCAAAGTGGTACAAACAAGTGGAAAGAGACCTAGTGAAGATGGGATCGCCAGATCTCATGAATAGAAATGTGATCAGGAATATTGTTCATACAAGGGGATTTGAGGAAGATCTGAAGAAACCAACACGACGTGCATGGTCGGACGAACAGAAAGTACAACAATCCATGAAGATGAAAAGCTATTGGGCAAGGAGGAAGGCTCAGCATACGTTGATTCCGCGTGGTCCTAAGTTACCCATCCGCGAGAAGAAGAAATATATTTATTGTATACATGATATACGAATGGGTATCGACCACGAGGTCCTTTTGCCGTGTTTCTATTTTTTTTTCAAAAAAGAGTATTTTTAGAAATTATTTAGAAAATTTATTATTATTAAATTTATAATAAATAATTTTTTAGAAACGTATTCAGAAATTAAAAAAAAATGAAATTGAATAATTAAGATTTAATTAAAATATTTAAAGAAAATGAACCAGATACATTTATTATTTAGCTGAAGATATTTTTAAATTATATTTATTTAATTATAAATTTGAATTAAATATTACTTTCCATTCAATATGGACGGAAAATTGTTTGTGAATAATATATCATAAATTTGTATCAAAAATTTTCTGATAAACGATATTTAATGAAAAAAATAACTTACTTGCATATTTATTAATAGGCTCATCATCCAAAAACTTCTCAACAAACCCCTTAACAACCTCGTCAAAATATTCCTCCGTCAAATCTTGAATCCAATACTGTCTCTTCTTCCCATTTTTACCCACGACTTTGCCCTCGAACTCTCTGTAAATCATTGGGTAGGGATCACCGGCCGGACGAACTATATCAGTTGCCATTCTTGGTAATTATTTTTGAGATTTTTGCGATATATAGGTATATATAAGTATAAGTTTAAAATGCGCGGATCGTTTAGTTCCTTCATATTATATAGGTTCAGATTAAAACATTTATCTGAAATTTCGTTTTTAGATTAGATAAAGGGACGAGTGCAAAAGTTCTAAAACACTAAATTTAAATGGGTTTACCAAAAAAATTCTGTTTTATATTTATTTGAATATTGGAATATTTCTAAAATTCGATTTGAATATGAAATTTTAATTGTTTTCTTAAAGATTTTCGAATTAATAGACTTTACCAGTCTTCCTACCAGGTGCTTTATTATTATTTTTTTAAATTTACATATTTTGCTCATTCTGATATTTACTAATAATTGCAAATAATCTAATGTTTAATGCTTGTAATATTATGAAAATCATGTGTACTCTACTTTTCTTTATTTTTTTTCGAAGGTTCAACATTTATTGAAATTCAATATACATAAAAAAATATGGTAGTGGATAACTTATGTCGACCCTCTGAATCTCGCACATCTCGGAACAGTATTTTTTTCATTTCTTCGGGATGGCGTTGTATAAACTAGTGTAACAAAACGCGGACTCGGCCTCCGCAAGAAATTGTACCTCTGTCTCCGCTTCCGTAATTGTGTTTTTTTTGTGAAGTTATAACGGAGGTTTGTTTACGTTACGTCAACGCGCATAGAACGACGATTTGAGATGCGTCGCCATTTGTCGTCATTTTATGGATGGCATTGGTTTTCGTCGGGTTATGCTTTGCCAAATTATCAATTAAGAGGGCGTCAGTTTTTTCCTGATGCTCCCTTAATTGATAAATTAAGATATCATTATTGAGTATGTATATATATATTACAAAATTAAAACCAGAAAAGTATGTATCAGATCTGGCAGAACATTGTTTAAAGAATACATACTTTAGGTACGATGGTCATATATACAAACAAGTCCTAGTAGCACCAATGGGTTCACCTCTATCCACAGTAATAGCCAACATATTTCTTACAGATTTTGATGAAAAGGAAATCTCATCAGCCACACTTAAACCTACACTCTGGTTAAGATATGTTGACGACACATTTGTAATCTGGCCCCACGGCAGACCAGAGCTGGACAAATTCCTTAACCATCTTAACTCCCATCACGACCAAATTAAATTCACAATGGAGATAGAAAAGCATCAACGACTTCCTTTCTTGGATGTTTTGGTACAGAAGAAACCTGACGGCACTTTGAGTCACACTGTGTACCGGAAACCAACCCACAGAGACAGATAACTGAACGCTTCTTCGCACCATCATCCCAAACAACTAGCATCTGTAGTCAACACTCTTACCACCCGATCCAAAAGACTAGCCGACTAGTTTAACTTACCGAAAGAATTGAGGAACTTACGAGAAGGTCTTTCTTCAAATGGATATTCAAACAGCTTAATATCCAGAGCTTTCCGTCGTACAGAGAACAGTAGCCAAAGAACTGAAGAACGCCAGAAACCCGTTAGCACAGCATACCTACCATATGTTCATGGATCAACTGACAAAATCGCCAGAATCCTTAAAAGACACAACATCGACACCATTTTCAAACGTAACCAAAAAATATCCTCCATGCTACGCAGCGTTAAAGACACCATCCCGTTGGAATCCCATGAAGTTTACGAAATACCTTGCGGAACATGTGAACGAACCTACATTAGACGTACCAATAGAAAAATATCTGCTAGGATTCAAGAACATGTAGTTTCAGTCAGACACAGAGACAAAGTTTCATCGGCACTTGTCCAACACACAAACACTGGTCACTGGATGGACTTTAGAAATTCAAGGACTGTTGCACAAATTAGCCACGAGAGACGATTCCTTGAGACTGCCCCCAGCATGGTGACCGATCATATCCACCCTCAAAATGCAATCCCAGACACCCCAGACTCATGTACGACCAACAAGACAGACAAACAACCGAACCGAAGCACCGCACACAACGCGCATGACCCGAAGCCAGACAGCTATAAGTACATAAGTAGTCGCATCGCACGAACACAGCTTAACCGAACTTCGTACGAAGCATACGTTAAACTTAGCAATTATTCTGACAAAATAATTCAAAAAAACCGAACTGCAGACATGAATCCAATCATGAAACAAACCAGCGCCAACGGAGCCGCCGCCCAGGAATTCCAGGACTTCGCCTTCCTGGAGTCCATCAGCGAGGACGGGTTGGACAGGCTACTCAACCACCTCCTGAACAGGAAGAAGAACACCGACGCCGAACAGCCCCAGGACACCGCCGTGACCAGAAGGACCGCCGCCGAGAGGACCAACGACGCCGAACCCAAGAAAACCACCGAAGCCGCCCCGAGGAGAGCCACCGAAGCCGCCCCGAAGAGAAAACCCACACGGATGGACACGGAGAGCATCACCGAGGCCGCCCCCAAGCGCAAAACCGACCCGGAGGACGAGGGAACCTTCCGGTTTCCCAAGAAAACCGCTAAGCTGACGAGCCCAACCACGTCAAGCCTGCGAGGACCGCAGGTGAGTATGAACAGTTACGCATGCTTAAATACAAGGGACAGTGACGACGACGACGACGAAGACGAAGTCACTGAGACCGAAACCCCCACCGAAAACAACGTCAACAACAAAACTCCCATCGTGCTAAGAAACAAGGACAAATGGGCAGGGCTTTCAAGGAAGCTAAACAGAAACAACATCAACTACACCAGGGCAACGACTACCAGGGACGGGATAAGAATCCAGCCCCAAACCATAACTGACTACCGGAACATGTACAAGTTGATGAAAGAAGAAGACTACGAATTCCACACGCACCAACTGAGCACGGAAAGGAATCTGAAGGTCGTAGTGAAGGGAGTTCCCTGCGGCCTGACGGAGGAGCAAATCAAAGAGAACCTCAACGACAACGGATACCCGGCCATAAAAGTGACCAGGATGAAAGGGAGAGAAGCCACGCCAATCCAAATGGTCCTGGTAGAAATTGGGAAGGAATACAAATCCATCTACCAAATGGATCGATTCTACGGACTGTGCGTGAAAATGGAACCACTGAAAACACGAGGAGAAACCGTGCAATGTCACCGATGCCAGATGTTCGGCCACGTGCAGAGGCACTGCAACGCCGAATACAAATGCATGAAATGCGGACAGAACCACAGCACGCACCTGTGCGAGAAACCGCTAACACTGCCGCTGAAATGCGCAAACTGCGGAGGCGAACACACCTCTATATGGAGAAACTGCCCGGCGAGACCGGAAATAGGTAGACAAACGGAACAAAGACAGCAGGAAACGAGACCCCCACCGAGACAAACAACCCAAATACCTAGACAAACAGCCCAAACACAGAGACACACAGCCCAAACACCGACAACGAGCCAAATACCAAAACCGATAAAAAGAAGCAACAACCCCAACCCGGAGACAAAACCTTCAACCAGCCGAAACAAAAGGAATAGCAACGAAGCAATCAGATCTGAACTGACGGAAATGATGCTCGACTTTGCCGAAATGGGACACAGCAAAGAGGAAACAGAAAAGTTCAGTAGAAGAATCACAACCATCATGCTCACACTCAACAATGACCACTAGAAGAACTAGAGACAATCTGAAACTTACATTCTGGAACGCAAACGGAATACAAAACAAGAAACAGGAACTAGTAGCACACCTAAACGAACACAGCGTCGACGTGGCCCTGATCAACGAGACGCACCTCAGACGTTGCAACCAACTGAACATAGCAAACTACCAAGTCTATAGAAAAGACAGAAGCGAGAAAGCCGGAGGTGGAGTCGCCATCGTCATCAAAAGAAACATAAAACATCACGAACTGCCGGAAGTAGAAACAACCACGGACACGGAAACGGTAGGAGTAGAAGTACAGACAACTGACGGACCCATAGCCCTCTACGCACTGTACTCGCCGCCACAGAAACAAATAAATGCCGACGACCTGGACAAAATATTCGACAGAAATATAGGTACCATAGCCGCAGGAGACTACAACGCAAAGAACTCGCAATGGAATTGCAGAGTAACAAACACCAAGGGCCGACAATTACTAAGGTACACGGAAAACCGGAAGTTACAAGTAATTGCACCGAACGAACCAACACACTTTCCAGGAGTTCAGCGAATGCCGGATATTTTGGATATAGCCGTTATGAAAAAGATCACAGCAAACGTGGAAATAATCTGCATCAAGGACTTGAGCTCAGATCACAACCCAGTGCACATAAATCTCCAAGCGAATACGGCCAGGAAAACAATCGAGAAAACTATCACAAATTGGAACAAATTCAAAGATAATCTGACGAACGTCACTTGTACAGAAATTACAAGCCCCCCGTGCCTAGAAGAAGCAACACGGACGATAGAAAACGAAATAAAAGCAGCACTCGAGGCCGCCACAAGGAAACGGACAGCCAACATGACAACAACCCTCCCACAGGAAATCAGGAATCTACTAAAAGAAAAGCGCAAAGCTAACAAGGTATTCCAACGGACGCTGGCACCGACGGACAAGAACGTCTTAAACAGACTGACAAACCAACTGAAATGGGCACTGCGCGAACAGCACAACGCCGAATGGGAAGACAAACTAGAACGCATCAACGAAACAATAGAGGAACCGTGGAAATTAGCCAAGAATCTTAGAAACAAGGAGAGGAGAACAATTCCCCCACTGAAAACAACAAACGACACTGTAGCAAGCACGGACGAGGAGAAAACGGAGGAATTCGCAAAGTCGCTTGCACAGCAGTTTAAACCGAACGCCGACACACACCCACTCCGCAAAAGGCAAGAAATACGCGAAACCGTACTGAGAGTACTAAATAGTAGCGTAGAAAACACGGAAATAGAGGAAACAACACCGGAAGAAATAAAAGGTATAATTAAAAACCTAAAAACCAAGAAAGCACCAGGCTGCGATAACATCAACAACGTCGCGCTAAAAAACCTAACACCGAACGCAATAGACAGAATAACACAAATCATAAACACCGCACTGAAACTTGGAGTGTTTCCGACCCAATGGAAACACGCAACAACGATTCTAATCCCGAAACCGAACAAACCCCGAAACCTCACCTCCAGTTACAGACCAATAAGTCTGCTGACAGGTCTCAGTAAAATCACAGAAAAAGTAATACACAAAAGACTGACAGAAATAACTGAAGACAAACGTATTCTACCCGACGAACAATACGGCTTCAGAACAGAGCACTCTACCACCTATCAGACGACAAGAATAACCGAAGCAATAATCGACGCTTTCAACAAAGGGTTAGCCACGGGAGCCGTCTTTCTGGACGTCTCTAAGGCTTTCGACAAGGTATGGCACCTAGGTTTAATATACAAACTGCACCAATTTAAAATCCCAACACCAATGATCAGACTAGTGACGTCCTTTATCTGTAACAGAACATTCCAAGTCAAAATAAACGACAGCATCTCCACAACTCAGACAATGACAGCCGGTGTCCCACAAGGATCTGTCCTGGGCCCCCTTCTTTACAGCATCTACACCGCAGACATCCCAAAACTAAACGACACAGTAATTGCACTATACGCAGACGACACAGCAATTTTCACAAGAGGATACTCGACCGAGGCCATAACAAAACGGCTCCAAAATCACCTGGACAGGATTAACTACTGGTGTAACACCTGGAGGATCAAACTAAACGCAGAAAAAACACAGGCAATTATCTTCACGAAGAAAAAATTTAAGCACGAACCCAGTAGCTGCTTGAGAATGAACAACACAGACATAAAATGGGAAAACCGAATCAAATATCTAGGCGTAATCCTAGACAAAGCTCTTACATTTTCAGAACACATCGATCAGACAGCGAAAAAAGCAAAACAAATTAAAGGCTACCTCTACCCGCTCTTAAACAGGAAAAGCAAGCTGAACATAAGGAACAAACTTCAAATCTACAAGTCCATAATACGGCCGACAATGACATACTCATCGACGTGCTGGATACAATCCAAAGAAAGGAAAATCTACAAACTCCAAATCATCCAGAACAAAACTCTGAGAGAAATAACAGATTCGCCATGGTACATGACCAATGAGCAGCTGCACAGCGATCTAAACATGGAGACAATCAAGCAACACATAGAAAAACTAGCAACGAAAAGCTTCGAACGCATGAAAACGCATGACAACCCAACAATCAACAACGCAGCTAACTACAACATCAACGTCAAATGGAAACATCTAAAACCTCAACAACATAGGTAATCACTGATCTTTCTTTTTCGCAGGAAAGCCCACATCCCCGAACCCAGCGGAGCACCCAGGAACAAAAACAGGCAGGAACAACACGAACAAACCAGAGAGAGACAGCACCCACCACGAGGACGAGCAAGGAACCACCACGAGAACGAAGGACGAACCAGGAACCGCCAGGAGGGCGAACCAGGAACCAACACCAGGACAAACCAAGGACCAACAACGAGAAGAGAAAAAAAAAAGAAGAAAAAAAAAAAAAAAACAGAACCAAAAAAAAAAGGAAAGAAAACCGTTTATGAGTGAGACAGAACAAACAGAAGAACAAACAAACCGACACAAAAAAAAAAAAAAAAAAAAAAACACAGAAACAAACAACAAGACGACGGAACAGCTGAGCGGAAGGCTCACGACCGTCAGAAAGCAAAGGACACATGATGATCGCACGAATGAGCTCACAGCTTAACCGAACTTCGAACGAAGCAGACGTTAAACTTAGCAATTATTTGACAAAATAATTAAAAAAAACCCAACCGAGAAATCATGAACCCAATCATGCAAACCAGCGCCAACGGAACCGCCGCCTCCATGGAAATCAAGGACTACGACTTCCTGGACTCCATCAGCGACGACGGCCTGAAGAAGCTATTCAACCAAATAGCGAAAAGGATGAAGACCACCGCCGCCGAACAACACCAGGACACCGCCGCGACCAGAACGACCGCCGCCGAGAGGAGCAATGATGCCGGACCGAAGAGATCGCCCCCAAGCGCAAAACCGACCCGGAGGACGAGGAAACCTTCCGGTTTCCAAAGAAAACCGCAAAGCTGACGAGCCCAACCACGTCAAGCCTGCGAGGACCGCAGGTGAGTATGAACAGTTACGCATGCTTAAACACAAGGGACAGTGACGACGACGACGACGAAGACGAAGTCACTGAGACCGAAACCCCCACCGAAAACACCAACAACAAAACACCAATAGTTCTACGAAACAAGGACAAATGGGCAGGGCTTTCGAAGAAGCTCAACAGGAACAATATAAACTACACCAGGGCAACATCGACCAGGGACGGGATAAGAATCCAGCCCCAAACAATCACGGACTACCGAAACATGTACAAACTAATGAAAGAGGACAATTACGAATTTCACACGCACCACGAGTTCCCTGCGGCCTGACGGAGGAGCAAATCAAAGAGAACCTCAACGACAACGGATACCCGGCCATAAAAGTGACCAGGATGAAAGGGAGAGAAGCCACGCCAATCCAAATAATCCTGGTAGAAATTGGGAAGGAATACAAATCGATCTACCAAATGGATCGATTCTGCGGATTGAACGTGAAAATGGAACCGCTGAAAACAAGAGGAGAAACCATACAATGTCACCGATGCCAGATGTTCGGCCACGTGCAGAGGCACTGCAACGCCGAATACAGATGCATGAAATGCGGACAGAACCACAGCACGCACCTGTGCGAGAAACCGCTAACACTGCCGCCGAAATGCGCAAACTGCGGAGGCGAACACACCTCTATATGGAGAAACTGCCCGGCGAGACCGGAAATAGCTAGACAAACGGAACAAAGACAGCAGGAAACGAGACCCCCACCGAGACAAACAACCCAAACACCGAGACAAACAGCCCAAACACAGAGACAAACAGCCCAAACACCGACAACGAGCCAAATACCGAAACCGATAAGAAGAAGCAACAACCCCAACCCGGAGACAAAACCTTCAACCAGCCGAAACAAAAGGAATAGCAACGAAATAATCAGAGCAGAACTGACGGAAATGATGCTCGATTTTGCCGAAATGGGACACAGCAAAGAGGACACAGAAAAGTTCACCCGAAGAATCACAACCATCATGCTCACACTCAACAATGACCACTAGAAGAACTAGAGACAATCTGAAACTTATTTTCTGGAACGCAAACGGAATACAAAACAAGAAACAGGAACTGGTAGCACACCTAAACGAACACAGCGTCGACGTGGCACTGATCAACGAGACGCATCTCAGACGTTGCAACCAACTGAACATAGCAAACTACCAGGTCTACAGAAAAGACAGAGGCGATAAAGCCGGAGGAGGAGTCGCCATCATCATCAAAAGGAACATAAAACACCACGAACTGCCGGAAGTAGAAACAACCACCGACAACGGAAACGGTAGGAGTAGAAGTACAGACAACCGACGGACCCGTAGCCCTCTACACACTGTACTCTCCGCCACAGAAACAAATAAACGCCGACGACCTGGACAAAATATTCGACAGAAATATAGGTACCATAGCCGCAGGAGACTACAACGCTAAACACTCGCAATGGAATTGCAGAGTGACAAACACAAAGGGCGGACAATTACTAAGGTACACGGAAAACCGGAAGCTACAAGTAATTGCACCGAGCGAACCGACACACTTTCCAGGAGTTCAGCGAATGCCGGATATTTTGGATATAGCCGTCACGAAAAACGTCACAGCAAACGTGGAAATAGTCTGTATCACAGACTTGAGCTCAGATCACAACCCAGTGCACATAAATCTCCAAGCGAAAACGGCCAGGAAAACAATCGAGAAAATTACCATAAATTGGAATAAATTCAAAGATAATCTGACGAACGTCACTTGTACAGAAATTACAAGCCCCCCGTGCCTAGAAGAAGCAGCACGGACGATAGAAAACGAAATAAAAGCAGCACGGACGATAGAAAACGAAATAAAAGCAGCACTCGAGGCCGCCACAAGGAAACGGACAGCCAACACGACAACAACCCTCCCACAGGAAATCAGGAATCTACTAAAAGAAAAGTGCAAAGCTAACAAGGTATTCCAACGGACGCTGGCACCGACGGACAAGAACGTCTTAAACAGACTGACAAACCAACTGAAATGGGCACTGCGCGAACAGCACAACGCCGAATGGGAAGACAAACTAGAACGCATCAACGAAACAATAGAGGAACCGTGGAAATTAGCCAAGAATCTTAGAAACAAGGAGAGGAGAACAATTCCCCCACTGAAAACAACAAACGACACTGTAGCAAGCACGGACGAGGAGAAAACGGAGGAATTCGCAAAGTCGCTTGCACAGCAGTTTAAACCGAACGCCGACACACACCCACTCCGCAAAAGGCAAGAAATACGCGAAACCGTACTGAGAGTACTAAATAGTAACGTAGAAAACACGGAAATAGAGGAAACAACACCGGAAGAAATAAAAGGTATAATTAAAAACCTAAAAACCAAGAAAGCACCAGGCTGCGATAACATCAACAACGCCGCGCTAAAAAACCTAACACCGAACGCAATAGACAGAATAACACAAATCATAAACGCCGCACTGAAACTTGGAGTGTTTCCGACCCAATGGAAACACGCAACAACGATTCTAATCCCGAAACCGAACAAACCCCGAAACCTCACCTCCAGTTACAGACCAATAAGTCTGCTGACAGGTCTCAGTAAAATCACAGAAAAAGTAATACACAAAAGACTGACAGAAATAACTGAAGACAAACGTATTCTACCCGACGAACAATACGGCTTCAGAACAGAGCACTCTACCACCTATCAGACGACAAGAATAACCGAAGCAATAATCGACGCTTTCAACAAAGGGTTAGCCACGGGAGCCGTCTTTCTGGACGTCTCTAAGGCTTTCGACAAGGTATGGCACCTAGGTTTAATATACAAACTTCGTCAGGCGTCCTTTATCTGTAACAGAACATTCCAAGTCCAAATAAACGACAGCATCTTCACAACTCAGACAATGACAGCCGGTGTCCCACAAGGATCTGTCCTGGGCCCCCTTCTTTACAGCATCTACACCGCAGACATCCCAAAACTTAACGACACAGAAATCGCACTATACGCAGACGACACAGCAATTTTCACAAGAGGATACTCGACCGAGGCCATAACAAAACGGCTCCAAAATCACCTGGACAGGATTAACGACTGGTGTAACACCTGGAGGATCAAACTAAACGCAGAAAAAACACAGGCAATTATCTTCACGAAGAAAAAATATAAGCACGAACCCAGTAGCTGCTTGAGAATCAACAACACAGACCTAAAATGGGAAAACCGAATAAAATATCTAGGCGTAATCCTAGACAAAGCTCTTACATTTTCAGAACACATCGATCAGACAGCGAAAAAAGCAAAACAAATTAAAGGCTACCTCTACCCGCTCTTAAACAGGAAAAGCAAGCTGAACATAAGGAACAAACTACAAATCTACAAGTCCATAATACGGCCGACAATGACGTACTCATCGACGTGCTGGATACAATCCAAAGAATGGAAAATCTACAAACTCCAAATCATCCAGAACAAAACTCTGAGAGAAATAACAGATTCGCCATGGTACATGACCAATGAGCAGCTGCACAGCGATCTAAACATGGAGACAATCAAGCAACACATAGAAAAACTAGCAACGAAAAGCTTCGAACGCATGAAAACGCATGACAACCCAACAATCAACAACGCAGCAAACTACAACATCAACGTCAAATGGAAACATCCAAAACCTCAACAACATAGGTAATCACTGATCTTTCTTTTTCACAGGAAAGCCCACATCCCCGAACCCAGCGGAGCACCCAGGAACAAAAACAGGCAGGAACAACACGAACAAACCAGAGAGACACAGCACCCACCACGAGGACGAGCAAGGAACCACCACGAGAACGAAGGACGAACCAGGAACCGCCAGGAAGGCGAGCCAGGAACCAACACCAGGACGAACCAAGGACCAACAACGAGAAGAAGAAAAAAAAAGAAACAGAACCAAAAAAAAAAGATCCAAAAAAAAGAAAAGAAAGCCGTTTATGAGTGAAACACAACAGAAGAACAAACAAACCGACAAACAAGCAAACCGACACACAAAAAAAAAGCACACAGAAACAAACAACAAGACGACGGAACAGCTGAGCGGAAGACTCACGACCGTCAAGAAGCAAAGGACACATGATTGATTGAATGAGCTCTCAGTATGCGTCTAACGGTTGACCCGCACGGAGGCATATATCTCTTGAGAATGGCGAATGTTAGTTCGCCGAAACGTCGAGAATCCGGTTCTTTTCAGAGCCAACCCTCAGCATCAACGCGGAATCCCCGAGAAAACAACACAACACAGGTATCTATCCGCGAAAACCTCAAATACAACATATATATATATATATATATATATATATATATATATATATATATATGACGAGATTTATACGAAAATGGCTACCAAAATTATACAAATGCTTAAAGAATTTCTAAAACTTCATTCATCATCCAACATTCACCATGAATATTTGGTCTGAGCCAAGTGCTAATATGTCGCTTTTGAGCCTAACGGCACATGGTATTTCTGAATACTTTGCCCGTGGACAAAGGATATATTTAAAATGTTGCTCTTAACTTCACGGTCGCCATACCGGTGATATCATTTTTGACCATTTCAAGATGATGCCGTGGATGATGCTACATCCAGGACGAGCATTTGCATTGCTTTGTTAGATATGGTGGAATATGGTATGTTTGAATATGGTCGGAGCAATGCATTTGGCGAATATGCCTAATGTGAGTTGTACAGTCCACCAACTACAACTGTGTGTTGGGTTCAAAAACATTATTCCAAAACTAATCAAAGACATCAATTCCAGATTCTGTGACCTTCCAAGCAATACACTGTATTCGCTTGCTAGATACTTGGACCAAAGATATAAATTAAAGTTTTTTAATGAAATAATTAATAATTAGAGAACAAGTCCAGTCCGAACTATTACGCTTGGTAATGCTGCATGACTTTTTGACATCATGCCATCATGATATTGATACTGCAAGATCTGTAAATGGAATTGGTGATGACCAAGCTTCAACTGCCAAAAGAGCCAGAGTAGAATCGAATCTAATGGACGATGAACCGTACATAAGCTTCCAAATTTTACCACCAACACAAAGTGTACATTCAAATCTTGCCAGCATGCTGAAAATGGCATTGGGGATGAAGAGGAAACAACAAATGACAGCATGGTTACCAATAGCAACCTTGTGATATGAAAATCATTTTTTTTAGGTGGGGTTCCTACGGCCTCTGCCGCTTCCCACATTTCGACCGCTAGCCATCTCTGTCTCGTCAGTCTTTCTCCTCAATGCTCTGTCTTCCATTATCTTCCGGATGTTAGCTTCCCATGTCGTTTCTGGTCTTTCTCTTCTTCTTCTATGATGGGATATGTAATCTAATATTTTTTTTTAGTAATCTTTCTTTAGAAACCTTTCTACCAAATTTCATATCTATAATGTTTTCCGTTTCTGAGATATAGACATTTTAGTAAAATCAAATTTTCTTGTTATTGTTTTCTAGTGAGGCAGTGGCGAGGGTTCATAAATTGTCGGTGTTGGCAATGACGTTTTGGTCGACAAATTCGCAAAATTTGGCGGTTAAATTGGGACTCTCCGAGTTGTATTCGATAGGTTTTGCGGAATTGTGGCGGATCGATCCAGAAAAGTTGGGAATCGACAACATCGACAAACACATTAAAGATATTTGTATAAAAAGTATTCGTAGCTCCGTTCACCCGCGGGTCAGACAATGACCCACACTGGCTTTTTAAGTGACACATGCATTGATTTTAGAACTTTTATTATTTCCTTATTTTAAAAGTTTCTCAACCACAAAGGTATGAATATTAAATATATCAAAAAGAAATTTCTTCTCCAAATATTGTATTTTAATTATGTTTATCTACTCGCACACCAAAATGAACACATTAATAAGTAAATTATTGTATGTGAAGGATGCCATTATTATAATCGTGTATAAAACTATCCAAATCGTGCGTAAAAGTCCAATGTAAATCAAATGGAGTTTCATTATTAAACGATTTCTATTGGTTGTCCCTTGGACACAACTCGCGTCACTAAACCAAAAACATAGACGTAGTGAAAATAAATTTTCTGACGTATATTAAAATTGAATTAATTTTTCTTATTCAAGAAGTCTCGGTCCCTCAGTCTGAATTTCAACCATATAATCCAACCATAACCTAATCTAGATTAAATCTACGTTTAGTTTGATTACATCGACAACGACCAAATAATGTTCCCGACACTGTGCGTTTTTACTAGTTAGCAATTTTTGCCACGGAGGCTATGAACGTTCTAAGAAATATTCAATATATTATGCAGAATATTCCACATCCTCTAGTTGGCTTTCATTATATAATACATCAGAAATTTGAATGGACTTTTTTTGACTTCGGCCTTTATTTCTGCTCTCCACTTCCAAAGTAGAAGTTGTAAAACAAGAAGAAAACAAAAGAAGTTGTAAAACAAGAAAGAAAGAAGGAAAACAACAAGGAATTTTTTTGGTAAAGCCTTTAAAAGTGAGAACGTCTTCAAGAACGTCGAAAAGTAGTCTATGACCTACCTCCTTTCTTCAACAATGCAACTGGCCTGGTGACCTACGAGGTAATACGAAAAATATAATGAACAAAATTTTACCCACTACTCAAAAAGTTTCGCCATCCATGTTCTATAAAATAAATATTTTTATTAAAATTATAATTTTGTGATTTCTGACCATAAATCTCGAAACGTTTTTTAGATCATACGATTTATTGTTAGTAATCCATAGAAAATGAAAACAAAATGCATGGAAAATGAAAGGAAAATTAATGGAAAATAGAATATTGTGTAAAAATGGTTGTGTAATGCATTGGTTAACCTTTTTAACCCTTTGTTGCCCAACAAGTAAAAATTGCAAATTTCCGACTTCTTGGAAAAATATTTTAATCTTAGTGTTCAAAAAAGACTGTCCATGTTTTTACCAAATAGATGTTAAAATAATTAACCGGTACTTATAAGTACCATTTGTCATTAAGAGTAACAATTTTGTTATTGTTTTTTTAAAAGGTAGCCTGCTTTATTTAATTATTTTTAACTTTATTAATCGAAATAACAAAAATTTTTGATAGGTATTACAATAACTACAAAAAACTTATACAGAAAGATGACGCCGACACCAGAGAACACCAAAGAGCGAACAGGAAAGTAAAACAGGAAGTGCTTAAAAAAGTGGATTAAAAAATGCGACTTAGATCCAAAACTCGGGGAACCAGAAGCTCTGAAGCATGGAAAACAATAAAATCCATACGAGCAACAACGAAACCAGGAACCAACTTAAACAGTATATCAACCAGCGAATGGGTGCGATATTTCAGACATCTCCTGGATGAAAGGCGCCCGCAGTTTATGCAAGAGAATCAATATCAAGAAAGCGGGAATATAATATATTTACAGAGTACCCAGGTTGAAGAAGCTATTAGGACCACTAAGTTAAGAAAATCCCCAGGACCTGGAGGAATCTATCCTAAACTTATAAGGTATGGTCCACCGAAACTTATAGAAATTTTGAAAAATATCTACGAAAGATGCTTGAACGGGGAAAATATTCCTACGGAATGGAGAACATCCTATATAACAACAATCTGCAAAAAAGGACCTAAGAACGACCCAAAAAAATTCAGAGGGATAGGTAGCAGTTATTCCAACAATTGCCAGAAAATATTCACGAATCCTCAGATACTTAATAGAAGATGATATCCAAAATAAACAGCCCCAAGAACAGGGGTGGACGCCCTACAAGGGTGGACACTAGACACTATATACTCTATATTTCGCGGACGACCAAGTTGTTTTAGCGGAGGACGAAGACGATTTAAGTTACATGTGTAGAAAACTCCAGGAAGAATATGGAAAAGCTGGACTGACCATGAATATGAGTAAGTGTGAATATCTGTTAGTCGGTAACAACGAGTGTAACGACCTACCCTTGGAATCTGGAATAATTAAAGGAGTAGACCAAAGTAAATATCTAGGAGTTATCCTAAGCAAACAGGCCAATAGCATTGGCGAAATTAGGGAACGGAATACCAAAGGTAGGAAAGCCAAAAAAGCATTAAACTCCTTTGGAAGAAAGAAATCAGAAGGGAAACAAAAAGGCGAATATTCAAAAGCACAGTGCAGAGTGTGATGATTTATTGGGCAGAATTGTGGGATGTGAGCAAAAAGAATAAACAAAAATTACTAGCAACTGAAATGGATTTCTTAAGAAAGAGTTGCCGAAAATCCAGATTGGAGAGGGTACGGAACACGGGAATAAGGGAAATGATGTGCAAGGAACAGACCGTAGCAGACGAAATTGAAAGAAGACAATGTATGTCAATGTATGTATGGTTTGGACATACCAAAAGAACAGATGGTAAAAGAAAGTTCTGTTTCCACCTCTCTGTCCCCAGTTTCCAATTTTGTCTATCATAACAAGATTCCTCTTTTAGATTTCTAGCGTACATTGCTTCTTTTATGTCGCCTCGTCAGCTTCTTCTCGGTCATCTCGGATACCATCGGAAAGAGAGGGCGACCGAGAAGAAGCTGATGAGACGACACAAAAGAAGCAATGTACGCTAGAAATTTAGAAGAGGAAAGTTGTTATGATAGGCAAAATTGGAAACTGGGGACAGAGAGGCGGCGACAGCCGTAGAAATACGTTGTTATATAATATTACAATAATGATAATTTTTGGGATAATTTTTATTTAAAATAATTCATGGTACTCCGCCATTCAATTTTTTTCTCATTGCAACACAGGTGAACATACACAGTGAACACTTTGAGTGTGCACGGGACTGAATTTTCTTTGCGCTGCACATTTCACAACGTGCTTTGTTTGAGTCAAAAGTAATCCAGTGATTACCAAGTTGACTCAATCTGACGTCGTCTATAGTGGAAAAGTTACTTTTTCTTCGTTTTGCAGCGGATCCAGGGACACGATGCTTCGATGCAATTAGCCCAATTGTGACTAAGCGGCGAAAATTTTTTTTGACATAAAATCTCTTCGTTGGGATTATATTTTAAATCAGTGGTACTCCAAGATCCGGACTGGTAGACCAATAATGTCTCCAGAAGGCAGTTTGTGATAACCCACAAACCGATTGATCCCTATACAAGCTAAAAATTAATAATTTTTTAAATTTAATGTTTTCCCTCTTTGTGTAGCATACGGATTGCTTTGAAATACTATATTTTGTTTTAAAGGATCAAGTAATACTTAAAATACATCCCTCGAAGTTTTGCAATTCGAAAATTTATTTTCTACATGGCCTTCATTCAAATTATAATCTGGAATCTGTATTTGTACATTTCTTCCCCTCCATTTACTCCATTTACTTCCCCTCCTGTTACTTTACTGTTTGTTTCCTTTTGTTTTCTATCACTTCTTCACGGCTTCTTGCTTCATTTTTTTTCTGCACCCTGCTTTCTCCCACTTATTCCTTGTCATTCCATTGTCATTGACAATAGTAGTAACTAGACTAGTCAGATCAGTGGTAGGCACAAAAGTATTAAATATATTAAATCTTCATCATCATCTATCTCATTGTCACACGGAATATCTTCGTAATGAAGGTGTTTATTACAAATTCTTTCTGCCTCTAATAGCAACGCTTCATCAGTTAGAGACCTAGTATTTTCATAAGTACTAGTAAATAAGTACTAGTAGCGACCCAGTTTTGAGGAATATGTTTATAACACGACCCAAAAAAACAAACTTTTTACTTTACCTTTTTTTAGATAATATTTTAAAAAATCTTCAATTTTACAATAATGACCATTTTAACTCACATATAGTGGGTATCTTACCATGCCGTTGCTGGTCTTCTTATTCTTCTTCTATGATGGGGTATGTAATCAATTTTTTGGTTTTCTTTCTTCCCCCATTCTTTTCACATGTCCGTACCATAGTAGCTGTTTAGTCTCAATCCTGTCTATAGTGGAATACACACTGGCTGTTCTTCTTCGTATTTCTTCGTTTCTAACCCGCTTTATTCTGGATATTCCGCATACTCTCCGCAGATAATCCATTTCTGTTATTTCAATTTTTCTTTTATTTTTCTTGGTCAGTTGCCAAGTTTCTGCCCCATAAGTCATGATAGGTTCCACAATTGCGTTATATATTGTCTTCTTTGTTTTTTAATTTATTCTCTTTTACCATAATAAAGGATTCAGTATGCGGACCACTCCTCTGCCTTGCTGAGTTTTGTTTTCTATATCTCTCTTAGAATTTCCTTTTTCTGTTATTATGGAACCCAAATATTTATATTCTTTGGTTCTCTGTAGGCTTCTTATTTCGAGGTCCTGTTCTTCTGACTCATTTCCTATTAAGAGGTATTCTGTCTTTGTCAAGTTCATGTTTAAACCCCACCTTTCAAATTCTTTTTTCAGTTTTTCACCACCCGTTGCCACTTAAGGTGGGCGTCCGCAGTTCCGCATCGTACGTATCGGACGCATCGCATCAAACGGATTATTTTTCCACAGCATCGGCAGCGATCGGATTTGCAGACGCAACCACTAGCAAATACCATATTCCGTATTACGTCAACGGCACGCATCGGAAAAGTTGCCCCTAGGAGCAACGGCATCGGCATTGCCTACGGGTCGATTTGTGCGATCCGTACGATGTGAAACGGTGGACGCACTTGTATTACTTTCTATAGAAAGAATACTGCGATCCGTTTGATGCGATGCGTCCGATACGCACGATGCGGAACTGTGGACACCTACCCTTATACTCCTAATAACATAATATGCTACTGCACTGTTCAAACTAACTGCACTGTTTACTTAAACTGTTTGCTGTTGCATAAACAGTTAAAAAAATATATCGTGGGTATTCTGCCAAACGTGACCAAGTCTAAAATTGGTAAAAATGAAATAATCCGTCCAAGCCATTCATATACCTAGTTTTTCTCATAAAATTAGAAAAAAGAACTTTTCTGGTTCTCCTCTTGGTTCGCCCCAAGAAATATGTTTTGCGACATAATTTTGACCCAAACCACCGATGAAGAACTCTGGCTTTATTATTGCACCAATTACAAACTATATTATTATACACGGAAATAATTTACTATAAATATTAGAATTATTTTTTGGTAACATTCGTCTGAATTAACAAATAATTGCAAACAATTGTTTAGAAATAATTTTTGAATCATTCATATAGCGTGTACATGTACTTGAGCAACTTTGAGTGCTCTTGAATGCCGGGAATCTCGAACTCCTTGTTGATCTTTCCCAGTTCCTCGTAAGAATATGTTACGTAATCCTTGAAGCCGGCACGTTCTGCCTGCTTTTGGGAGATGAAGGACGTGAAGGCCGTCAAACTAGCCTTGAAGCCTAAGTATTTAGCAATATCCTGCCTGCAATAGCAAAGTCAATTAAAACAAATCAAAATATAAAGATAAAAGCCAAAGTAGTCAATGTATATAAATATTCTTCTTTATAAAAGAGGCAGACTAGTGAATCTATAGAGGATCTATATTAGTCAACGTAGCTATGATAAATTTGACAATGTAGTAAACAGATAAGTTAGACAAACACAACTAGACTTGTCCGTTTACACTCGTTTGTCTAGAGAAACTCTGTCCAGTCTTGTCTGTATAGTCTTTTCTGTCTAGTCTTGTGTGTCTAGTCTTGTCTGTCTAATCTTGTCTGTCTAGTCTTGTCTGTCTAGTCTTGTCTTGTAGTTTTGTATGTCTAGTCTTGTCTGTCTGGTTTTGTCTCTCTAGTCTTTTCTGTCTAGTCTTGTCTCACTAGTCTAGTCTGTCTTATCAAGTCTGTCTAGTCTTGTCTGTCTAGTCTTGTCTGTCTAATCTGTTTGTCCAGGCTTGTCTGTCTTATCAGTCCAGTTTTCTCTGTCCAGTCTTGTCTGTTTTGCCTTGTCAGTCCAGTCCTCTCTGTGCAGCCTTGTCTGTCTCGGTATTATGTCTCCAGTCAGTCTTGTCTGTCTAGTCTTGTGTGTCTATTCTTCTCAGTCCACTCTTGTCTGTTCAATCTTGATTGTCTAGTCTTGACTCTCCAATCCGTTTAGTATTGTCTCTCCAGTCTTCTTTGTACAATCTTGTCTGTCCACTCTTAATAGTTCACTCTTGTTTCCACTCCAGTCTTCTCCGTCCAGTCTTGTATTTCTAGTATTATGTCTCCAGTCATATGTGTCTAGTCTTGTTTGTCTAGTCGTCTATGTCAAGTTTTGCATGCTCAGTCTTGTCCAGTTTTCAATATACAGTCTTATCTGTCCACTCTTGACAGTCCACTATTGTCCGTCCAGTCAATTCAATTCAATTTATTTCAACATATAAGCTTACATAAGGGGAAATAATTACATAAATGTAACAATATTCTGAATGTATGCTAAAAGAAATGTGTCAAAATCCGAATTTTCCTGAAACTTCATTAGTTTTTTATTGTAGCGTAGTGCTCCTGCATCGAGCAGGGCTCAATATTAATTAGGATATGGTGGTGAAGCTTTTTCTTATAATCCCTGAATTTTGTTTGTTCTGTAATTGACCGTGGCAGGGCGTTGAATAATTTAATATTTACATTTAAAGGACATTTTTCAGACATAGTCCGTTTATGTTTGGGAACGTTGTAGTTTAGATTTGCATACCTTTTGGTCTTCTAGTTTTTAATTTTGTACTGACTGAATAGGTATTTATTTTTAAATATAAACAGTAGGGCTTCGTAAATATATGTACCTGTTGTAGTAAGTATGTTTGCGGTGCTAAACTTTCCTCTAAATGATTCCTGAACTTTAGGTCGAGTAGGACTCTTAGTGCTTCTTTGTGTATTGTGGTGATGTCCTTTATGTTTGTACCGCAACCCCAGAACAGTATACCGGAACGAATATGGGTATGGAAGTTAGCATCGTATACCGTACGTTATATCTCTAGGTTTAGGTAGTGTTTAATAATTCGTAAAGCGTATAATGCTTTGTTAAGTTTTTTTGAAACATATGATATATGGGAAGTCCAATCCTGAGTGTCATCTATATGGATTCGTAGCAGTTTTACATTTTTCCTAAGTTCCGCTTGAACGTTTTGAACAAGATATTCATGTTGTATATTCGATTATCACGTTTTGTTTTGAATATAATTAGATTTGTCTTTTTTTTTATTTACCACTAATTTATTCTGACTAAACCACGTTTCAAGCGTTGCTATTGATGTCTCGATGCTGTTTGTGAGTTCGGTTGTATCCTTATTAGCTACAATTAAGCTCGTATCGTCTACATAATTTATGATCAAGTTTGGTGTGTTGTTTAAATTTAATTTTAGTAGGTCATTTCTGTACAAAATAAACAGAAGCGGACCCAAAATGCTACCTTGTGGGATACCTACATTTATGGTTCTCGGCATCGATCTTAGTTTCTCTTGCGGGGTAACCTTTATGGTTACTCCCCTAATTCCGTATCTTTCAACTTTACTTAATAGGATGGCGTGGTCGACTGTGTCGTATGCTTTAGAGAGGTCCAGTAGAATCCCGCATGGTATATTATGATCTTCAAGTTGACTCATCATCTCGCTTATGAATTGGAAGCAAGCAGTCTCTATGGAGCGACATTTAATAAACCCATGCTGTCGTTGACTAGTGATATGGTATTTGTTTAGGAAGGGTAATAACCTTTTACATATAAGCTTCTCCATATTTTTCGAGAAAGCTGATTGTAGACTGATCGGCCTGTAGTTGTCTATATCGTCTATGTTTCCCTTCTTGAAAATTGGTATTATTTTCGATACCTTTAGATCTCTTATAACTTGTTGTAGTTGCAATTGTGTTATTGATTCTAAATAAATAGAATGAGAGTTATTTTGCAGCTTGTGTTCGTATGGACAGCTAGTTAGGTCCTTTGTAAAGTTTATGGGATTGTCGGCTTAAAAGTCGTTTATCATGTTGGGCGTGATGTTCGGCCCCATCATACAGTTTACTCCTTCTCGCTTAACAGATTTGATTTGGGTAATAATGTGTACTACCTCCCAAGTTGATTTTACGGTATTGTCACCCTATTTAATTTTATGTTGGTAGTATTTCTTCTTTTCTAGCTTCAATACACGCGTGCACTTTCGACGCATTCTGTTGTAACTGCTTTTTAGTTCAGGGATTGTTTGGGATAATATATGCAATAAGTCGATACGTTCTTTCATTGCATCAGAAGTTGCATCATGGAAAAACTTTTTTTTCCTTTGCTTCTTGTTAATTATAGACATGGGAAAGCTTTCCTCAAAATGAAGCTTGACCGTGTACAGAAAGGTTGGCCACTGACCGTCTACGTATGAGGTTTCTTTGGTAAAAACCTCATCCCATGTTTCGTTATTCAAATTTTCTTTAAAATTCCTCATGTTCTCTTCCTTGACGCATCTGCAATGACGGAAGGAGGTTTGATTTTTTTCGGCTTTAAAAGTTGTTCGGAGAGCTAGATGATCCGAGATGTGAAAGTTTAGCACTTGGAACACTGCGGTAAACTGCGGTAAACACCGCATCCGTGTGTACTGCTATATTATCTATGCAGGTATTGGAGCCGGGGTGGGTGATGTCCTTTATTGTCAGTGTTGTATTAGATGACTTTAAGAGCGATACAAATTTTCTACTGAGTTTTGATGGTTTTAACGTATCAAATATTCAAGTCACCGGAAATAATGAATTGTTTTTTTTTTTCTTTAATTATCTTGTTTAAGAGGCTACACACTTTGTCCATGAAAAGTTTCACATCAGTTAACGGCGCCCTATAAATGCCGATGATTATTGTGTCTTTTTTATTTAATTTAGATTCGATTGCAGCACATTCGAACACGGAAATTAGGGATAGGTTATTGATGTAAATCCTTCTCTTGAAATTTGGGGAAGATGTGTATATGTCCACTCCTCCGTGTTTCCCTTTCTCCCGACAAAAGCTGGTGGATAGATGAAAATTGTTTATCTTGATGACATCGAGTTGGTCTGAACTTTTCCAGTGCTCAGTTAAAATGAGAAACTGAGAGTGCTCGTTCTTTTCTAGCATGTAATTAATTCTATCCACGGTATTTCCAATGGATTGGGTGTTTAGACAGATCAAACTTACTTCCGTTTTATTACTGCGAGAGATAGTGTTTTGGTGTATCAGTTCGACTTTTTCTAGCTGTAGAAAATATCGATTGATACACGTGTATCTGGGCCAAGTTTCGGGTTTTTGTAGCTCCTCAAGGAATTCAAAAGGAGCGGATATTCTAAAGGATGAGTATTCCTCTGGAAGTCTAGAAGCTAATTTCTTACATGTTACAGTTGTTATATTTTTGCCTTGTAGATACCCTACGACCTCAGTTTCACTTACACCAGGGGCGAGTTTATAAACATGCAAGTGTGCATACCTGTTAGATGCCCTGATGTCTGATGTTTCTGAATTTCCGTGAATGACCTCCGGCTTCCTACTTTTCTTATTTCGTTTCCTTGTCCTTTGCGTTTCCCACATTTCTGTGTTTCTATTTATATTTGTTTCCGTATCGGAGTCTTTTTTACTATCGCTGTTTTTACCGTCCTCATGAACTTTATCAGAATTGGTTTCCCCTTGAGAATGTTCGGGCCTTCTACCTGTCTTATCGCTGTACTTTTCTCTATCCGTGACATTCGGTTTTGGTGAAATTGGTGAAGATTCTTTGTTAATGTTAAACAACTGTTGCAATTTTGAATTTTCATCAGAAAGTGACTTTATTTGTGAAGTGTTTTATCACTTTTCATTTTCTTCAAAACTTACGGTAAGTAATGACACTTCTTATTTCACAATCCCCGCAATTAACTTTTTAAACTCTTCGCCTGCAAGGAACGAATAGACTTTATCGAACCCTGCATCTTTAGAGACGTTAGACCTAAGGTCTCTTGCCATTTTAACTATTTTATTATGATTTATTAACTTAGAAATTAGTGCAGAGTTAACTGTATTTGTTCGCACGTCCACACGCTTTGACTGCTCGTGTGGAACTCCAAGACAAGACTGGACAGTCTTGTCTGTCCTGTCTTGTCTGTCTAGTATTATGTCTCCAGAATTGTCTGTTCAGTCTTGTCTATTTTTGTCACTCGAATCTTGTTTGTTCAATCTTGTTTGTCTAGTCTTTTTTGTCCAGTCTTGGCTGTATGGTCTCGTCTGTCCTGTCTTGTCCGTTCAGTCTTGTCTGTCCAATCTGATCTGGTTTGTCCTGTCGGATCAGTCTTGTCTGTAAAGTCTTACCTGTTGCCTGTCCAGTCTTGCCTGTCCAGTCTTCTATGTCAGGTCTTGTTTGTCCAGACTTGTCTGTCTCCTTCTTAAAGTAAGTAATTAAGCAGCATTTTAAGAAGAAATTGGTTAAATTATTAGTATTACCTTGTGTTTAAGATTATTTGACCTAATCCTTCTCCTCTAAAGTCTTGCGTTACGTAAAGCCCCATCGCCGATAAGTGTTTATCAATTTTAAATTCCTCAAACGGATTTCTCTGATGACTCACATACATGATCAAATTAAAAACTTTCCTGATCGTTGAAGTTTTGAGCTACATCAAAATATACCCAATTTTAGACAACAAAAAAAACTATAAAAATTAGACAGAAACTGTTTTGTTGATGGTTAATTAGATTTTATCATTAAAGCGGTAAATTTTAAGATAAGCTTTTGTTAAACTCTTAGTTTTATTTTGGGTTGAATGACATAGAAGAACATAACAAAAGTGTATTTAGATTTGAACTTTTGTACAATGTGCTATTATTAGCATAAATTTTTCTATTTCTTTCTGCATAATCAAGTCACGTACTGAATTGTATAAAAAACCTATTTAACCTTACGTCGAAAATAAGTGTTTTGTTAGCTAACAATTTAGAAGCTAACAACAGTCTGTGAACATAAATAGATTTTTTTTAGTTCTATGGACAAAATAAAAAACCATGTTCTTTTTAATTTGTATATATTACATAATTATACTTTATTATACTTATAAATGTATGACATATGTATACGTATAATGTATGTATACGTGAAGACTTATGTAAAGGGCGACAAATTAAGAGTGTCCTGTTTTTACTTAATAAAAACAAGAACAAGAAGAAGTAATGATTTGGCATGATTAATTATAGATTGATTAATTATTAGGCATACTTTTATGCCAAATTGCAGGACAATTGTAAGATGGGTCGAAAAAATGGGTCGTCTAACAGGTTCTCTAAAGCATACTAAACTTACAGAGAGGAAAAAAATTGCTACAACAAAAGTGAATGCTTTGCAAGTTAGGATCAGAATTGAAAAAAATTTCAATCAATCCGTGCGACGTTTTAGAGCAAGTGGCAATTTTACGTGAGTTGGTAAGAACAATTTTAAAGAAAGATTTACTCTTTTGGTCTTACAAATGGCAAAAAGCCCAGAAACTTCTTCCAATAAATTCAAATTCACTGTTAGAATTCAGTCGAAGGACTTTGGGAAGAGGGGATAATATTGTCAAGAAAATAATTATGAGTGACGATGCACATTTTTAATTGCATAGGAAGAGAAACAAAATTTACGTTACTGGTCTGCCGAAAATCCTCAAGTTATATTCGAAGAAGAGCTGCATACTCAAAGGGTAACGGTGTGGAATATGGTCAGCTGGAGTATTGGGAGCGTATTTTTTTGAATATAAAATGAGAAACGCAGTAGTGTCAATAGTGAAAGTTATGTGGAGATGCTACAAACGTTCTTTATGGATGCCATCGCTCAACTCCGGTTACCAGTAAACGATATTTGTTATCAGCAAGATGGTACCTCAAGTATCCAACATGTCTATGGGAGTGTTGTGAGAGTTCTTTCCTGGTCGTTTCCTGGTCAGTTGTGGTCTCCTCGCTCTCCGGATTTATCGGCTTTGGATTATTTTTTATGAGGTCCTGTTAAATCTAAAGTTTCTCAGAACCGACATGAAACCTTGCAAGACTTAAAACGAAAGATTCGACAAGCTATTGGTGCAATTTCGCCAGAAATATGCCAGCGTACAATGCGTTCATTGTTGCACCAATCTCAGCCATGCGTAGAAGTAAACGCCATTTAATCGATGTAATTTTTGAGGATTAATTGTTAATTTAGGATTAAGCATTTAACTTGTTATTAAACTTTAGATTTTACTCTATAGTGTTTAACTAAAAAAATGGTGTACTTATAATTGGTGAACTTTCGCTTTTTCATAATTGCAGTTTAAAATTAGGACACTCTTAATTTGTCACCCTTTATGATAAAAATAACTTTTGTTTTCAATTTTGTAAGCAGAAATCAAGCTTGAATTATTTATTTTCATTTCGATTGTTCTTACCACCGGTGGTTCCTCGTCTTTCCTAGCCACGTAGAGACAATTGTAACCTGCAATCCTTATTTTCCCGTCGTCGTCTTTCGTTAGACAAATCAAACTTATCTTTTCCTCCAGCGCTTCCCTCCAAAATGCCTCAAATTCTTTAACGCCATCGGGATTTGCAGTACATTCTAATAATTAAAGAAAAGTTTACTCTGAATTTTGATGAGAAACAATTTCACAGATTGCTTTTAACAATTGGATCTAGTTATGGAGAAAGCAAATCTAGTCATGTGACATTTTTTTACAAAAATGAGTTATTGAGACAGTCATACTAATTTTGACATGCCGGATTATTTTAAAAGACAGTCATGTAGATATCTTTTATAACAACAGAGATATGAGCAATCAAATACAGTCATTTCAAATATTTTATTTTTTCAATAAATTTCAATAAATTTTTCGTAAAAATCAGTCAACATGGTGTAAAATGCAGTTAATTTCGACATAAACTAAATAACCGATTCGAAGGACTGGGTAGAATAAAAAAATATCAAATATTTATACCTAAATTTTTAAATATTCATTTAATAGAATACTAACCGAAGTACTATACGAATACTAACTATACTAATACTATAGAGAATACTAACCGAGATAAATAACCGAAGAGCAAACATCGACAGAAAAACGCTTACAACTAGATTTGTACTTTTCCCCAGATGGTTGCTTTCGTTATAACTAGGTCCAATTAACTTTCTTGCTATAATTTTAAACCAACTAAACTTGCGGACGTAGAAATCGGAAAAAGAAATATGAGACGAAACAAGGAAAAATGCCGTTTGAAAGACAAATTAATATGATTTAATATGAGTTTAAATTTATTAAAATCTATTTTATTACTTATGCGCAAAAATTACTTCTTGACATACCACACAACCTGGGTAACGCACGCAAATATTCAATATCGCTAAGTTACATTAAAAAAAAATTCACACAATCAAGACCTCGATATTAAAAAAGTTTCACGTCACTTTGAATTGTGTGAATTTTTTTTCATTAAAAAAAAATTATATAAATTAAAGAAAACGTTTTAAAATGAGTGTAAATTCTATGGTGATACCTGAGACTGAGGAGAGTTCTTATTACGAATCCACACCACCGGACACAATTGAAAAAGCAAATTCTTCATTTTTTATTCCATTTTTTTTATGGGTCCTGAAAAGCATGGTGTTGCGGCCCCAGAAAGATATTTATATGATACTTGGAATATATGATGGTGCTAATAAAATAATGAGATTCTGAAAGTTTCAGATCGCTAACTCAATTGGTTTTCGAGAAAAAGCGAAATGTGTCAAAAACGAAAAAAAATGTTTTTCTCAGTAACGGCTGAATCGATTGATCTAAAAATTTAATATGTTTTGGGGGCCGATAGGAGATCTTATGAAAAAAATCTTCATAAGATTCTTGACGTTTTTAACCATGGTACAGTTTTGGTACAATTATAAAACTTTCTTTTTTTCAAGCCTTATATATTACTCTTTATGAGTTTTTCAGATTTTTAAAAATGGTAGGCCATAGCAGAAAAAAATAAAAACCATTTTTTTGGCTCAAATAATGCATTTATTTAATGTTTCAAGTTTTAATTTCCTTGTTTTTTATGCATATTTAGCTTATTTCTAATTCTTCTTTTTTCTAGAAATAACACTTTATATTTAAAATAACAACAATATTTTTTTCATCAAAATAAAAAATTAAGTGTTAAAAATAATTTATTATTATTAATTTCAATAAATATTTTGAGAACTTTTTTTTATTACAAAGCTCGATTATTTTTTAATATATTACATAGAGTTTTTCTATTGCTTTTCAGTTTTCGTCAAATGGATTTACGTATTTGGAACATGAATTTCATATTTTTCAAATATATTTCACTATTTATCGAGCAATTTCGCTTTACATCAATACAATTTCCTTATATGTCAAATATATTTCCCTGTCAGTCATAATGGCATAAATTAATTTACGCAGGATGTCGAAAATCAGTAATAAAGTAAGAGGCCTGATAATAAGGCAAATGTATACTGGCTTAAGCAGTGTACAAGTTAAAGAGTAATATATAAGGCTTGAAAAAAAGAAAGTATCATAATTCGTCGGTCCAGATGAACAGGGTATTAACTCAAAACAGCCTGAAGAGCGATTTGAAGTTTCCAAATCAATATATTTTCGTTTCTGTAAATAATTGGGTAACCTCTCTTATAATAACTTTTAAACTATTGATTAACGTTTATTGATAACGTTTTTGTTCACCTTCTGACTTTGTCAACTTTGCTATTCCTGAGAAAAAAAAAGTAATTCTGCAGGCAAAAACATTATGAGTTAATACCCTGTTCATCCAAACAAACGAATTGTACCAAAACTTTTCAAAAATCAAAAATTGTATCATGGTTAAAAAATTCAAATTAGAAAAAAATGTTTTTTTTTCAAGAATCTTATGAAGCTTATAGCTGTTAATTTTTTTCATAAGATCTCCTATCGGCCCCCAAAACATATAAAATTTTTAGGTCAATCGATTCAGCCGTTACTCAGAAAAACATTTTTTTTCGTTTTTGACGATTTCGCTTTTTTCGCATTTCGCTTTTTCTCGAAAACCAATTGATGTAACGATCTGAAACTTTCAGGATCTCATTATTTAATTAGTACCAACATATATCCCGAGTATCATATAAATATCTTTCCGTGGCCGAATCACCATGCTTATACACCTAGGGCCTGTAGGTATTTGTCGGTAACACGGTCGGTATTGTCAATTGACCCCTCGAGCAAAAGTGTGCACTCACTTCGTTCGTGCGCCCAATTTCCTTCTCGCGTGATATTGACAACTTACCGCCCTAGTTACGAAATATACTATTTCGGTTTCTTGTGTTTAACATAGTGAAATTAACCTGTGAAACAAATTAACTTTACTTTATTACTTAAAGAAATATGGTTATTGACAATTATCTCAATTATCACTTAATTTTTAATAATAGGTATGACCCCTCTTGTCCTAATAACATCTCTAATACGATTAAGCATCTAATCAAGTTCGCTATTGTTTCTTGTGGGGATGTTAAGCCCCTCTTCTTATGCTGCAAAAATAATTCTGGGATCAAGGTTGGGGCACGAACCCTAGCTCGAATTCGTTGAAGCACATCCAATAAATGTTCTATGTTCTTTTGTTCGGGTTTAGGTCGAGACAGCATGCTGGCCACGTTATAATCCGAAAACCGATTTATGTAATGTAATCTTGCACGATTTTTGTGTGCGGCTTCGCTATGTCATGCATAAAGATAAATTCTTCTGCAATGTAATCGACGTACGGTACCACATGAACTGCTAAAATCTCCTCGATGTACCTAGAGCCCGTTAAACCTCCACTCCTGTAACTAGGGGCATGATGGGATGATGAAAGCAGGGTACGCCAATTTAAATGATCCCTTGCAAAACTCAGGCGTGCCTGATGATGAGCTGGGGTAAGTTTCTGACAAACTGCAGGTGCCTTAGGGGTCAAGTTACTTTCCTGCAGTCTTTGTCTTACTGTCCACTGACTAATAGCCCCTCTTCTTACTTCACGGAGCGGTTGTTGCAGTTGAACAGAATTAAGGTAACGATTACTTAATGATGTTGACACAATAAAGCGGTCATCCCGAGCCATTGTAAATCTCATTCAGCATGTACCAGATTATCTATGAATGGATCCAGTCTCCCCATAACGGTGGAACACTCTTCGAACAGCAGCGCGTGTCATATCCAGTTGTCGAGCAACACCGCGCTGCCTAACTCCATTTTCAATTAGAACAAAAACTTGGGCGGCTTTTGCCACTGTAGTGTGCAATAAACTAACACTCTTCAAAACTAATCAAATTATAAAAAACAAATAATTTGAAAATTTCAATTACAAAGGCAATAATTACATCTCTCATCTCTCACAATTTTGTTATTCTCGTAATAATCACATAAATACGTTCGTTTTTGATTACCAGTTGCTACGCCTATAAACGATAAGCATTCCTGATAAAAAATCTCATATTAAAGCGTACTAAATTGTCTTTCAAACGACACATTTCTTTATTTCATCTCATAAATAATTTCTAAATGAAATAGTTAAAGTCAAAAGTTTACAGTGAGCAGATTGCTATGGACGTATGTTTAGTTTCATATTTAATAAAATATGTTTTGAAAGTTAATCGCCTAAACAAATTTGTTATTAGATCTTATATCGTTTGTGATGTGAAGTGTGATTGGATTTTTCAATGGTTCCCATTGAAAAATAATTAGTCTTTCAAATGAATTTTCGTTATCATAAAACTCTAATTAAAATGAAATATAGATAACAAGAAACATTTAGTGTACGTTTACTACAAAACTGTTTAATAAATATGTTTACTGAACATTTTCTGATAATAATTTTATCAGATTTTTTTTAAGATTTTCATCTAAATTAAGCAAACAAATAGTTATTCTGAATTGGAAAATTCACAATGTTTTTATCATTAATTTTTGTGAAAATATTATATAACTTGTGAAGTTATAAAAATCTACACATTTCAAATGACCCGAGTTTCTCAAGTGGATTGCAAATTGATAAGATTGACACAACTTTTCTGATAAAACTTTAATTTCTCTCACATATTTTGCAAAACTAACGAACAAATAGCAAACATTTTGCGTAAACAAAATCTACAAGTAACATTTAAACCTTCTTCAAAATTATCCCACATGTTATACTCTGAGACATAAAAAATGCAACACTAAGAAGGGGTAGGAATTTTTGGACCAAACTTGACAGAAATGTTTAACTTGTAGCGGCAACGAGCCGTTTTTATTTCTTAGTTTACGAGGGCATTACAATAATTACCTATCAAATCAAATTTACTAATCAAATATTTTCGAACAATTTCCGAAAATATTTTATTAGGGTCGGTAATGTAATCCTCGAGCAGATGAAGAAATATTTGTATTTTTAGTTTTACGAGAACATTACGGTGATTACCCAAATATTTTCGGACGAATTTCCAAAAATATTTTATGAGGGTTAATGGTGCAATCCCCGGGGAAATTACGACAAGATATTTTTCCCGAGAATCGGTAATTACCAAAGCGACAAATAGATGAAAATAGAAAAATAATCACCCCCAGATGAGGGACCAGTATACCTGGACATAACATAAATACCTGGACCCCCGAATAAGCAGACAGTCAGGCGAAAATAGACAGCAAGTCAACTCCAGTTCAGTTTAGCAGTCAGGCGCAACCAACCAACGAGTCCAGTTCGGTCCTGCCAGTGGACTCATTCACACCAGTCCAACCAGTATTATATATATATATATATATATATATATATATATATATATATATATATATAAATATATATATATATATATATATATATATATATATATATATATATATATATATATATATGTGTGTGTGTGTTGTATTGTTTTCTCGGGGATTCCGCGTTGATGCTGAGGGTTGGCTCTGAAAAGAACCGGATTCTCGACGTTTCGGCGAACTAACATTCGCCATTCTCAAGAGATATATGCGTCCGTACGGGTCAACCGTTAGACGCATACTTTACAGTATATTATATAGTTATACAGTATGCGTCTAACGGTTGACCCGTACGGACGCATATATCTCTTGAGAATGGCGAATGTTAGTTCGCCGAAATGTCGAGAATCCGGTTCTTTTCAGAGCCAACCCTCAGCATCAACGCGGAATCCCCGAGAAAACAATACAACACAGGTATCTATCCGCGAAAACCTCAAAGACAACATATATATATATATATATATATATATATATATATATATATATATATATATATATATATATATATATATATATATATCACTATATATCTATCCCACAACTGTACTTAGGAAGTTGTTGTTCTCCAATCCTACAAGACAATCTGTCGCTGAGGTGGTCGCATTGGACGACACTAAAATATTCAAGAGCTTCTTACTCTTTGTAGAATCACTGTCCCCCAGAATCAAATCAATTTTCAAGAACAAGAGCCCAGCCATTATAGCGGATAAATGTTACAATAACATCAGTATCTCCACCATCAGGATCTTTCAGTCGCCTTAAAGATTTAACCCCCACGTTAATGCAATCGTAAGCGTAAATTACTCGAAATGGACAATCTAAAAATCTTGCATAATTGAAACAAAGGCCTTAAACTTATTCTCCTTGGGTCCTCTTTAACCAGCAAACCGACATAATCTTTTCACAACTTTTAACCTAAGGCAATCGTCTCCAGTTAAGTCCCCACCTACAGACAGTCACAATCCTACACAATCTCATCTATTTGTAAACCAGTTGAAAGTGACTTTCAACAGTCGAAACTCGAATCGTGCCAAGTGTAGATTTATATACCTTTACAAATTATATAAAAATTAGTGGTAAAAACATAGTGAAATTTTAAATTCAGTGTAAGTATGAATTACAACGCAGTAACGGTCGCAACCTTACTTTTTAACAGAGTTGATTCTATAGCAATTATATCACACATAATAATGGAACAAAGCTTTCAAAAATACAACAGCAACAAATCGCCGGAGACCCTACAATACTTCTTCGACATCTGCAAAGTGACAAACAGAGCCATCAGGAAAACCAAACGCCAATACATCACCGAACAGTTCAAATCAATTGAGGATAACTTCAGAAACTACAACAGCAGAAATTTCTATAGTGCTTTTGCAAATAAAATTAAAGGTTATAGACCGTAGAATTTGACCATCAAGAAACAAGATGGAAAACTTGCATTCACCAACCAAAAAAAGAGCGAAGAATTGGCAAACTACTTTTCCGAGCCCATAAATTGCCCCGAACCACCCGAACAATTCGCAGACAAATCCCTAAGGAACACGAAACCCGACGCCGATCCACCGACACAAGAAGAAATCCGACACCGCATCACAAAACTGAAGAATGGAAAGACATCAGGAGAAGATGGTAGATTTTTCAGTAGTTCTGCGGTGAAGAAAAATCTTGGACCACGATCATTACAGGAAATCATTTAGGAAATCTGGCTAAGTGAAGAACTCTCAGACGACTGGAAATGCGCACTCATCCACCCACTTCACAAAAAGGAGACAAATCTTATGGGAATAAATACAGAGGAATCTCCCTCCTTTCCGTTCCTTACAAAATCCTCTCCGCTTGCCTCTTACAACGGCCAAAAGAACAACTCGAACGTGTAATTGTGGAATATCAAGCAGGTTTCAGACCACACAGATCTGACACCAAACAATTTTTTAAACTGAAATCTATACCGAAAATTCGAGCTACACGAAATCTCCCAACAATCTGCACATTTGTCGACTTCAGGAAAGCTTACGACTCCATCGACCGAGATTTCCTGTTTAATATACTTGAAGAAATGATGATTATTCTTCAATGATTAGTCATCTAAGCGATTAAAATGGGAGGGAACAATTGCTGCAGGCTATAAAAACTCTTTTTAATGCATGCCTCTCAAAAGAAACTACGCTCTCTGAATGGAACAATGCAGTTATATTATTACACAAAAAGCGACATAAGGCCGAGGCCGCACTACGGTTTTTTCCCCGCGATCGGTAACCGCTATAACCGCGACACCGCTTGAAAAACACACACTACGATTAAAAATCGCGAAACCGCCCGCTATTTGCACAGTTGAAAATGGATTTCAAACGAGCAGTATGTATTTTTGCTCTAATACTAAGAAATAGAAAAAGAAGACGTCAACGCAAATTTCGCAAATATTGGATCCATCCACTCACTAGCCGTAGATTCAAGAAAGGTTTCTTTAATAATAAATATCAAGATTTAAGAAAACATCCTGAGAAATTTTTGAATTATTATCGCATGTCAGCTGACAGCTTCGATAAAATTTTACAAATCGTGCGTCCTCACATTATTTTCATGAATACAACCTTTCGCAAATGTATCTCATCAGAGGAGCGCCTGTCTGTTTATTTTTCCCGTTTCGATCACTATACTGACGTAAAGTGGTGTATAAAGCTGGTCTTTTTTGTACTTCCATTATGATTTTTTCCGACAAACTTTCATATCGCTCGTTTGATACACAGTCTGGCTCGGTCGACGACATGTTTTCAATCAGAGACAAGTATCTGAACCTAAAAAAACGTAAGAATTGCCACTCTTCACCAGCTCTTCACGGCTGTCTGTCAAAAAACCGCTCGCGGTTAAACAGAAGTGCGTGCGCGCCAACTATTTTCTATGCAGTACAAATTTTAGCGCGGTTTTTACTCGGGAGTCATTTTGTAACAATACGCGGTTTTAAAATCAGTCGCAGGAAAAAACCGCAAGTGTGGCCGCTTGTATTAATTTACTAGAGTCATAAAATCACGCGATCAAAAACCGCGGCGGTTTAGCCGTAGTGCGGCCTAGGCCTAACAAATATCGGAAACTATAGACGCATAAGTCTCCTGTCATACGTATACAAGCACTTTACTAAAATAACTACGAAAAGACTATTTCACAAATTAGATATGTATCAGATAAGAGAATAAGCTAGTTTTCGAGAAGGCTACGGAACGGGTGACCACCTCCAGGTTTTGAAGAACCTTACTGAGAAATGTGTGGAGTACAATAAACCTCTAGTACTTATCTTCGTAGATTATGAGAAAGCATTCGATTCAGTAGACCAACACGCAATGCTGAAGGCTCTATCAGACTGCAGAATAGATTATCGGTACTCGACAGTTATCAAAAATATGTATGAGAATGCTACTGCATGTATCAGATTCCACGACAACACTGACAAATTCAATATTGAAAGAGGCGTACGTTAGGGTGACACCATCTCACCAAAACTTTTCAATGCTGTTCTCCAGTACATGTTCAAACAAACAAACTGGGACAACTTATGTGTGAATATAAACGGTGAAAGACTCAATCACCTAAGATTTGCCGACGATATAGTCCTCATAGCCGAACGATTGGATGACGCCATCTTAATGTTAAGAAATCTTAACGAAGAGTTAAAGAAAGTAGGATTTAAAATAAATTTCCCCAAAACCAAGATCATCACAAACCCTGTGCTCGGTGAGGGCATATACATTGAAGGTATCAGGTTGGAAGTAACTACATCCTTTAAATAACTCGGACACGAGATTTCCATTGGAAGAGATAATCAGTCCCTAGAAATTCTTCGAAGAATAGGGATCGCATAAGCTGCATATGGGAATCTCAAATATGTGTTCAAGCCAGAGTTGCTTAACTGCCTAAAGACAAAGGTTTTCAACCAGTGTGTCCTTCCAGTCCTTACCTACGGAGCCGAAACCCTAACACTGACTAAACGGGCAATAAACAAAATACGAGTTACGTAACTAGCGATGGAACGATCAATGCTGGGAATCTCTCTCAGGGATCACATACCAAATACTGAAATCCGAAATACTGAAATAGAATAACTGTACTAAAATGGAACTGGGCGGGACACATTGCGAGATCTGTTGATGACAGATGGACAAGACGATTCCTTGAATGGAGGTCTAGATCGGAAGCCTTTAGAAATAGAGGGCGTCCCCCCACCAGATGGACCGACTACTTAAGGGCCTGACGACTTAAAACGCATCAGTACCAACTGGATGCAGACAGCACAAGACCGAAGATAGTGTAAACTTTTGAGGGAGGCTTACGTCCAGCAGTCGAGTTCAATTAGCCGATTTATGATGATGATGATGATACTCGAAGAAAACAACCTGGATCCGATAACAAAATGGCTCATCCAACAAACACTAACAAACACAACTTTCAAAGTCAAATTCAACGGAGAAATCTCAGAACCTTTCCCCATCAAGATTCGTGTCTGGCAGGGTGATGGGCTCTCCCCATTACTCTTCAACATCGCTCTAGACAAAGTCATCAAAGCATGGGCACAAGAACTGGAAAATCGAAACATATGGAGACCCATAAAACTAGGAAAACAACAGGATAACTTTAACGTCACATGGCTAACTAGCCTTCGCTGATGATCTCACGATCCTCTCCGAAGATGAACAAACAGTAATCCATCAGATGGACGTCCTCAAAGAATGTGCCGACTAATTTCCTTTTTGAAAACCGAATTCATAGCCACGAAACACATATATAAAATATAGTTAAGTGTTTTAAGTGTTATAGTTAAGTGTTAAGAAAATATAGTTACAAAATACGGCATAATAAACAAGGTTAGTCACTTCAAATACTTATTGAAATTATTCAACCTACAGGAACAGAAAGATTAACACAAAAAGCACTTGAACTGAAAATGAGGAAAGCATATGGGAAAGTTGCGAGCATCTACAATAAAAAATGCATAAATATTAACATAAAAGTTCGATACTATACGACTGTTATCAAACCTGAAACACTCTACGCTAGCGAGACCCTAAACCTTAATTATAAAGGACACCTCGAGAATATCAAGAAGGTTGAAATAAAAATTATCCGAAAATTCCTCGGCCCAAAACTCATAGATGAAGGATATCGTCTATAATTACACACTGACAGAAAAATACTGCAACATCGAAACAGATTTCCGCAAACGACGACTGAAATTGTACGGGCACATTATGAGACTAGGCGATAACCGAGTTTTGACGTATTACAGAAATTGAATTACAGAAACTGAAAAGACAATATTCTGGGTAAAACAGGTCCAAATTGATCTAAAAAGCGCCAACATCTCACCGATAGACATCGAGAGTCGAAACATCTTCAGACATAACGTATATAGCTGGGAAATTATATCACAGGATAAACCCTAGATACCAAGAGGAAAATGGACAGATGAATGTCGAGCTAAGTTTATCGAGATGATGAAACAATCCTGGAAGAACAAGAAAAATTAAAGCAGCAGGTCATTATGTGATCCTCTATAGGTCTAAACAATGTAAATAAATATATAAATAAATAATGTAACAAATCGAAAATTGTATTGAATAAATCAATAATTATCGAAACCAAATTAATTAAAAAAAAATATAGACTAAGCACAAATTTATTGTTATCAGATTGATTTCGATTCCAGATATCAATAAGATTATCAACACAAACAATTATATTGGATAATTTAAGTTACTTTTTGTTAATGAATACGATGGTTGCGATAGTTACTACGTGGTAATTCATAATTACATTGAGGGAAGTACATTCAATGTACTTTTAATTAAGATTTCGAGATAAATTTGGATCCCTAAGTTTCTCTTGTTATATAATTCGAAAAAATCTAAAATTTTCAAAATCAAAGTTTTGAATTATTTATTTCTAAATTTGAATTTAATATAAATTACACTTTTTAGTACTTGCTTTCTATGTAAATTTATCATTTGTTTATAAATAGAAGAAGAAATATATTTATTGTATACATGATATACAAAAGGCTACTGACCACGAGGTCCTTCTGCCCTGTTTCTATTTTTTTTCAAGAAAGAGTATTTTTACGAATTCAGAAATTAAAAAAAAATAATGAAATTGAATAATTATGATTTAATTAAAATATTTAAAAAAAATGGACCAGATGCATTTAGTATTTAGCTGAAGATATTTTTAAATTACATTTATTTAAATATAAATTTGAATTTTACTGCAAAAATGAATTCTAATATAACTTTTCTTTCCCTACTGACGCAAAAATTAATAATAATAATAAAATAAAAATAATAAAATAAATAATCTCATATCACAAATTTGTATCAAAACATTTTCTGATAAACAATATTTAATGAAATAAAATAGCTTACTTGTATATTTACTAATAGGCTCATCATCCAAAAACTTCTCAACAAACCCCTTAACAACCTCGTCAAAATATTCCTCCGTCAAATCTTGAATCCAATACTGTCTCTTCTTCCCATTTTTACCCACGACTTTGCCCTCGAACTCTTTGTAAATCTTTGGGTAGGGATCACCTGCCGGACGAACTATATCAGTTGCCATTTCTGATAATCCTTTTTGAGATTTTTCCGATTTATAGATTAAGTGTAAGTTTAAAATGCGCGGATCGTTTAGTTCCCACATATTATATAGGTTCAGATTAAAACATTTATCTGTAATTTCGTTTTTAGATTAGATAAAGGGACGAGTGCAATAGTTCAAACTAAATTTAAATGGGTTTACCAAAAAAGTTCTGTTTTATATTAATTTGATTATTGGAATATTTCTGAAATTCGAATTTTATATGAAACTTTAATTGTTTTCGTAATGATTTTTACATAGTCTTTATCAGTTTTGAATAGTCTTATTTTTTATCACGTGCTTTATCACGTATTATTTTTTTAATAAAATATTTAAAATATTTTGCGGATTCTGCAATCAACTGTTATATGAGTATAAATGAGTATACAGTTAATATAGGCACTTTATACATAAGTTCATTTATCCTGTAAAAATTCATCGATGTCAGAATAACACCTTTCAATTAAATATATTTTTAATTTTTTCCGGAAAACCTTGTATATTGTTTCATCTTTTATACCGGCTGGTATACAATTATATATTTTAATTCCTATTCTATTAGCTGTTTTAGAACATAGAGTTAATTTGCTTCTCGGGGTATAGAGTTGTAAGCAGCTTCTCGTATTGTACGTATGGTTGTCTTTATTCATCTTGAAGTGACTTTTGTTTTTGTGGATATAGCATGCGACTTCCCATATATATAAGGCTGGTATTGCTAACAGTTCTAGCTCTTTAAAACAAGGCTTGCAGGATTGTCTTCTTGTTTTGCCTGATATTGCTCTTACCACCCTTTTCTGAGCCAAAAATACCCTGTTCAGCTGTGTAGAACCTCCCCATATTAGAATACCATAGGATAAAAATGATTTAATTTCCGCGTGATATAGGTTTAGAATCGCGGATTTGGGTAGAAGTGGTCTAATCCTTCTTACTAGGTATGTCTTTATATGTACTTTTTTTATAATATAGTCCACCATGACATTCTATGTGAGATGCTCATCAAGAAATATACCCAGAAATTTCAGACATCCTGTTCGTTGAATGTTGTTATTTTCAATTCTTAGATCAATATCCTCAGTGGGTTGCCTTCTGATAGTTTGAAATCTTATATATCTCGTTTTGTCATCGTTTAGGTATAGGTTATTGGCAGAAAACCATTTATATAAATTAGAAACTACCTCACTCCCTTCACGCTGCATTTGTTGCACAGATGCATTGGAAATGAATATACTGGCATCGTCAGCATACAGTGTGATTCGCTCTTCTCCAATATAATGGACTAAGTCAGCGGTATACGTCGAAAATAATATAGGGGCTAGTACACTCCCCTGTGGCATTACAACGGAAGTTGGCAGTATCTGAGATCTAGTTTGTCCAATTCTTACATATTGTTTTCTGCTTTGAAAGTATGAATGGAACCATTTCCCAGCCTTTCCTCGTACTCCATACGTACAAAGTTTTCCTAGGAGCTTGGAGTGAGACACGCAGTCGAAAGCCTTACTGAGGTCGCAGAATATAACAACTGGGCAATTTCCACGATCCACTTCCGATGTTATCTTTTCATAGAGTTCTTGACAAGCTGTGATGGTAGATTTGTTTTTGCGAAAACCATGTTGTTGAGGCGGAATCATTTTGTATTTTTCAAGAAATGGTGTGAGTCTATCTTCCATGCAATATTCAATTATTTTGGCTAAGACAGAGATAAGAGCCACTGGTCGATAATTATTAATATTGTTTATATCTCCTTTTTTGAAGATCGGAATTATTGAAGACATTTTTAAAATATCCGGATATGTCTCTGTTTCAAAAGAGCAATTAACTATGTCGGTTATTGGTTCGACTAATTCCGTAGCAAATTGCTTAATCAAATTACATGGTAAATCGTCAGGTCCGCTACTTCTTTTGTTTTTTAATTTCTGTATTATTGACATCATTTGCTGTGGAGTAAAATCTTGTAGGTACATGCTATTGTAGTTCTGCTGCATGTGCGCATCACTTATGGTCATCTCTTTAATCTTTGTTGCAACCAATTCCGGGGCAGTTTTGAAGAAGTTGTTCAACATGGTAGCTATCGTACTTGGATTATCAATTATCTCGTTCTTTTCTTTTAATTCTATGCTAGTCGTGCGCTCTTCTTTATTCGATAGTTGATTTAATATTCGCCACATAGTTTTTTGTTTATTTGGAGAATTCCGCAGTAATACTTGTTTCTTGTTTCCCGTAATAGTTTGTGATGTTTTTTCTTTTCCTGTTTATATATGTCTTTCAAAAGTGGATGCTTTTTCTGTAGAACAAAAAGATCTCTTAATTTTATTTGAAAATGTTGTCTATTCGACTTTGACTAGTCGCGGTTATCCAAGTATACTGCTTCACACGATCAGTTAGACCGTAGGATCTCATTAGATTTATTAAATTGTTTGTTTCCTTTGGTTCCGTTAAGTGGACATTGAAATCACCTACGATGATAATTTCCTCATATTGGTTAAAGATATTTTCCAGCAGATTTTCTAATGCCAATAGGAAGGTGTCCATGCATCCTGCCGGTGGTCTATATAGGTTGATTATTATTTTCTTGTTTGGTTTCTTCTTTAAATCTATTCCGCATATTTCTATGTGCTTTTCGATTGTGTTAATGGCTATATTTGCATCATTTCTAGCCCAAATAGCTACACCTCCACCACTGAAGTTTGTTCGACATTAGAAGCTTATTAATTTATAGTTTTCAATGTATAGATGAAGCAACTTTTCTTCGATCAGCCATGTTTCTACAAGACATAATACTTCTGGTTTATGTAAGGTTGTTAATAACTCTAATTCATTGATTTTTTTGTTTACGCTTTGAATGTTTAGATATAAAATCTCCCTTGTTATTATTGATTCTGTACGACTTTGTTGTTCATTCGAGCTCTTATTTTGGTTTATTGTGACATTCGGTATTTGTCTAGTCTTACCAAAAAACGATTCAGACAAGTGTTTCTTGGCCAAATTTCAGGTTTTGTTATATTTTCCAGGTCTTCTATAGGTACAGAAACTTTAAAAGATCATCAGGGTGTTTTGAAGCAAGTTTTTTACATACGACATGATCAATTTTTTTTTTACATAAATATTCGTTAACATCTTCTTCTGAAAGCTTTGGGTCTAGACGATAAACATGCAAGTGCGCGTATCTCGTAGCCGCTCGTATTTGAGTAGTTTCATCACTAGTTCCGAAAATTATGTTGGATTTCCTAGCTTTTCTTTTTTGGTGTCTTTGCGATTCCCAATTATCGTTATTTACAATTCTAACCGGTCGACCTTCCATATCTTCCGAGATAGTTTGTTTGTTGTCCTTTTTGCGCTAGCGCACCCATTCGTCGAAGGATTAATTTTTTCGGCCTTATCAGTCGAGTGATTTGGAGCGCTATCACTCACCTTAGCTGAACATTGTTCCTCTTGACTTGATATCTGGCAATTTTGTGGCTTTTCCCGCTCAAAGGCAGTCAGCTGATTTTGTAATTTCTCGTTCTTATCCGTTAACAGCGTAACTTTTTTGGTTAAATCGGTTATCAGATTTTCCAGGTGGTCAACGTGTTCTTTGATTACTTCCGATATAATTTTTTTAAACTCGGAACTTTGCAACACAGTTAATAATTCAACTTGCTTTTCTGTGGGCATATTCGATCTTAACTCCCTTGGCATGGTTGACAATAACAGTAACGTAAGTAAAAAGTTTTTAATGATTATTATTTACTATTAACACTTTTTAAATATTCATTTACAACAGTTTTAATTTTTAAGAACTTCACTCGTACGTCTACTCACGTTGAACGCCGCTGTTGAACTCTTGAAGTCTTGTCTAGCTAGTCTTGTTAATCTAGTTTTTTCTGACTAGTCTTGTCTTCTCTCTTTAATTTTCTTAGCATGAGCTTGTACACGTTTATTTACAATAGCTAGTCGAATTACCAAAATTTGTTATCTCACAAAACTCCTCCTTTTCAATTTAATCCAAATCTTCTTTAGCAATGTCTTCAAAAATGTTTTTGTAAATTGTGGAAAACCTTTTTTCTCTTCGTTGTAACTTTTAAAGCAAGTTGTAAAACATCTAAAGAAACATCTAAAGAATTATCTTCATAATCTTTATTTGCGTCTCTTTGTTCTTTATGGTTGCCATACCATGTCGAGCTCGTTCTTGTCACTTCAAACTTCATTAGCTCGTTGAACCAATTGAAATTTTTCCTTTGCTGCATCGGGGTAGTTTAATTTTTTAAGGTCTATTATAATATCAGATCCTTCAGCAGTTTGAAGCACGTCTAACACTTCAAGGTGGTACGTCATAATCTATTCTTGTCCGTCTAGTCTTGTCTACCTAGTCTTATCTGTTTAGTCTTGTCTTTATATTCTTGTTTGTCTAGTGTTGTCTGTCTAGTCTTGTCTGTATAAACTTGTCTGTATCCCCTTGTCTCTCTGTCCTCCTCGGTCGTATAGAGGCGCTTAAAATGCATTCATCCAATATTCGATTACAAGTATATAAAATTCAGCATACAATAAATGGTTGAAGTTCTACAATAAATAGCTGAATAAATACAAAATAAATTAATCAATCCAATATTCGGTTACTTCGTACAAAATAAACTACTTCATTCAAAAAAAGGTAATTCATCCAAAATAAAATGTAATCATCCAATAATTGTTTTTTTCGTACAAACTATGATTTTTCCTTACAATAATCGATTGAATCCTACAACATAAAATCAATTCACCCAAAAAAAGTTTACGTGTACGTAAAAAGGTTGTTTCATCGAAAATTTCATCACTCTTTACACAAAAACAATTTGCTTGATATAAAACTAGAATCAAATAACTATTAGCTATAATCTATTGTATGTAATATATTATGTTTTATATTATATCATATGCTATATAATACGCAATAAGAGTAGCACATGACCGGCCAGATATTCTAGTGATATGATATTCTAGTGTATAATTCTAGTGAATCGAAATGAAGCTATTATCATTGAAATTGGAATAACAGGCCAGGATCAGCTGCAAACTGTTGAGACAACGAAACTGCATAAGTACGACATGCTAGCGAGTGAAGTGTACACAGTATTGATTTTATATCTCATTGGAAATAAATATTTTGATTTGATTTGATTTAAAAAGAAAGAAAGTTTAAGAGTTGATATCCAGGTTTAGATATTGATTGTCACAGGACATGGAACTATCACATCAAAGAAGTATCAAAGAAGACTAGATACCTAATTTTTGAAACTTGTTCAAATAATAGATCCTGTGGCTATGAAGGATATCTAGCATTATCTGAGAGTGTAATTAATTTCGGAATAATTGCTACGAGCATATGATAATGACATTAGAGCGCTAAATGTACTATAAAATATACTGATAAAATTACTAAAAATGTGAACGTGAATTCTATTCTTGATATACATATTACTTTTATTGTCTCCTTAATTATGTATTGCTATTCGGATTTTAAACAAATACTTGCCAGTAATGATGGTGAAATTAGATATCAGTCAATTTCGTTTCAAAAAATAAATAAATAATAAATAAATAAATAAATAAATAAATAAATCTATTAGCCAAAAAATGTGTGTTTGTGTGTAATGTATTTTATATGCATTCTATTTTATAGGAACTAAATAAATTTTGCTTCCTGGTGGAAAGGTAACACGTCATGATCAAAAACCTATACCCTACCGCAGGGGTCGGCTCTAGGTAAACGGGGTAAACTCGGCAGGGGTAAACTCTATAAACTTAAGAGCGACTCTAAGAGAAACTCTATAGACTTAAAAAGCGAGTGAATCATCAATACTGTGTACAAGTGTACAAACAAGATTATCCCGTATGACGACTTGGGACGGGGTGGTTACAAAAATCCACAGCAGATATATCAAGCAGCTTGTAATAACACCAAACATTAGCTTACATCCAAACTAGAGTGCTGAAGAGGACACTTGAGACTGTGTCGTTTGAGACACGCAGGGGCATACTTGATGGACCTGGCGGGGGCGAAACACCCGAAGCAGCAGTTGAGAGATTGATGAGAAGAAGCGATACGGTGGCCAATGCGAGTATATAACAATATTAATTCCTAAACAGTACTTCTTAAATGAATTTATTAAATATGTAATATGTGCAATTTATAATGTGGTGGTTAATTTTTTATATACAGGGCGGGCCATTTAACATGACCACCACAAATATCTCCGTTGCCTTTAGAGTGACGAGAAAATGGCCATTTTATTGATTTCGAAGGGCTGATACGGGTGGTTAAAAATTCGTTCTTGTCAAGGTCACAGTTTATGCGTCCTCAAGGTCGTCAATAGTTTTTCAAATGGGAACATGTTATATTTGTATCAAGACATTGTAGCCATTATTCAGATGAATCCAGTGACCCATGATATCATCCTTAAAATGATTTGACAAGTGTATCCACTGAAAATAACTTGAATAACCTTATCGAAAATGGTATTGCAGAGTCAAGCAGAGAAAGTGGATATGATTCTGATTCATGGTGAGACCGGTAGGAACTCTGTGCGAGCGCAGGAACTTTATGCACAACGTTATACTGACAGAAATCTTCTTTCCGTCGATGTTTCGATCTCATTATTCATTTATTTATAACGGAGATATTTGGGGTGGTCACGTTAAATGGCCCACCCTCATTGTTCATCATTTCATTGACGAACTAATACTCGCTTAGTTTTTGAAGGTCGTCCATGCTTTCGCATCTGTCCCAATTGAATTTGTTCAAGTGTCAATGGAACTTTGTACATTTTCAAGAGAATTCGCATTCCAATACTGTGCTTACATATGTAATTCCTTATAAACCAGATACATGAACAGAAAGCTTCTTTCCATTTATTAATGTTTAAAGTCACTTTCCACATTGAAATTTGACATGATTTGTACTCTTCAAAACTATTCCAGTATTTTACGTTTTCTTTTGTTTTCTACTCTGAAATATTGATTTCTGATATCTTTTGACTGTTTGGCTCGATGTAAAAAATTGATTGACCATTCAATTTTTCTTTCACAACGGTTGGTGATTATTTAACCCAATGATAGGCTTTAAGGACAGTCTCGTTATCAAAAATCGGACTCGGTGTAGAATTGCTTTTGATAAACTCTCTGTTCTGACCAATTCATAACAATGATTTTTGCTATTTATAGAAACTCACTCATAGGTAACCTTTTCCTAAAGGTATGATTTGTTTTTAGTTACATTGTTAGTTGATTCTAAAGCATTATTATCAAACGGAACACCATGAACCAGTCCAGTGAACCAACCAGTTTTGTTTTTAATCCAATAACCATCCATATAATTGATAAAGTCTAGAACATCTTGAGTAGAATCAATGTATTTTGATTTGAAAAGGATTGGAGCCTTTTCAAAATCTTCCAGTGATGATGCATAATGGAGTGTATCAATTTCAGCTTCAAGAGAATCTCAATTTTTTTTTCTCTCGAATAGTCAAAAGTCTCTTGTCGATTGCCGATTTAGCGTGTGCCCAACCCATAACTTTTGAGAATTTATTCCCAAAAACCAGTTTAAAACCATATGTAATTGCATCAGAAGCATCTGCAATCAACTGTTGGTTTAAATTTATGTTGACAGAATTTGAACGCACACTCTTTCAAACAATCAAATAAAAATTTGAAATTTTCGAAATTCTCCGTTTTGTTTTTAAAGAAATTTTTTGTAATGAGCAATCAAATTTTCGATGGATCAACCTTTTTTGTACAGTTACACCTTTTTTGGGTGAATTTATTTTATTTTGTACAATTGCATCAATTATTGCACTAAACCATTATTATTTGTAAGAATAAATCGATTATTGGGTGTTTATATTTTATTTGGACGAAGTAACCTTTTTTGGATGAAGAAATCGCTTTTTGTATGAATAAACCGAATTTTGTATTTTTCCAGCTATTTTTTTGTAAAAAACATCTATATATTTTACGCAAAAAATCCAAGCCGTATAGAGGTACACTCGCCTTTCACGCGAGAGACCGGGGTTCGAATCCTCGCCGAGGAGGTATTTTAAACCAGGGCGGAACTAACTTTCCGGGCTGCCCACCCTGAAATAATGCAGAAAGCCCGATACCGGGGTGGCGCATACGTAAAATCCAAGTGAAAAAAGGGGTTTAGTGAGTGAAAGTCTCACGCGCAGGCTGATAGAGTTTCCCCCAAGCCACATAAAAGTCTTGTCTGTCTAGTCTTGTCTGTTTAGTCTTGTCAGTCTAGTCCTGCCCGTCTATTGTTGTCTGTCTAATCTTGTCGTCTAGTCTTGTTAGTCTAGTCCTGTCTGTCTAGTCTTCTTTATCTTCTCTTGTCTGTCTAGTCTTGTCTGTCTGAAAGTTTATCCCATACCTGTTGCGGCTAGTGCACAGCTATCTTTCAAATAGGAGAATTCAGTTAGAATCCGGCGATGAGGTCGTCGAATGACGTCCGCAGAGCTTGGTTATGGGCCCTACACTGTGGAATATAATATAAGACGGCGTGCCCGTTTACTCCGCTGGAGTGATCCTCCGAAGACCTAGCTATAGTTTCAAAAGAGAAAAGTGAAGAAAAACTCATGAGAAAGGCATACCGATAGATGAATGGCAAGAGTGGAAAAATCTTAAGCTGGTTCCTGCGAAAACAGAAGCCGTACTTCTCGCTGGGAACAGGGCAATAGGACCATCAAATTTGAAATTAAAAAAGCGGAAATCACACCGAAGCAAGAAGGTAAGTAAGTACCTAGGCATCAACATTGACCAGAAACTCTCCTTCAAACCGCACATTAAGAAAACAGCAGAAAAAGCTCTAAAAATGACGTCGGCCCTTAAAAAAACTATTGCCAAACACTGGTGGCCCGAAAAGCAGTAAAAGAGGGCAGCTTTGCTCTGTGGTTCACTCGATCAGCCTCTAGGAAGCCCCGGTCTGGGCTCATAGAAAAGGCGTACATAAAACAGATGCTCGTCTCCGTACAGAGAAAAATGGCCATTAGAGTTTGCAGTGCATATAGGCCTATCTCCAGGGAAGCTCTGATGGTAATTGGTGGCTTCGCTCCGATAGAAAATTCAATTTTATAACACTAGGAATTGGGCAAATAGGTCATATAGCAAAAAAGTAGCAAACCACCAACTGCTTGAAGACAAAGTCATGGAGCGTGTCTAAAACAAGACAATAGACAAAACTACTGATACCAAAACTGAAATCATTGATAATACCATGAATACTGCGACTACGTGGACAATGTACTCACTCACACCTTGTTTCATTGCAGTAGGTTGATATCCGAGAGTGACAAAATGAAGGAATAGGTAAGCTGCAACCTAGATGTGCAAACACTGGGAGACATGCTGCTAAGATCACTAGAGGGCTGGACATACACATAGACAATGATATGTGACATCCTGACGCAAGAAGAAAAAGGACACTCCAGTTAATAAGGGACGTACGGAAAAAAATGTACATCCCAAGAGCAGGGCGACGACTTCCTTGAGGTTAATGCTGTGTAAAGAGCGCTTCCAAAATGTTAGTGATTCCAGGGGTGCTCCTTGTCACGTTAATGATATGCCTGCTACGACTACTCCCTTCCCCAAAAAGCCTTGTCTGTCAAGTCTTGCCTGTCTAGTCCTGTCTGTCTAATCTTGTCTGTCTAGTCTTGTCTGTCTAATCTTGTCTGTCTAGTCTTGTCTGTTTAGTGTTGTCTGTCTAGTTTTGTCTGTCCAGAATTGTTTGTCTGTCCTTGTCTGTCTAATCTTGTCTATGTAATCTTATCTGTCTGGTTGGTTTATTAGTAATTATAGAAATATAAATTATATAGATAATAAAAAAACTAGTACCCTAATTTCTACAAAATCAGAAAAACTTAAGTAAATAAACATGAGAATGAAATTGTTTAAAATGAAATTATTATTGATTCCATTATTCAAGTTTTTGTCGAGTGAGAAATTGCGTATGGAAAATATATTTTTAACAATGAAACATTAAAAAAAAAACATTAAAAAAATGCTGTAAAATGACAATACAAATTGGAGAGACAATACGACAATACAAACGTTCGTCTGTTTTGTTCATTTATTTACCTGAAACTTGAAGTGTAATTTATTAACCAGATTTTTTTTATTTTGTTACAAAATATTATAAAAATAATAATTCTCATGCGGAAGCAATTTGAAAAAGTTAATTTATACAGTCTATACTTCTATGTACGGTCTACATTTTTTCTGAGCTATTTTAAAATCACTCGTTTCAAATTATAAAACGAAATAACAAATTAATTAATCTATAATTAATCTAAATAACGATAAAAAACAATTATTTTTAATAACAAACTCAACAACATTTTATGTAATAAATTCTCTAGGGGCAAACACCAACATCATACATAGGGCATGTACATAAACCTCACGGTTTTCGTGTGCTCTTGAATTCCAGGTACCTCGAACTCCGGGTTGATCTTCTCCAACTCTTCGTAAGAAATCGAGGTGTACTCTTTAAAACCGGCACGTTCCGCCTGCTTTTGAGAAATAAATGACGTAAAGACTGTTAAACTTGCTTTATAGCCCAAATCTTTACCAATCATTTCCCTGCAAACAATAAAACAAATAACGAAGAATAAAGTAAATACGATGATATTACCGAAAATTTTAAATTAAAATTTAGATTTGAAATTTGAAATGAAATTGCTGATTACTGACTGTATACATGTTTATTAGATTTCCTAAATCGTATATATTTAATTACTGCTCTTGATTAAAGTAGTCTAGTGATGCTTCTAGAATACTAGAGATAATTGATATCTAGTAGAAGTATATATGTAGTATATCATAAGCGTTTCTTATCTGTAGATAAACTAACTAGACTCACTATTGAATCGCTTAAAAGTCATACCTTGAGAAGTTCAAGTCATAAATTGTCCAAAATTTACGAAACTTTTTTTTCCAAATTAGTAAGGATTTATAACTAGTTTGATCTTGTTTAATTTAATTAATTACTTTAATGTTTGGTATTGCACATAAGTGGTCTGTTAGAAAAGTATCCGACCTTATTTTTTATTTTGAAAACCTGATGGATTTCAATAAAGCGCGCTTGCATCAGCCGACCTTGAACTTTCGTGCGCATGCGTGAATTTTTTCCCGCCTGTAGATAGCGTCAGTTGCTGTCGAGTAGTGTTCGAGTGACGTAGTGTGTAGTGGCTCTCGTTGGTTTTTCAATGCAAGTAAAAATCACCAAAGAGTACTATAGGGATGTCCTACGTCGCCTACGTGATGCTGTGCGACTGGAGTTGTGGTCATCAGGAAATTGCCAACTCCTTCACGGCAATGCTCCAGCACATTCTTCCCAGTCGGTTAAATTTTTTGATGAAAAACCAGACTCCTCTGGTTCTACAGGCTCCTTACTCTCCTGATATGCTCCCCTGCGATTTCTGGCTATTCCCCAAAGTAAAGAGGCCATTGAAAGGAACGCGATTTCAGACAAGAGTGGACATTATGGCTGCAACGACAGTCGAGCTAAAGTCGATTCCGAAAGAGGCTTTTTCGAAATGCTTCCAACAATGGCGACACCCCTGGGAGAAATGTGTGGAGTCCCAAAGAGACTACTTTGAGGGTGATTAGGTTTCCAAGGCTCCAGGTATGCCAATTTTGTTTCACCGGCTAAAGGTCGGATACTTTTCTAACAGACCACGTATAATGCTTGTGCACTAGGTATTTTGCTGATACTGGGATACATTTGTCCCACTGAAATATTAATAATAATGACGCACAAGTCCAGTGGCGCATTATCCATAAGGCAAATTAGGCACGTGCTAAGGGGCGCGATATTACAAACGGGCCCGCTTGCGCGCGAGGAAGTTTTTAAATGAAAATAGCTTACCTACTTACTTACATTAAATCACACAGTCTACTTGACTTTACCTACTGGCCATTAACACTTACGGCCAGTTCTAGGGGTTTTCTAAGAATTTGTTAAATCGAAGAAAGCGTTATATAGAGGTTCGTTATATACTCTGTGACATAAAAAATGCAACACTAAGAAGGGGTAGGAATTTTTGGACCAAACTTGGCAGAAATGTTTAACTAGTCAAAGGTAATAATTGATTCAAATTTCATTCAAAATAATCCACTAGCCATGGCAAATTTGACGTTTTACTTGTTGTTACAATTGAAATTATCGGGTGAATTTCTTGCGAGATTAAGTCGATTATTGCTTCTGGTTGAAATTCTTTTCTTTTTGAGATCTCCTTTGCGTTTTGAGGTTGCGATTATGCCTAGAGTACGGCAACGTGAAAATTATCGACAACTGAGTGAATTCGATACAGGTCGCATTATTGGCTTACGTGAAGATGGTTTTTCATTCAGAGAAATTGCTAATCGTCTTATCATAACTCTCTGTAGCACGGTGTTATCAAGCATGGTCTACAGAAGGTCAAGAACGTCGTAGAAGAGGAAGTGGACACCCAAGACAGAAAAAGGTGGTTCAGGACCGCTATCTCCGATTAATGGCATCAAGGGACCGATTCTCAAGTAAAAGATCAATAGCCGATTAATGGTTTAGAATGGAAGGACGACCTGTAACCCTTCGTTCAGCTTGCTGACGAATTGGAGCTTTTGGCTTGCAGTCCTATCGACTAAATCTTGTGCTTCCGCTGATGGATCGTCATCGACAGCAACGTTTGGAGTGGTGTACCTTGCGACTGGATTTGGACGTGGAATGGCATAGAGTGGTCTTCAGAGACGAATCCCGATTCTGCCTGGGAATGCATGATTGTCGCACGAGGGTCACACGTAGACGTGGAGAACGTCGCCATATCTAGTTTTCTGTTGAGCGGCATGTGCACTACACAGTGGGGGTTATGGTACGGGGTGCTATTGTTAATAGAAGCAGGTCTGAGTAGGTATTCATCCGAGGCAATATGAATGCCCATCGATATGTTGATGAAGTGGTAGAACCCGATATCCTTCCATTCCTCCAGAATCTGGAGGACCTGATTTTCCAACAGCATAATGCGGGACGGGCATTTCAAGGCATTCTATGGAGACCTTAGGCTAACGTTAAAATCTTGCCATGGCCACCCAGATCTCCTGACCTTTCGCCCATCGAATGTGTGGGACTTAATGAATAGAAGACTCAAGCAATTATCCCATCCTCCGCAGGCACTAGAAGCTCTCCGGCATGAACTACAGATTGCCTGGGATGCAATACCTTAGCGAGAAATCGACTACCTGGTGGAATCCATGCCCAGAAGTGTGCGGGAGTGTGAAAATAATAAGGGTGGTCATTATTAATACAAAGGGAGTGCCTCCGCTGCCGGCGCCGGCACCCAAAAATAACGCCGTTAGGAACCGGCCGGTTCCATAATGGACAGCGGCGACGCGAGCGTTAAAAGTTGGTCCGACGCAAAAGACTAGATTCCAAAGCCGGTAAACATTAAAAAAACACGCCATAACCTCTCCAAGTGTGAAATTGTTTATGAATTGTGTTTGTTTTTTTGCGAAATTGAGTTTTTCATTTGATTTCTGTGGAAATGAAAGTCGGAGACGAATATTCGTGTTTTGAAGACTTGGAAGAGGCCTTGAAGGTATATAAAAACAGTGTATGTAACGAATATTGGATTAGAGACGCAAGAATAATCCAAAATCAAAAAAAGAGGTTTCCTGACACTGTTGATAAATTGAATGAGTCCCTCAGGTATTACTACATCAGATTAGCATGTGTAAAAGGAGGCAGACCTTTCAAGTCAAAAACCGAGAATTCTTAGAGAAAGTGCACTACTTTGCAACAAGATTGTGAAGCAACTATATTTCTACGTTTGAGTTCCTCTCAGAAGACTCTGAAAGTTGTAGAACTGAATGAGAAACATAACCATCCATCATCAAAGTCCTATTTTAACTGTCTCTCACAGCAAATATTGAAATTACCAAAATCTATTAAAGATTAGGCAAAAGAATGTTTGAAAGCAGGTGTCAATAAAAATTGTACTTGATCAAATTCAACAACAAACTGGATGCAAAATTACTTTAAAAGACTAGACCAACTTATCTCGGAGAACTGAAAAGAAGAGTTTTGCTGATTATTGTTTTGTTGACTTATTGAAAAATGTTTACAAATGCAGCAGTATTCATGTTTGGGTGGACGAAAATGGAGTTTTTAAATGATTATTTTTTCAAGATGAGAGAATGAAAAAATACTTTGAAGCTTTCCCCGAGATATTGTTTCTAGATGGGACATACTGCTTGGTGGATTTAAGAACAGCGACTTACATAATTATGGTTGAGAATGGCAATGGTTTGAGTGAAATTGTAGCTGTGTGCCTACTAGTTGAGGAAAATGAAGAAGCTTTGGATTTCTTCATAGAAACATTTAAAAAATATAATCCCATTTGGGCCAGCGTTCAAGTTGTGATGTCAGACAAGGATAAAACCGAGAGAAAAGTTTTTGCAAGACATTTTCCAAATGCCAAGTTAATGATATGCCTATTCCATGTTTTTCAAATTTTTAATAGAGAGATTTATGTGAAAAAAATGAACATTACAACAAGTGAAGTCCGAGAGAGCAAAACCTTTTTACAAAAATTAACTTATGCCAAATCAGAACACGAGTGTTATAGTGTTATACTTATTTATACAGAAATGATAGAAAATGTACCAGAAATTGTAAAACAATACTATGAATCAAACTGGGCACCTATAACTGATCAATGGAAAAAATATCTGACATCCCAAAATTTGTGCCTGTCTAATACTACGAACAATCGGTTGGAAAATTTGAACTCAAATCTGAAAAGTGTCATTAACCTCTATAGTCCATTGGAAGATTTTATCAAACATTTGTTTGTTTACATAAATAGCTTCCGTGCTGGACAAGATGTCACTTTTCACAAATGTTAATCAAGCCAATTAAGAATGGATCTGTAAAAGCGTTGCATTGCCAACTTCTGACTACGTTTGCATATGAAAAAGTAGAAAAACAGCTTGAATTTTCAGAATCATGCAATGATTTTAAACAGATTGAGAGTGATAAATTTTTGGTCATTTCAACAGAAGGGTTATTAAAAGTAAAGCCGCTAGACTGTGAATGCTTGTTCCATAAATCCAATCAGTTGCCTTGCAGACATATTTTTAAATGCAGACAACTTTTATCATTTTCCTTATACGAATCAAGCTTATGTCTGAATAGATGGACAAGACTGTATTCTGAAGACATATTGCAAGTGTGTGAGAATAATTGCGCAAATAATTTTGAAATGACAACAAGCAATGAGGAGATACCGGAAAAAGTAACTAATGCTAATTTGCCAAAAGCAATAAGTCACCAAAAATTTAAAATGATTGATGACCAAGGAAAAATTATGGCCAAGTTATGCAGTGTAGATTGTAGATTGTAGATATGGTGGAGACGACTTGTACTGCGACCTTTATAGATCTATTGCTTTAGGAATTTCAGGATCTGGGTGGCATTCAAGACCTGCAGCTCCTCTGTGTTCAAGCAGTGAGCCCCAAGGTACATCTGTCTCTTGAGGAGTAATGCTCCGTAGTCTTTCAATAGATGTATGGGGGTTTCCTCTGCTAAGCCACAGAATCTGCGTCCGTCATCCTCCTCTAGGCCTAGGGCCTTGAGATGCTTCCTAAGTCTGCAGTGTCCCGTCAGGACTCCTGTCAGAATTCTAAGCTTGTTTCTGCTTAGTTTCAGGCAAGCTTTTGTTCTCTTCTGGTTAAAAGATCCCAGCATTACTTTGGATTGCCTTAGCCCTGGAAGTTCTTTCCAGGTTTACATCCATTTTCCTCTTGTTTCTTTATCTAAACTTTTGTGGATGGCGTTGACACTCATGCCGCAAAAGGGTTCCGGACCTATAATGGGGCTACTGGATCCCTTGTTTGCTAGGTGATCGGCTTCCTCGTTTCCGTCTATACCAGTGTGTCCTGGTACCCAGTATAGCGTTACTTTATTATCCCTGCCAAGTTTGTTCAGCTTCACCACACAGTCCCATACCAGTTTGGATCTGATGGTGTATGAGCTAATGGCCTTAATGGCTGCTTGGCTGTCTGACAGGATAGCAATTCGTTTTTTGCGATAATTCCTGTCGAGGTTAAACTGTGCACATCTTTCGATTGCGTGTACCTCTGCTTGGAAGATACTTGGGGATGTTCCCATGGATTCGAAGTACCTGGTACGAGGTCCAAACACACCTGCACCAGTACCTTCCTTTGTCTTCGAACCACTTTGTCCGTCACCTTCGAAGTTATGCAGTGAGGTGTCAACTCCAATTTTTACCAAAGATTTGAATTTACACAAAATGTTATCAAACACTGGTCTGAAGGAAACGATTCTGAAATAAAAAACATCTTCTCTAAAACTACAAGTGGGCTTACAGAAATCATTCAAGTTCCGGATGAACAAGTTCATGAAAACTTAAGTTTTCTTATTCGCAAAGAAGAAATAGTTGAAATAGGAGAAGATATTAGAAAAGTACAGGTACCTGGAGAGATTATCGAAGAAACAGTTAATGAAGAGCAAATTATAGAGGACCAAGTTAGTGAAAAGCAGTTTCTTGAAGAACATGTAAGTCAAGTGCAAATTATGGAAAAAAAAGCTAGTGAAAGACAGATTAGTGTAGAACATGTTAGTCAAGAGCAAATTATAGAAGAACTAGTTTGTGAAGAAAACCCAATCAGTCATTACACATCAGACATATAAAGATGTCTTCAAACATTAAAAAGAGGGGTCGACCAAAGGAGTTAGCTAATACTGTAATAGGTTTAAAACGTAAAAAAATAAGCGTAACAAATAAATAATGTTATTTTGTATATACTTGTCTAGAATATGGAAATTATTAATATATTAATATATAACAAATTTAAAAAAAATCTGCTATAATACATGTTTTTTTAATTATTCCTATCTACTCCATATGACAAATTACCAATTCCCATTTTCCGCTTTTTTTCCAAAGTCAGCGCCGGCAACCAATTCAGCAACCGGCGCTGGCAGCCAATTCGGGACACGGCGCCGGCAGCGGAGGCACTCCCTAATAGAAAATGCCTTTATCGCTTGTTTAATTTCTTCGAAATTTTAATCAATCACTATCTTTATGTTTATATATTTGTTTATATATTATAAAATTATTTATGCCAAAGTTGGTCTTGGTGTTGCATTTTTATGTCACAGAGTATATTGAATGAGGTGCTTGCCTAAGACGATGTCGAAATGTACAAAAGTACAATGTATTCGGCTAACACGTATGTGTTTTGTGTATGTTTTTTGTACATTTAGTTTTGTACTTTTGTCAGTTAATTCGCCTCTATGCAAGTCATTGTAGATGGATGGTCATATATGTCCCAATAGACGCGAAAGGGTTAAGGATTCTTGAGTTTTCCCGAAATTTTCTTAAATCCAAATAATCCATGATAATCATTTAATGTTATCTATCGATCTATCTCTAATTATCTACCTTGTGTTTAATAGGATTTGACCTAAACCTTCTCCTCTGTATTCGGCTAAAACGTACAAGCCCATGGCAGAGATGTATCTGTCGATATTTAAGGTCTTGAAGGGATCTTTTGTACCCATGAGATATTTCATGATGTTCATGACTTTCCTGGTTTTTGGACTTTTCATCTGAAACCAATTGAGATTATGTGAGATAATTTGTGGTTGATTTTCGAATTTTTCAAATACATATCTAATTGTAAGGTTTAATACATTGCCAAATGGTGAAACCAAATTGACTCATTAAAGTCTAGATTTCTAGAGATTTGCCACTCTTGCCATCTTGCCATTTCGCTTTGATTGAATAAATAATCTCAATTTCTCTTTTGTGCAAAAATATATTATCTGAGGCTGAAAGACATATTGATATTGACACAAGATATATTATCTGGGTCGACAGCCATTTGTTGTATTTTTTGTTTTATAAGTACAGCAATAAACATGTTTTATTATTATTATATATTATCTGCGAAGTTTTGTCAATAAATCTGTTATATTTACGGATTACACTTACATTTATAAATAAATTGAAATACTTTCTGTTTATTCCTGTTTCTAAATTGGAACAAGACAACTGAATACAAAAATAGATTTGATTTGACCGAGTTTCAAAGGATAGAAAAAAATATATTTTGCATAAAATAGAAAATTTTGGATATTTGGGCGGAACCGCTTTTCTTTTTTTCAATAAAATATACGTAGACACAGACTGTTCTATACTATAGACACAATATGTTGACTATCTTGATTGTCTAGTCTTGTTTGTTAAGTCTTGTCTATCTGATATTGTATATGTAGAACTCGTATACTCTATACACTTTTGTCAGCTAGATTGTCTTGTTTCTATAGTTTCCTTAAACTTGTTCTGCAAGTCTAATATTTTCTGTAAAGTCTGGTCTGTATACTCTTGTGTCCAGTCTTTTGGTCCTAGTCTTGTATGTCTTGTCTATTCGAGATATAGTCATAGTGGAATAGCATTACTTATTTGGTGTGTAATTAAATTGAGCACTATCCTTTTTGGAGATAAAATTAAACCTTAATATTTTTCTCTAAAAATGGAGATTAAATTCAGTCGATAAAATACGAGTATATTAAAAAATTAGAATTTTCTTATGAAAATTATCTATTAAAGTTCATTAAAGCTAGTTTTTTCTATAATTATCAATCGATGACATTGAAATTGGTTATCAAAGCAACCTTAAACTTGATTTTTCCCGTAATTAGAAACATATCTTATGATGTGTAAATCGTACGATCAATGACTTTATTCAGACATAATTGAGAAATAAAATGTACTTTTGCCTGTTAGAAATTGTTTTTGAAATCTTGTCTATATAAACAAAAATCTTGTCTGTTTAAATCTTGTCTTTTTTGTACAAACCGTATCTGTACAAAAATGTCCATTTAAACATATTATCTAATGCTTGTTCGTATAGACTCTTTTTTAAATCCAAGGTTTCTAGAAGTTGAATATTTGAACCTTGCATAACCTGTATAAACTGTATAATTGGGTATTTGAATCAATATTTTTTTCGTCATAAATCGTAAGCTCATATATAAGTTTTATGACAACACTCTTTTTTGTTTTATTTTTTTTTGTTGAAATTAAAAAGTTATAACAAATTGAAAATATATTTTTAATGTCGGTACCGAAAACACACAAATGTACCGTTGTGACGTAAAATGTAATTTCTACCCGCTCCTGACTTTGTTGATACAGTAGTTGTAGTAGACATGTCAAATATGTCAAATATTAAAAGTCAAATATTAAAAGTTATAGTGCTTGTTTCCTACCATCGTGTAGGAGTAGGTACTCAAAAAATGTTTTTAAATGTCCCACATTGTTAAACGTCGAAACCAATGGTTTTAAACAGTGCGCCAAAAAAAATCTAAAACGACGATTTTATAAAGAATTTTTATGTTTGAATGTTAGAATGAAGTTTCGCCCTTTCGACTTCAAACAAATTATTGCGCGTCTGTCATTATTTATTGCGCGTCTGTCGTAAGTCACGTGATTATTTTCAAAATTTTATCACTTTTAAATTGTTTATAATTATTTGAACAATTTTTTTTAACTTTTTCGCATCGCACATCCAAATTATTTATAATAAGGTTTAAAAATATATTACAAAAAACGATATTTTTTTTTTATTCAACAACCTAATTGTCTGTATAAACCTTGTATGTCTAAATATTTTCTGCCGCAAGTAAATAATTAGTTTAATTACAAAAAATATATCTACGTATAATAACAAAAAAATGGTTTTGCGATTGTGTACTACCGAAATATTACTTCACTGAGAAAGTAATTACAAATTTCGTATTTCAACATAATCTTATTTCGTATTCCAACATAAACAAAGCTACATAAGTAACATAAACATAGAATCCTTTAACCGTTAAGGGCCGGAGCGGCCGGACGCGCTTTTAACTAATTATTACATATGGTTAGAATAATATTTCGATGAAACGCCTTTTAGTAATCTCCTATTGCTATGGAAAGATATGAAATTAGTTTCTAAAAAATCATTATGTTTTAAACATTTCCGAATTTTTACATTTTTTACAAAAAACTCCACTAGACTCCTTCTACCGGCCGCAGCGGCGTGGAGTGACAGCGTGTCATCAGACCACGGATTAAGTTTAAAAACAAGACAAGCCCTTAGAATAGGTAGGAACATCACTTATTAATTAAGACGCATTTTTTATGATAAAGATTATTGGGATATTGTTTACTACTGGGCATTTGAAATCTTCCTATGCGAGTATTGACCGTCTATGGAGAAAAAAAATATGGACCACCTTTTTCGAGTAATTTTCTCTAAGAACAGATACCACAAAATTTGTAAATTTATGATTTGATGATAAAGAATCAAGATCACAACGATCGAGTGAATAACAATTTAGGAAAATTCTACATGCCATCATGTAATCTGACTGTAGCTGACCAATTGTTTGTTTTTGACGGAAAATGTCCATTCAAGCAATACATACCGTCAAAACCAAAAAGATGGAATAAAAATATTTTGCCTAAAAGATTCTGAAACAGGATACCCACCAACAAAAATTCCATATTTCGGAAAAGAGGGAAACCAACATGCCACCAATCTGGGTGAAAGTATCGTACAAGATATATGCACTCCATATTACCGTACAAATAGAAACATAACGTGCGACAATTTTTTTACTACCAAACAATTGGCTCTAAATTTGAAGAGTTCTGGTCTCACTATTACGGGAACATTACGAAAAAATAAGGTATTTATCCGCCAAAATTTTCTGTCATATGATCCCAAAAGGGATAATGTGCTATTTTATTATCAACAATGCATCATAGTGATGCGACCACGAAAATAAGAGAAAAACGGAAGTGATTATTGATGAAAACAAAACAGATCTTATGGATAAGATGATCATAACTTATACATGTACAATAAAGGCAAATAGATGGCATGTTGCATTTTTTTATGAACATTTTTGACATAAGTTTATTGGCTGCATATGTTACATACACTAACGTTTATAAAAATTAGGATTCTAAAAAAGACAATAGAAATACTTTTATAGAGGAAGTTTCAAACGACAGAATCAAAAGTTGCGAAATAAGGGTTTGAAGGAAAGTATTTATTTTTCCTCCAGAAAAGAAACGGCACCATGTAATGTCATTTATGTGAAAGTGAAAGGAGAGTATTCCAATATTGTATAGATTGTAAGAAAAATACTTGTAATAGTCATGCAAATATCATATGCAATAACTGTGTAAATTAATATAAAAATTAAGTGAGAAAACGTTTTATTTTTAAACACTATGCGAAAAAATTTATTTATTTCCTTCCCATATAATCTAATATAAAAAATATGTAGCTAATTTATTAAAACATTTATTGAATAAAAATAGAATGAAACAGAACCAAAAATCTAAGATGAAATTGAAAAATAATTCTATAATTGCCGATAGGAGTAGGATGGCTGACTACTTGGTAGTATGACCTTATGGCTCCTCTACACTGTGGCTCATCTTGAGCCACTGTGAGCCATTGCCATTGTGTAGAGGGGTAGATGACCTGTAGTGGCCTAAGTAGTGGATGATGGAGATGGTGATGGCCATGGATGGCGTTGGGAGCGGTCCGACTACACACATCAAAGGAGGCCAGCATGCGCAAGTAAGCTGCATAAAGTGGCATGTCCACACCATGGGCCAACATTATTTCCTTTATCGCAAGCTTATCAGTGCCTGGTGCTTGTTGCCATGATAATACTGATTTTAGTAATTATTATTATTTAATTATAACGAAATATTTAGTTTATTGAGATATTAGTTTATTGAAATATTAGTTTTTTGAAATAATTAGTTTTCTATTACAAGAAATAGCTGTTTATTATTAATCATAGCTAAATCGAAGAAATTATAAATTACAACTTTATTAAATTTGAATATTATATATATATATATATATATATATATATATATATATATATATATATATATATATATATATATAACTTTATAATTTCAATTCAAAATTTGAAATTAATTTGTATCAACAATATATGTCCCATTCATGCACATCTAGAATGGTCCATCTAGATGGACCACTGTGTGGATGCGTCCATTCAGGCCATCATAATGGGCCATGATAGTGGTGACCATCATGATGGCCCACAATGAACCATAGTGTAGCCATGTAGAGGAGCCATTAACGGTTAAGCATGCCTATGGCATGCTTATTATGTTTACCAGGTCTGATGTTTACTTTATTATCTACCTGCTACGATTTCATAGACCTTGCATAATTACGGGTGTTCTCTAAAAATATATTGTTTTACAAACAACAGCATATATTCTACACTATGAGAAAACCTAACAAAATTGTTGTGTCTAGGCGACTATATATGCAATGGTTGTAGTATACAAATAACTATTAAAGTAGAAATTTAGATTCATTTGAAACAAAAACTCAGATTTATTCCAAACAACTGTAGGCGTGAGGCAGGGTGACGCGCTGACGTGTCTCCTGTTTAACTAACATAGCACTAGAAAAAGTAGTTCGAGATGCGGAACTGGATACTATCTTTAATAAGTCATCACAGGCGCAGGCATACACAGACGACATGCACCTGACCTCTAGAACTCCTAGAAGAACAAAAGAAATCGTTGTAAATTTTGAGAATGTCGCAAGAAATATGGGACTACAAATAAATGCAAATATGACAAAGTTTATGGCTGCCACAAAAGAACGCAGGGCGAGAGACGCGGGTCAAAATATCACAATTGGCGAATATAACACCGAAGCAGTGGATGAGTTCGTATATCTAGGAGCCTTGATAAACCCGAGTAATAATGTCAACAAAGTAATAAAAAGGCGCATAATGCTTGCCAATCGCTGTTATTTTGGGCTGTCAAAATATTTACGTAAATCGAGTCTTTCGAGAAGAACAGAATCTATAAGACGTTAATTGTACCAGTTTTAATCTTTGGCTCGGAAACCTGGACGCTAACAAAAGCAGGTGAGATGTTACTATCAACATTTGAACGAAAAATCATAAAGATTTATGGTGCTGTCCAAGAGGACAACGTCTATAGAAGAAGATATAATTTTGAGCTTTATAACTTATACAGAGGGTCAGGAAACAGATACATAATAATAACAATCAAGATTGGGAGGTTAAGATGGGCAGGACATGTAGCACGCTATGACAACAACGTGCAAACGCGAAGAAACTTTGAAGCCATACCAACCGGCAGTAGAGGCAGAGGGAGACTAAGGCTGAGATGGAAAGACGGCGTTTCTGAGGATGCCAGAAAAATTGGTGCAGCTGACTGGAAGGTCCTTGCCAGAGACCGGAAAGGATGGCGGACGAGGCTGGAGAAAGTCGAGGCCCTGTAGGCCTGCAGCACAACTGATGATGATGATGATGATTAAAGTAGAAAAATGTTTAATGCGGCCCTCGGTCAAATTTTCATTCGTAATGTGGCCCTACAGCCAAAAAAATTGCCCTCGCCTGGTCTAAAGCTTTTATTTCTAAATCTTGCCTATCTAATTGTTATCTAAAGCTGCTCTATTTAAACCCTGTATATTTAAACATTGTTGACCTAACAACCTTGTATATCTAAAAACGATATAACTAACTTAAACTAAACTATGTAAAGGGTGGGCCATGTAACTTTTGGAAATTGAATCGGCGATAAGAATATTTTTTCAAAATAATGAGTTTATTAGAAAGATTGGACATTTGCATTTGTAAATGAAATACATCATTCAAATGACACTACGGCTGGTTTAACACTACCCCATCCCATCAACCCAATTTTTCAGTACATTTTCGATTATTTGGGCTCCAATCGCATGTATGGCGACATCGATATCATGTTTCAAGGCGTCAATCGTCTCTGGTTAAGTTACTTATCGTTAGCGTAACTTACTTATCATTAAGAGCTCCTCACAAAAAAATTCAACCGGGTCAAATCACAGCTCCTAGGCGGCCAATTAACATTAGCATTTCTGCTGATTATTCAAAAAACAGTGCGCAAAAGATCGATGGTTACGATAGCTGTGGGGCAAGTTGCCGCGTCCTCATGAAACCAAATGTCATTCATGTCATACTCAATTTTTTTAAATCAAAATTCGTTTAGCATGGCACAGTAACAGTTCGCTGTTGACTAAAAAAATGGGTTGATAGGATGGGGTCATACTGTCAAGCCAGCCGTGTCATTTCAATGATGTGTTTCATTCTTAAATGAAAATGGCTATTCTTTCTAATAAACTCATAATTTTGAAAAAATATTCATTCGTTTTTCTTATAGACGATTCAAATTTCAATAAGTATATTCAATAAGTTCGATGGCCCACCCTTTATATCTAAAAATCACATCTCCAAATCAACTTGACACATGCTACACCTTGACCATGTAAACATTTTGCATTCTAACATTGTCTCTATATGTCTAAAGTTTAACATACTACTGCATAAATCTTATCTAAAAATCTAAATCCTGTGTACTTATATATTGACTTCTATTGCTATATTTTCTGATAAGTTGTTGTTTACTATCTAATTTGTATTTATCTATTTAGGCTTATAATATTTTTAATTTGTTTGTCTTATCTGTTTAATCTATTTTATTTTTACATTTGTTAATATTGCTAATTAAAGCGAGTTATCGCAATTAAGAGCGGCTTTATTTAGTTTTCTTGTTAATTTATAAACCGCAGGAAAAACAGAATGGATCTAATTATGTTTATTTTATGATTTATTGACATTTGCAAAAAACGACAGCATCCATTGGTAAAATCCATTGGTAAACAATATACACGAATATATATGAATCTACTAAAAATAATAAATTTACACAATAAATTGTTTAAATATAAATTCGAAACTATCTAAATCTCTCCTAGAAGATTTTGTATCAAGTTGATTTACTGAATAGGATGGTGACGACCGTTACTACTTCCGTTCTGACCGTTCTTACTTACATTGAATTGTTAAATTCACTATAAACAATGCTTTAACCACTCTTATAAGTGTGGTTATAATTGTGGTAAAACATAGTGAATTTATCAATTCAGAGTAAGTTCAATTTTCTAGTAGTTCAAGTTTTTTCTATGAACTTCTACAAATCATTTTGTCCGAGACTACCATATTTAATTATACCTAATTTTGCTTTTTTCTGAATGATATTACTTTACAACTAACAATCAACAAAATGATTTGCAAATATTTTAGATATATTTAAAAATAAAACCTTGAAAGAAAGAAATGAATTTGAAAATATCGCCTGTTCATAGTAAACAATGCGTAACTGTTACGTGTCATGACAAACAATATAGTGTAATAATTAGAAATTCAAGCATAGACAACAAAAATAGGAAGAAAAATTAGTAAATTTCAAAACAAAAGTACAGTTTAGTCTTATCTGTCTAGTCTTGTCTCTCTAGTATTGTCTGTTTAGTCTTGTCTGTCTAGTCTTGTCTGTCAAGCCTTGTCTGTCTAGTCTTGTCTGTCTAGACTTCTCTATCTAGTCTTGTCTGTCTAGCCTTGTCTGTCTAGTCATGTCTGTCTAGACTTGTCTGTCTAGTCTTATCTGTCTAGTCTTGTGTATCTAGTTTTATCTGTCTAGTCTTGTCTGTCTAGTACTGTCGGTGTAGTCTTGTTTGTCTAGTTTTGTCTGTCTAGTCTTGTCTATTTAGTCTTTCCGTCTAGTCTTGTCTGTCTAGTCTTGTCTGTCTAGGGTTTGTCTGTCTAGTCTTGTCTGTCTTTTTTTTGGGACGTAGTGGTACCACGCTATCAACAAATGCCCCCCCCCCCCTCCTGAGCTTCAGATCGCCGCCGTGGGACCGCTATCGCATTACTTTGGGGTGGTGTCCGTATCTAGCCGTTTCCTTACGTCTCCCGTACTCTCGCGAGAATATGGGTTGGGGACAGGTCTTTTAGTGTTTCATTTAATATCTCCGCTTCTCATTTCTTTTCCACAATACCTCGTAGGTATGTTTTCACCTGATACCAATTTTGCTCGATTTACAGAATTGCAGGAACTAGTCCTTCTACATCCAGTCTGACTTCCAATGACTTTTCAAGCAGAATTCTTTTACCTTCATGGTTTGGGCATTCGAATATCGTATGATATGCGTCGTAATGCTTGTGACCACACAGCAAGCAGCTCGCTTTGGGGGCATTTCTCCCTTTTCTTGAACCAGGTATGCCATGAAACCGCCTTGTTCGGAAAAGGCTTGTGTCATGTCATAGTACATTTGACCATGTGCCCTGTTTCACCACTCTTTCACGTTTGGTATCAATCTATGTGTCCAAGGCCCGAATGTGTAAGATTCCCACCTTACCTGCCATCTCTTCATTAGTTTTTCCCGTACCGCAGTTTTTGTTATCAGCTTTCTTGTTGTGCTTTTGTCCAGTCTACACTCCTTGTATATTTCTTCTCTCTCCCACACCAGTGATCAATCGGCGGAATGCTAGTTAACACCAAGACAGCTTTAATAGAAACCGTTCTAAATGCGCAGACGACGCGTATCACACATATCCTTTGAACTGCCATTTTTTTTTCTCATCGTCTTCCACTCCATAGCATCAGCCCATATCTCCATACCATTCAGTAATTTGGAGTGTACGGCGCTGTTAAAGAGCCTCCTTTTAATCCCTTTAGGGCCAGCGATGTAGCTGTTGACAAAACCTTTTCAGTGGTCTTGGCTATGTATTGAGTATACCTTAATCGGTCGTCAATTGGCACTTTCAGATATCTCACTGATCTGCTCCATGCTATTTTGTTTACAACTATTTTCAGACTTGGTGGTACGAGTTTTCGCTTCGCTGTAATAAGCACCTCTTCGATCTTGTGTTTCGCCAAATCCAATCCATTGTCCTTGAAGCACCTACTTGCCCTTCTCACATTCTCGTTCAACATTAGTTCGAATGTGTTTGTTTTCCTTCCAGTTACTACCACAGCCGCATCATCTGCAAAACCCACAATACTCAAAAAATGGTCCCAAGACGGATCCCTGTGAAAATCCCATGAAATCACGGTCGTTACTTTATAAAATGTCCTTTTTCAGTGTTGTATATTAGGATTCTATTAGATAGAAATAGCTATTGTTTATTTTTAACAAATATTCCTGTGTTTCCTTTTTTTCCAACGTTTCGATTGTTTTATCCCAACTTGCTGTGTCGAAGGGTGACCACTGCGCAGAATCGTTTTATTTTCCAGGGACCACTGTTGATTTCTTTTGTCTTGACAACTGTAGAGAATAGGTCGATTGTCTATAGCCCCTTTGGGAAGTCATAATGTCTCAGAGACAGCGTTTGGATTAAGTGCGTTTCGAGTTTTTTCTTCAATAGTCTTACGTAAAGTTTTCCTGCTATATCTAATAAGAGAGACTAAGAGGTCTATATGATGACGGTTCGTCGGGGGGTGTATTTCCCTTCCTAAAAAGAACCAAACGCTGTCTCCTCCATGTTAAATGAAAGAATACTGCACGAAGACAACCATTATACGTTTCTAACAATAGTTCTGGCAACACTTTCACTACAGCCATTAATACCTCATTAGGAATATTATCGAGACCAGGCGATTTTCCTATTTTCAACCATTTTGATGCTTCCTTAAATTCATGGATTGTGTCCTCTTCCGGACCTGTGATGAGAGATGGTGGTCGTGTCCGGTCTGGTCGCTTTCATGTTTTTAGGAAGAGTGTCTTTATTTTTTTTTTCTTTGTGTTTTGGACATAATATGCCAGGAATCTGTGGTCTAACTGATATAGTCTTGTCCGTCTAGTCTTATCTGTCTAGTTTTGTCTGTCTAGTCTTGTCTGTCTATTCTTCACTGTTTAGTCTTGTCTGTCAAGTCTTGTCTATCTGGTCTTGTCTGTCTTTTTTCCATCTTTGGCTTTTAGTAAGCGCCATGCCGGTATCGCATGTTTTGCATTCATTCAGGGTAGGCAGCCAGGACGGTTAATGAAAATCGCCCTAGTTATCGTCTACCCCGACCAGGATTCGAACCTGGGTCTCCTGCATTGAAAGGCGGATTTGTTGTCAACTACACCAACGAGGAGGACGGTCTTGCCTGTCTTTTATGTCTAGTTTTGTTTGTCTAGTCTTCTCTGCCTAGTTTTGTATGTGTAGTCTTATCTGTCTAGTCTTCTCTGTTTAGCCTTGTCTGTCTAGTCCTGTCTGCCTAATCTTATCTGTCTAGTCTTGTCTGTTTAGCCTTATCTGTCTAGTCTTGTATGTCTTGTCTTTTATGTCTAGTCTTATCTGTATGGTCTAATAGTCTAATTTCCTTGTCCATATAATTTTTTCTGTCTAGTCTTGCCTGCCTAGCCTTGTCTGTTTAGTAATATATAAATATACTAGGCAAGCAAGACTAATCTAGTATGATTGTGAAATGTAAAAACTAATATTATAAAAGTTAATATTGTAAAACCTAATTTTTACTAATCTAAAAACTACTCTGATAGTTCCGGTGTATAAATCTAGTTCTTCTGATTCCCGGTAAGGTAATTCCCAGATTCTAGTAGACATTTAGTCTTTTTAGAAGTCTACTTATATTGCATTAGAAATTTCAGTAAATAATTAGTCGAACTTTAGAGTATCAGTCTAGATTAATTTTAATCCAGCTATGGAATCTCGTTCTTACTTCTAGTTGTTATTATTTGACAATAAAAACGTAAGGCATTTGTTAGAAGAACATGGTATTTCTTTCCGCGTGACAATGCCCCATACGCCCGAGCAAAATCTCACAGAGCCGGAAAATAGAACTTTAATTGAAAGTGGAAGAGCTTTGATACACACTAAGAATTTACCTATTCGACTATGGGCAGAAGCAGTAAATACAGCTACGTTTTTATTAAATAGAACATGCCCAACACAAATAAAGAATAAATCTCCTATTGAGCTTTGGACGGGAAAAAGGGTCGAAAGCATAAATCATTTTATTTACTAAAATTATTTATTTACTGAAATTTCTAATGCAATATAATTAGACCTCTAAAAAATCTAAATATCCACTAGAATCTGGGAATTACCTTAACGGGAATCAGAAGAACTACATTTATACACCGGAACTATCAGAGTAGTTTTTAGATTAGTAAAAATTAGGTTTTACAATATTAACTTTTATAATATTAGTTTTTACATTACACAATCATACTAGATTAGTCTTGCTTGCCTAGTATATTTATATATTACTAAGCAGACAAGGCTAGGCAGGCAAGACTAGACAGAAAAAATTATATGGACAAGGAAATTAGACTATTTTATTTAGACAGGCAATTTAGGTTTGCCTGTCTAAATAAAATAGTCTAATTTCATCAAGAAACTTTTGCACCTTTAGATTGTTAACGGAAACAGCTGTCCAACTAGGCATGTCAGTTGACCATATTGACGTAGAGACGGCATATTTAAATGGTGAGTTATGCGAGACGGTATATATGGAACAACCAGAAGGTTGCATAGATGAAAACAATCCGGATAAAGTATGTCTTTTGGGCCGCGCATTGTATGGGTTAAAGCAAGCGTCTAGGGTATGGAACAAAAGGGTGGATGAAGTCCTTTATATAATTGGATTTAGAAAGTCAGAATATCAGCCTTGTGTATATTTTAAGGGTAATAATAAGGATCTAATCCTGCTTGCCATCTATGTTAATTTAGTTTATAAAAATTTAGAATTGTGCAAGATGAACTGGCTAAGGAGTTCAGAATCAAGGATTTAGGTTAAATTAAATATTTCCTAGGAATTAATATATCATTTGATAATTTTGATAATATTGTAATTTGCCAAAAAGGTTACATCTCAAAATTACTTATAAAATATGGAATGTCCGACGCCAATCCTGTGTCGACACCTCTGATAAAGGTCAATCACGAAAGCATTGAAGCTGAAAAGTTCAAGGTTGATGTCCCTTATCAAAGTTTAATTGGGTCCCTGATGTACTTGGCTGTTTGTACAAGGCCAGATATTTGTTACGCGGTCAGTTACCTGAGTCAGTTTAACAATTGTTACAATGAGGAAGTGTAATTTAGCGACAGTGTAATTTCTTGGGAAGTTAAAAAGGAAAGATCTGTAGCTCTTTTGAGTACAGAGGCAAAGTAGATGGCTCTATCGGAAACCTCCAAAGAAGCCATTTTTTTTTAAATATTGTTAATGAACTTATAGGTTCAGATAAAAAGGTAAATTTGTTTAGTGATAACCAGGGAGCAATTAAATTAGTAAAGAATCCTGTGTATCACAAAAGAACCAAGCATGTAGATATAAGATATCATTTTGTGAGAGAATGTTATAATAACAAATACATTAATGTTGAATATTTAAGAAGTTCAGATATGCCTGCCGATATGTTGACTAAAGCATTACCAAGGGCTAAGCATGAAAACTGCGTGAATGCGTTAAAGATGGTCAAGGATTGCTCGTTCAATGGCAACCTACCTTAAAAAGGGAAAGAGTTAAAACTCGCGGTTTCTTGTCTGAAGGTTTTAAGATTGGCAGACCTGAGATTTTTGATCTAAGTTTTTAGTTTCACTGATTTTCCTTTTAAGTTCTAATGTTATTATTTTAGTTGTGTTTTGTAAATAATATTTGCCAACTCTGACAGAAAATTGCTGAGTTATTGGTGAACTACTTATTGACCTACCTGTGAATAAAAAATAACGATCGCGACCTTCAATGGCTTTCTTCAAATGCGAAAATTGCCGTAAGGAATTCCCGGAAAAAGACAAAAATAACAAACTACGGTGCAGTGGAGAATGTCGTCGCTTTTTCTGCATGAATTGTACGGGCTTGGACAAGTCACTTACAAAAATAATGCTTTCGAAAAAACACAAAAATTTGAGATATTTCTGCGTTCTCTGTGACTCTCCCAATCTAAAATACCTCCATGAAAAGGTAACGAACATATCAAAAAGTCAAATATCAAATGAAAACTTTGACGTTCTAATGGGCTCCATTAAAACAATATTGAACAACATTCCTGTTATCGCTGAAACCTACGACATGCTACTTAGCCACGATTCGAAATGGAATCGGTTAGAAAAGAAAGCCGATGATATTTGTAAAGTGTTTGAGTCATTCAATAACTTTAACCCCGATTCGATCATAAAATCTGTAAGGCTCATGGAGCAAAATATCTTCAACTTGTAGTCGGTTTTCTTCGATAAAGCGGAGGATCAACCGGTCAACGTGTCTGTTCACGACTCTGCATCCATCGAGGTAAAAGAGAAGCTGGAGAGTACGCAGAAGAGCTTAGCTCGCGTAGAAAAACTAATAGAAGATCTTAACTACAAAATAAAAATAGTGACTCAAAAAATTAATGAGCCGAGGACTAATAGATTGAGCTATTCCTCCTCTTGTACCCAAACGGAGTGTCCTACACCACCTGAGGAATCCTCTCGCAAGGAAGTCAAAGTGCCCATCAACGCAAGATCCTTTTCTACATTGAATCTGAGACATGACAGGACTGAAACAAAATGGCACTATGAGGTTGCAAGTAATCTTCCCCCCAGCTTTTCATCCATTCAAGTGGTTCATCTGATTAAAGAAAAAATGAGGACTTCAGATTTTATAAGATGTTACCCACTAACAAAAGAACGTTACAACCCCTCTAACCTGTCGTTTAAAATTGGCGTGAGGAAAAATACCTAATCTACGGCTTATTCGAAAGCAACCTCTGGCCTACTGGAGTTCTCGTAAATTGGTCTGCAGCTTCTCCGCCGAAATTACCTTCTCCGCCGCAATTACCATCTCCGCCTCAATTGCCATCTCAGCGTAATCCTGAAGTTGACTCCCACCAGACTAGGCAGGTCATTTTCACTAGCCAAGGTAATCCCGTCACTCCAGTGAACTCTACAGGGACCATCTCCTACAACAACAAACGAGCCACCGAGACTGTTACTACGATCACATCTGACAAGCAGGCTATTGCCTCTTGCAAATCAAATGTCCTAGCTAACAGTTCCTCGATAATATTTTCCAGCCCTATTAGGCCTAGTGACCCACAAACTTTATTGGACCCCATGACTCCACCAGTAGTTCGGTTAACAAAAAAATCTAGTGGAGATAATCGATACACCTTGTCAAGATTGAGGGAACCTATCATCATGAGAGCAGTTAAGTTATACCTTGCGTACCTTCATGACCAACCCGCCACTGTGTGTTACGATAGATTCACCAACACCAGCATAAAAGTGCTTCTAGCGTCAGAAGGCCTCCCAATAGAACTAAAAGCCCTTCGTGCCATCTTCTTTAGTTTTCACGAAGCTTATGGCATATCTACCTCCGATGTGGAAGCCGACCTCTCCGCCTATAGGTCCTACGTCTCTTCCGAAAGAATTATACAGCTCCAAAAAGTCAGGGATAGTCAAAAAAATTATTTTTCCTGTAACTCGCCGAAAAGAAATTTTTAATTAATAATTTGACGTGTTCGGAAGACCAAACGTTTTCCAAACCTAACAACAGCAAGCTTAGCATGGTTCTCTTAAATATACAATCTTTAAGATACAAAACAGATGAACTGTTTCTGTTATTAGAAGAAATGACCTTTCCTGAAATAGTATGTATAACGGAACATTGGTTAAAAGTAGGCGAACCGGTATTTATTGAAAAGTACATCACTGTTGCTCGGTTTAATAGAAGAGACTCAGCTCATGGAGGAACTTTAATACTTTCAACTACGGGTGATTTTTCTCCGATTTCGAACGTTGACTCCCTATTAGTTGAGAAAGTCTTTGAATTTTCGCTAGTGCATAGCCTACTTTTCGATCTCTATATAATATGTATTTATAGATCACCTAGTTCAGATAGTTCATCTTTTTTACAGAACCTTCTAAGCTTGCTCGATGCTTTACCTATTAAAAGCAGAAAAATTTTATGTGGCGATTTTAACATTGACTTCGCTAATGTGTGTGCTGTTCAGAAATCTTTGATATCCATTTTTGATTCCTTTGGGCTTCAAATGCATGTCGAGTCACCGACCAGAATCTCAAAAACTACAGCTAGCACCATTGACTACGTTGTGTCTGACCTACCACCTAACGATGTAGAATCTATAGTTATTTGCTCTGGCTTCTCGGACCATGAAGCAATATTGACCAACTTTTCTCTAGGAAAAAAACCAAAACCCACATCCCACCGCCTAGGTAGAATTTATTCAATGAAGAACTTTATAAATTTTCGAAATAAGTGTAAGTCCATTGATTGGAACTTTCCTTCCGGAGAGGTAGACATTGGCTTCTCAGATTTTTTAATGAAAGTTTCCTGTGCTAGTAATTCAGCGTTCCCCCTAACTCCCATTAAGCCCAAGCGTCATAAACCTTGGACTACAGTGGGAATTAGAACAGCTTCCAAAAACATGCGCTCTTTGCTGTACATTAAAAAGTTCACGGTCAACCCTAAGGTCCTTAAGTACATCTCGCAATACCGTACTTTACACATCAAAATCATCAAACTGTCAAAAATAGTTTACTTTCAAAATCGCCTCTCAACTACTAGTAATGTCGCTAGAGAGGCCTGGTCAATAGTGAATGATCTGAGAAATAAACCTCGTTCACCTAACCAAACTTATCCTGATCCAAATGATTTGAACAATTATTTCGTAAATGTAGCCAAAAATATAACAACTAATATATCTTCAAATTGCGACCCCCTTTCCTTCCTCCCTGCCTCCAATTTGAATTCCAGTAGTTTCTTTTTAAGTCCTGTTGACAACTCGGAACTATCACAAGCCATTACAGCTATAAAAAGTAAGTCTACATGCAGCACTGATGGTCTACCGGTTAAAGTATTTCTAAACCTTCCTCTTGAAGCAATGAACGCCCTGTCCCATCTAAGCAACCAATCTTTCGAGAAGGGTGTTTTCCCCCAGTGCCTCAAGACAGCAATCATTATCCCTCTACATAAAAGTGGTGATAAAGACAGCTGCTGCAACTACAGACCAATCGCCTTACTACCTGGTCTATCAAAGATCATAGAGAGGCTCGTCAAGGTACGCTTGATGGCTTTCTTGACCAAATATAGCATCATAACATCGAATCAGTTCGGATTCTTATCCAGTAAAAGTTCGAGTGATGCCATATTCTCTGTTCTTAGTGATATCTACCACAATCTTAACAACAAGCTTTTCACAGCAACAGTTTTTTGTGACATTGCCAAAGCCTTCGATTGTGTGAACCATGAGATTCTACTAAAAAAACTGCAATTTTATGGAATTCGGGGAACTCCTCAGGAATGGTTCAAATCCTGTCTTGGCAATAGAAGGCAGTTCGTCAGGGTAAATGACTACTCTTCCTCCTGCAGAGCGGTGGATGTTGGTGTCCCTCAAGGTTCCGTTCTAGGTCCAATTCTCTTCCTAGTATTTATCAACGATATAACTAATTTAAATATCAGCGGAAAAATTTGTCTCTTTGCCCATGATACTAGTATCACATGGTCCAAACCTAACCTGCCGCTTCTCCACTCTACAATATCCAATGACCTTGCATGTATTAAGTCATGGTACGATTCTAACTGTCTAGAATTAAGTACTAAGAAAACTGTAGTCCTATCTTATAAAGGTACTCTACCGCCTCTTATACTAGACAACAACGTCATTAAGCCTGTTGACTCTGTTAGATTTCTGGGCCTCAACATTGACAATTCACTCAAATGGACCTCGCATGTGGAGCTCTTAATCAAGAAGCTGTCTTCTGCTTGCTTCGCAATTAGGTCTATTTCCAGAGAGCTAAATCTCCATACTTCCAGATCTTCTTATTTCGCTCTTTTCGAATCACACCTGCGATATGGCCTTCCGTTCTGGGGTCACTCCAACCTTCTCCAACTTGAATCTTTATGCAAGCTACAAAAGAGAGCTATTCGCTATATGTTTGGTTTGAGTAGTAGAGCCCATTGTCAACCTTACTTTAAGAATTTCAAAATTTTAACTCTCCCTTCATTATTTATCCTGGAATCCGTTAGCTTAATGCATAAGCACATTCGTGCTTTACTGGAGAGACCACAACACAAACACAGTACAAGGAACTTGGATCAGGTTATTTATCTACCCTTACCTAGATCAGAACTTATAAAAAAATCTATATTCTACAACGCGAAAAAAATGTTCAATCATTTACCTATCCACTTTAAATCAATCACCAATAACTCCAAATTTCGTTCCGCCGTCAAGTCATATTTCCTAGAACGACCTTACTACACTACGGCAGAATTCTTCGGTGATCACTAGTTTTTGAACTGCACACACACCTATTAGCCTCAGCTAGCCTATTGTTATTTATTTAATTGTTTATTTATTGTTTATTTATTTTTTTCTTTATTTATTTCCTTATTTTTTTTTCTCACGAATGTATGTATTTATGTATGTATGTACTTTCTTGATATGTTTTGTTTTAGTTTTTAAGTGACTTATTTATTTATTTATTTATTTTGCCTGTGCTTTGTCCACAGAAATCATGTATTTCTATTGACAATAAAGCAATATATTATTATTATTATTAACTCTTTATTGCATTAAATAGAAACAATTTAAACTGTTAAGTGTTTTTGTATCAAATTAACAAAAACTACAAGACAGATAAACAAGACATAATATGACTTGTCTGCCTAGCTCATTCTTTTAGTTTGTCTAATAAATTATAAAAACGGCTTGTCCACCACCAGTTTGTTAACTGGTGGTGGACAAACTATTATTAAGTATAATATTAACTATATTAACACATTGCAGTCCGTTGACGTACTAATACATTTTTTAAAATTTATAATATAGTAGCTGACGACGTAGAAGTACCTACGTCAAGTTGGAAAATTGGTTTAGATTTCTTGAGGTTTCGAGAAATTTTTTTATTGAAAATTGTATGGTTTTGTGGAAAATATTGAGTTTTCCTCGATTGTACTGTTACTTGGGCTTTGGACCAGAGCATGAAGAACACATTTCGGAAAAATATTTATCTACATTTAGGACCAGGCCACAAGGACGTTATTGGACGTTATTGGAATTTAAAATTTTCCCTTGATTTTGGACCAGATTAATTCCATTGATTTTTGACTAAACCTTGAGAAACTGAAAAAGTTGTTGGAAGAATTGGCGTTTCCTCATTATTTTCGAAGAAATTAATATTTGGATTTTGGATCACATTTGAAATTGTCCACGTTGGTTCGCATAGACATTTTTTAAATTCTTTTAAAAACTACAGTTATCATTGTGTACCGAGCCTTGAAGCACTAAAGAATTTTCTGAAAAATTTTGCATTGCGCAATATCAAAACGATTGGATTTTAGATTTGAATCCTAGACGCAAGAAAAACCTTCGGAAAAAATGAATTCAGAAAATTTGTTATTTGTTCTTTGGTTTCGGAAAAACTAGCCGTAATAGTATTTTCAACCAGAAAACTTGCAGATTTTTCACCCTTATCATCGCGCGGCCTGTATAGTGTTAAGAGAGTAATCTTATAAGATGAGTCAAACAGAATTAAAGTGACTAAACTAATCAGATCCTAAACAGATAAAAATAAATATTTTCTTTGTGTGATTTAATATGTTATCAAAATAAAGTTTGACAAGTCAGTTGGTGGGGTTATTGAATTTTATTACTTGCGAAAGGTGCGGATTTTGTATTTGTTTTTGCGAAAAGTGCATCCAAAAAATGTACATAGCTGAGCAATCGTTCCGCCAAACATTAATCAGATTACGCAACCGAATAAAAAAAAAACCAATAATAAGAAGCGTTGGTTTGAAATGTTCGTTTGATTTTGATAAATATATTGAATGTTATTTGTTATTAATAACGGTTTGCTAATTTTGTTTTAGTTCAAATAAGGTCAAATTTTATTCAGATATAGGAATATTTTTTTTCTCCATATTACACTAAATTACTAGATGTATAGTAATTTAGTGTAATATAGATAGATAGAAAACATATTTATTGCATACTTTGTACACAAAGGGTTAACGATTACGAAGTTATTCTACCTCTAATATATCTATATTAAAACACATTATATTAATCTTGTAAAACACATGACTAGATTAAATTAAACATTTTCTATAAATAAAATTTCTGTTTAAATTAGTGTAGATTTATAAACAATTTGCGTGAATATTATAAACACCATAGTCTTGTCTACTATGTATATAAATGAATAATTAAAACAGTCTTGTCTTATATTTAAACAGTTTGAATATAATTATATACAATATATTATTTATTGCGGTTTTATTACGGGCTTTTGCTTCGCAAAAATGGCGTGACACTAATTTTTTATGTCCCATTTCTATTATTCATTATATCATTGTCACGGCTATTGTTGTATTTGACGGCAGTAATTCATATAGCGGACGTTATCAAGGTTTTTTATTTTGATTTTAAATTATTATTATTGTAGTGACTAGGGGGATTCAACTTTAAATTGCTTCTGCAATTCACGGAATTGTCCCATACATGTGAAATTTTGTAACAAATTTTTCGACAGACTGGATTTAGAATTAGACTAACTTAATGCTGATATTAGAGTAGATATAAGCTATATATGATTGGACAAGATCTACAATTAAACATTGAAATAGGGTTATACTAGAATTAGTCTCTTAATTAGACTTCAGTCAGTTGCTTTAATCATTCTTGTCCCTTTAGTCTTATAAGTCTAATAGTATATCTATCGTATCGTATCGTATATCTGGTCTAATCGTATCATATATCTGGTCTAATTTATATTGTGTTTCTTGTTTCTATCTAATTTTACCAAGAAGTATTGTCTGTCTAGTTATTAATTATATGTTATAGTTATTAATTAGTATATAAATTTATTAATATTGTCTTACCTCTTTCTCTTCATCATTGGGTAAAGCGGAATATAGACAATTGTATCCGCAGATTTTAGTGTTGCCCTGGTCGTCTTTCGTGAGGCAAATTAAACTAATTTTTTCGCTCAACAAGTGCCTCCACATGTCAGCGAAATCCTGCACGCAAAGTTCGTCTTCCGCACATTCTAGAACGGAACGATTACAATAAATTACATAACGTCGGAGCTAGTTGACCATTATTTTGCTAGCAAGAACACGAATTTCGTTGAGATGAAAACAAGTTATGTAGTTATTTAGTTTATGTAGACAGATTTGTAATTATCTTATTTTGATTGAGATTAAAGATTATTTATTTATTTATTTATAGTTACACCTGTAGATAGAACCAGTACAAATTAGATTAAATTCTTAGACTAAGATTAAGATTACATACAAATACAAATCACCAAATAATAGGGTGCAATGCCATGCAAAAAGGGCCCAAGCCCATCATAATTAAAATTTCATAACTTATACAGTTATCAGATTGCACCTTCTTATCCAACTAGTAAACTTTTTTTATCACAGTTCAATAATCTTCTTAAAACAATTAGCGAGTCACTAATTTGTGCCTCCATAAAATTCAACGGGAAATTACATGCAAATAAAATTAAGAACATCTGAAAGACGCTCTTTTTAATTGAATTAATTGACACATAGGGGATTATCAGCATCACATGCTTCCGGAGTATCTGTAATAATTAACAAGATCTACCAAAACTAAAGTCAAATAATGTATTCCAAATTTAATTCAAAGAGCAAGGAAGGTCTTGTTCAGGGCATGGTCGCAAAAGAAAAAAGGTCAAAATCAAGACCAATTTTTACTGATTTCGAGTCTTCGAAATGGAGTTTCTACGCCACAGAATAGCAAGGATGAAATTTGACATGTCGCATGGCAACTTCGACAACGGAAGTCTGCGCTCTTCACGGATGAATCAAGGATCCGTATTACTCGTTGCGATGGCCAAGTACGTATTTACAGACGAACAGCAGAACGCTACGCAGCTGCTACTGTTTTAGCTGCCAAGATTTGAAGGTGGTCAGTTATGGTTTGGGATTAGTATTGACAGTAGAACCGATCCTGTGTCCTATAAATCTTAAAGCTAATCTCTATGTTGACATTGTGTTAGGAGAACACATTGTCCCTGTGGCATATGGAATAGGTCAAATTTTTTTGTTAATGTTGAACTTCCTACAAGAACTGGAAATTCAAACAATAGTGTGGCCTACGTTAAGTCCTGCTTTAAATCCCATAGAGCATTTTTGGGATTTGCTCGACAGACGTGTTCATGGTCGTCCGAATCCTCCTCTGACCATCCAGCAGCTAACGGCGGATCTTATTGAAGAAAGCAACGCTATACCACAAGAAGACTTTCGAAGACTTTGGCGAAGCATGTCAAGACGATGTAATGCTGTGTATTCGTGCTATTGGAGCACGCAGTCCTTATTAAGTTATCACTTTATGTACAATAGTTTACATTAACATTCACTTTAAATTTGTTTTGCACGTTGATTTTGGTAGTTGTTGTTAATTATTATGGGTACTTTAAAAGTAAGTGATGCTGACATTCCATATGTGCCAAAAATACCAGATTTATAGGCCCAGAAAACCATATGTTATTTAAAGTCGCGTTAATTAATTAAATATTTGTCTTCTGGTACAAATGCGGCCGACACTAGCTCTCGGGATCAAAACCGTGACCTCAACATTTGTTAGTTAACGCTCTAACTCTGTAAACTACGTGACCGACAAAGTACTATACTAGGGCCGTTCCTCTACATCAGTGTTCTTCAACCGGTGTTCCATGAAACCCTAGGGTTCCACTAAATCATTCAGGGGTTCCGCGAATCAATGCTTTAAAAATCTGAACTTTAACCGGCGTCGGCGTGGCGTTTACAACTAGAGAGTTTGTTGCGCCACTCTCTGGAACAGGTGTGTCGATTGGAGTTTCATATTGGAGATATTCATTTGCTCAGTCGCTTATATTGGACGAGGACGACGCACATTGCCATTATAAATAATTTCAAATATTTGGTGTAGTAGATTTATTGTTAAATTCTTACAAAGGCAAACGGTAGTAAGTTAATTATTCTATAATTTATCTTTTTATATTTATATTTTTTTAACTTATCCTAAAATACGCAAATGTGATGCAGAATTGGCTTAAAACTGGGAAATTGGAATCAAAATCCAAAGAACAAGCATCTTGCTCTCTTGAAAATTCCACCAATTTTCCGCCAACATTGGAGCTGACGGATAATATTGAAGAAAGAAATACATCAGGATCTACTAGCCGAAAAATACGAAAGTATGATGAAGATTGAATTTTGGATTTACATCGATTGGTGATAAAAATTAGCCAAATGGGTTTTGTGTGGTATGTGAGCAAGTAGTCAACAACAGCAGTTTTTAAAAGACATCCGACTTTAAAAGGTAAAAGCGAATATTTCAAAAGAAAATGTCTTGAACTACAGCAGAAAAATAATGCATTTGAAAGGTATGTTCGTGATGTTAATAAAAATGTTCTAAAATCATCTTATTTAGTTAGTTTGCGCGTAGCTAAAGAAGGCGAGGCTCGTACGATTGCAGAGAAATTAATTAAACCTTGCACAAAAGATTTAATCGATCATGATCTCATGAAATGCATGACCATGAAAAAATTGCTAGCTAAATTGATCTCGTCCCATTATCTGATACGATGATTTCACGGCGAATTAAAGATATGTAGATTACTTCGACGTGGAACTAGTAAGTCGTTTAAAAAACGCTAAAGATGGATTCACTCTGCAAATGAACGAATCTACATATGTGGCTGTATTAGCAAATTTGATAGTTTTCGTACACGAATCCAATTTTCAGGAAGATATGGTTTTTTTGCAAAGCTCTGCCAACTCAAACAGGTGAAGAAATATTTAATTTACTTAATGCATATTTTGAAAAACATTCAATTTCTTGGAATTTATGTCATCATAGATGCACTGATGGAGCCGAAGCTATGGTTGGTATTATAAAGGGCGTAATAACACGTATAAAGAAACTAATTCCAGACATCAATGCCAGCCATTGCTGTCTGCATCGTCATGCTCTCGCTGTTAAACGGATACCAAAAACATTGCACGAAGTTCTCAATGAGGTCGTTAAGATGGTTAATTTTATCAAAACCAGACCCCTAAATACCAGGGTATTTGACCTATTATGCGATGATCTGGGAAGCTTACATAAAAATGTCCCTTTTCATAGATTTTCATCATGAAGTTAGATGGTTATCCAGGTAAAGGTCCTGACCACACTCAGATTTCTGACCAGACAAGAGGAATTGTATGATAAAATTCGAATCTTTTTATGTGAACGTGAATTTTCTGGAAAACTTAATGACACTAATTGGACGAACTTAATCTTTCACTCAATAGTAAATTATACTCGATCAAATCAAAAATCAACCTTTGGGAGGAATACATCAGCAAAAATAATACGGAATGTTTTGCTAATTTAAATGATTTCCTGGCAATCAATAATATCGCATTCGAACAGAATTTAGAAAATCATATTTTGGAACATTTAACGGGATTGCAAAAGACATTTCTCGAATATTCCCCCCATTTGCAATAATTTAAGTTTAAGATCGATTAAGTTTAAGATAATTTAAGATCGAAAATCCTTTTAATGAGTGTTGTGATGTGGATACCTTGCCAATTAGGGAAAGAGAACAATTTATACATATATGTACCGACACTACATTAAAATCTACATATGGACCGGATGACATTGCCCGGTTTTGGATAAAATTAGGGGAAGAATATCTGGAAATTTCCAAACGCGCGATTATGGAATTGATACCTTTCGTAACAACCTATCTCTGTGAGAAATCCTTTTCCACATACGTCGCAACAAAAACTAAGTATAGACTTGATGCAAAAAATGATATGCGTCTCCAACTAACACCGATCCATCCAGATATTGATATTGATAAATTATGCAAACAAGCACAACGAAGTCATTAGGTTAGGTTAGGTTAAATATACTAAATAACTATAAAGGTTGCCTAACTTAACCCAATGACTGCGTTGTGCTTGTTTATGACTGCATAATCTATCAATATCTGGATGGATCGGTGTTAGTTGGAGACGCATATCATTTTGGGCATCAAGTCTATACTTACTTTTTGTTGCGACGTATGTGGAAAACGATTTCTCACAACGAAGTCATTAGTTTTTTTAATATTTTTTTCTTTTGATAACAATTTCATTTCTATATATGTATAGTTCAAATATTTTATATGGAATTTATAATTTTGTTTGAATAAATGCAAATTTATTTATTATAAGACTTATACAACATTTTTATAAAAAATGCAGGGACCAAACTTGTTCATAATGCAATTCCCTCCCTTAATCAAAGTGCTACTTAACAGAGGGTTCCATTAAAAAAAAATCTCAAAAAAGGGTTCCGAGCGATGACAAAGGTTGAAGAACACTGCTCTACATAAACGAAATTTTCAATGATTTACCGAATATTGCCATAATTTCTTATGCTGATGTAATGCTGACTAGAATCGATTATTATCTGGACGGCTTAAAATTATTTATACTTAATTAATTACACTTTCAAAAAAAAACCAGGATAGATTATTTTTAAAGCTGAACGATGATCTAGTGATTGACTAAGTTTCTAAAACAAGAAAGTGAAATATTTGAGTTTTTTTCAAAATTCAATTGCATGTTTATCCCATTTCAAGCGTCTATTAAAAAACAAACCTAGGTATATACAGTTATCATCTCTTGTCAACTCAACTCTTGTCAAGTTTAATATACAGGTCGAAATATATAGGAAGACTATCAGCGTTAATACCAAAAGTAATAAAAGTTGATTTATCTATATTAAGTGAGAGTTGGTTTACCTTAAGCCAAAGATCAATCTTATTAAGCTATACAGATAATAATCGATTGCAGTTTTTTCCTGAGCTTAACATTACCGTATCATCAGCATAAGGAATTATGGCATTATTCGGTAAATCATTGAAAATAACGTTTATGTATAGGAGCGGACCGACCTAGTATTCGCTCCGTGCATAACCGCGCTTAGCGCCACCAGTGGCGAAAACGACAACTTCGTATCCTATAATAATTTTTTTTACCGGTTAACTGAAGATTCTAATCTCTGCAATGTGTTTTCTGAATTGTCAAAGAAAGTCGGATTATATTTTGGACTTTCATTTGGATTTTCGGACTTTTTATTGCCAGGAATATGAAAACCACAAATTCGATTCCGCTTATTCGGAATCCAAATGCGGCTAGCAAGATGCTATTTGTATATTTACAACCAACAGGGAAAACACTTTCAGACACACTTTGAAATTTTCCATTCACTTGATAAATAAAGATTTTCAGGAAATACATTTTCTCGTATTTCCGCGGATTTCATGTCATAACTTTTACCTGTAGTTGGCACCAATCGATTCATCATCTCAAAATTACTCGGAAAACGTATATCACATTCCTAGCAGGCTTTTAATTAGAAAATACCATCGAACCGGGAAATCAAGATTGCGGAAACGATAAAAGAAAAATGTTTTTGCTAAAATCGTTATTTTTCGAGTTATTGCAAAATATAAAAATTTCGTTTCTGAAAGATTTTTTGCGCAGATTACAAATATGCAAATTTTATTTCGCTAGCTCTCTCCGTTCACGATGGCCTGCTAAAATTTGGTAAAAGAAGACATTTCCGCAAACGAATAGAGATCTTGAATACTAATGCATTTCCCGCGGATAATGTGTATGATAAGTGTGTAGATACGAGAATAATCTTCTGAAAACGATGCCACAATCCGTTTTTAATTATCTATCAAAGTTTCTGAGATATCGACTTATCAAATCGACAATCATAAAATTTCAGTTTGAAATTTCTCAAATCAGAATCTCAGAAAAATTGAATCTTTCCGAACAATAAAAATATTAAAAAAATTCTGAAAAAGTGGCCAAAAAATGCATCGATTTGAGATCAGGAAAAAACTTGTATTTTCGGTTCTCTACGATCCTCTCGGAAACAACAAATTCCAGCGAAATAATTTTTCAGCACGCTGAAACTAGACGACAGAATAGAAAATCGATGTGTAAATTGTTTGGAAAGATTCATTTTTTACTGCGAAATTCTGATTGCTGAATCTTTTTCAGGAGGTCAATTCCCTATTGCCTAGATTTCCTTAAAAATATGAATTAGTTTCCCAGTTCTCTCCTCGGGCGACCAAATTTCGCGAAAATTCGCTCGATTTTGCAATTTTATCATGTGTTGTATCGCGAACGGAAGCTGTTAGTAAAATGCAATTTATATATCTACAACCAGCAGGGAAAACACTTTCAGACACATTTTGAAATTTTCCATTCACTTGATAAATTATGAATTTATCTCGTATTTCAGTCATGAAGTTCTTAAAAGTGTCACCTTTGGCGCTAATGCTGATGCGCTCTGAGCGAATAGTACCTTGTCGGCCACTTAGTCTACAGAGTTAGAGCGTTAACTAGCAAATCTGGAGGTTGTCGGGTTCGATCCCGAGAGCGAGTGTCAGCCGCATTTGTAGCAGAAGACACATGTGTAATTAATTAACGCTAATTTAAATAACATTTGGGTTTCTGGGCCTATACAGATGAAAATGTGGGCAACATACAATAGGCCACTAGCCGCAGTGTTTGAAGGGTTAATAACTCGCTATCCACATTGGATCAAATTAAAAAAAAAAATAGTACCTTGTGGAACCCCAACTCTAAACATTCTAGTTTCACAAACACATTTGTTCACTTTGACACTCTGAGTTCTATTAGACAAATAATTTTCCTAACGTTGGTGAGGAATACCTCTGATTCCACATCTCCGAGTTTGTCGAACAATAGTTTGTGATTAATAGTATCAAATACTTTGGCAAGATTTAACAAAACTAAAATATTGGTCAACTCCGCCTGAGGAATCGCTGGGTGGATTGAGTAGCCCAGCGGCCCGTTGCCGGTCCCAAGCCCGGATAAAGGAGGAGGAGGAGGGAGGGAAAAAACCTATTGTTACGGAAACTAAACATTATGAAAACCAAACTGATCAACGGAGACAACCTCGACAATGGAAAAGGAAAAATGATTTGATTATATCCACATGGAATGTACAAAGCTTGTATAGGGTCGGAGCTATGCAAGAAGTAAAAAATGAACTACTAAAATACAAAGTACAGATAGCAGCACTTCAAGAGATACGATGGAAAGGAAAGGAGATAATGGATCTGAAAGAATTTACACTATTTAACAGCGGTAATAGAAATAATACGCTCGGCACAGGGTTCCTAGTCAACACAGAGATGAAGCACATGGTAAAAGATTTCAAAGCGGTAAATGAGAGAATCTGCGCAATAAGAAATTTTTCAATACGACATTCATAAACTGCGACGCACCTACGGAGAAAGAAGCAATAATTAAAGATACCTTCTACGAAACCCTGGAAAGGACATACGAGACAGCCCCTAGGCATGACATTAAAGTAATCCTAGAAGATTTAAATGCTAAAATCGGTAAAGAAATAGGCTACAGACGAACCGTAGGCAGACATAGCAAACACGATATAAGCAACGAAACCGGAAGAAGATTAATAGATTTTGCGATGGGGAAAAATATGATAATCTCCAGCACTTGCTTCCCACACAAACAGATACATAAAGAGACTTGGACAACACCGGATGGAGACACCCGTAATCAAATAGATCATATTCTCATAGATAAAAGAGACGCATCAAAAGTTGCCTAGGGGCAAACTGTGCCTCAGATCATTTTATGGTGATAGGGAAACATAGACAGCGAATAACAAAAATGGAAAAGGGCAATAACTGCAATAAACGAAGAGTTTATGATAATGAAAAGCTAAAAGACGAGGAGACCCAAATCAGATACCAACAAAGAGTCACAGCACTTCTGAACGAAACCACGGGTGACATGGACAGTCAAAAAAAGTGGGAAAGAATAACTACAGCTATACATACAGCAGCAAGTGAAATTATAGGGGAAAGACCAACACGAAAACGTAATAACTGGTACGAAGAAAAATGTAGAGAAGCGCATAAGGAAAGAAACGAAACCCGGAAGGAAACGATACACAGAAAAACTAGAGCAAATATGGAAGAATATCAAAATAAGAGAAGGCATTCCCTAAACCTGTGCAGAGCAAAGAAAAGAGCCTACGAAAATGAGAGTAGAATAACAAGAACTAGTATACAGAAACCAATGTGTGCGAGAATTTTACCAGAAAGTGAAAGAAGAAAAAGAACAATATCAAGTAAAAACAAATCAGGTGAATTAGTAGCAGACGAGGAAAGTATATGTGCAAGATGTAAAGAATATTTTGAGGAATTACTAGGGACTAATGACAGTGAAGAAGAAGAGGAAGCAGAAGAAGATGACAATAATATAGATACTCAGAACTGCGGCCCACACATAAACTTAGAGCCACCAACGAGGAAAGAAGTTAAAGAAAGAAGAGCCGACAAAAAGCCGACAGAAGAAGAATAAAATATTGGTTAAAAGAGGACAACATTAGATTAGAATGGAAAAGGCTTGACAAGACTGTGAGACTGGACAAGACTAGATAATACTTAGCAAAACTAGACAAAATTGGAAAAAACTAAACAAGACTAAACTAAACTGAACACGGATAAAACTGGATATTATTTGACAAAATTGGACAACATTGACCAAGATTGGAAAAGACTAGTCAAGACTGGGTAAAACTGGAAAAGACAAAACTAGACAAAATTGAACAAAATTGACAAGACTGAACTAAACTGGACACGGACAAGACTGGACAATATTAGACAAAACTGGACAAAATTAGTCAAGATTAGAAAAGACTTGACAATACTGGACAAGGTTAGCCGAGACTGAGTAAAACTGGACAAGACTGGACCAAACTAGACAAAATTCGATAAAACAAGACTAGACAAGACTAAACTAAACTGAACGCGGACAAGACTGGACAATATTGGACAAAATTAGACAAGATTGGAAAAGACTTGACAATTCTGGACAAGACTGGCCAAGACTGGGTAAGACTGGACTGGACAAAACTAGACAAAATTTGACAAAATCTAACAAGGCGACTAAACTGGACGCCGATAAGACGATAATATTGGACAAGACTGAACAAAATTAGAGAAGGTCGGAAAAGATTTGACAAGACTAGACAAGACTGGGTAAAACTGGAGAAGACTCGGTGAAACTAGATCTGACTGGACAAGATGGAAGAAGACTGCACAAAACTATATAAGACAGGGAAAAACTGGACAAAGCTTGGAAAAACTAGAAAAGACTATACATAACTGGATAAGACTGGACAGAACTGTACAAGAATGTACAAAAAAAGTTTGGGTCTGAAAAACAAACTTTGCACAAATGTTTTTAGATACAAAATAATACATTGTTCATTTGTTGTTTTCTACAGATTTGAATAATCATTGAATTTTCTAAAATTTCAAATTGTAGCTTCTCTAAATTCTCCAATTTTGCAAAATTGTTTTTAATCACAAAATAAATTAATTTCATTTCATAATTTCCATACAACTATGTTCATGTTTTACATGAACTTTCCGAACCCTAAATTGCAACACTTATTTAATATAAACAAACTAGAAAAAATATTTAGAAATATCTTGTCTAGATTCTAGAATCTCTCGATAGAAAAGAGATAAGATATATTTATTTATTTTTCTTTCAATTAAATTACGTTTTGTTTTTGTAAACACGTGTTTTTCAGTTTGTTTCGAATGTATATGTAATAATACTTTTATGCAATCTAAATAAGAAAAAGGTTAATTTAGTCTCAATTAATAATCTACTCCTTTGCAATTTAGGCTATATTAAACTAAAATAACTAACAACTAATTATCATAAAATATAATTAAGCAACTTAATTTTTTGTATTTGTTCAATAACTTACTTGTATATTTACATATAGGTTCGTCTCTCAAAAATCCATTCTTATAACCGTGAATCACTTCATCGAAAAACTCCTCAGTTAAATCCTGAATCCAGTACTTCCTCACTTTGCCATTTTCCCCGACTAATTTTCCCTCGAATTCGCGATAGATTTTCGGGTAGTTTGGGCGAACGCGTGCCGAGTCCATTTTTTGGAAAACTGCGTGACCGACTGGACCAGGTTTTAGTGCTAGACTTGATTTCAAGTGCGCAGACCGCGCAAATTCGTTGCATATATACATTTTCGCACACGCAGGAAACAGATTTTGTTATTATATATGATTAGATAATGAAGCATTTACTTCCAAAAAGTAAATATTGTTATATTATGTAATGACCAGATTTATCTAATTTTTCAAGCCAAATAAGAAAATGAGATACTTTGTTAATCCAATTTTTACTAATTGTTAGAAAATTTTATAAATCAGACCAACTTCTTTAAATTGGGATTGCAAGCTTTATTTTAGAGATAAAACTACATACATATAGTACAACAATTTATAGATAATTTAGTTTAATTTAAAATGCTTCTAACTAAATTATAAAAATAGTTTTAAAGTTATGGGAATTATTTCGAATTTTGAAATCGTATTTTTTTCAAAATTGCCACAAATATTCATATTTGAGCTAACAAATTTTCATACAAACAGAAAATAATTATTATGCTGTCTAATGTATTTTTTTTTAATAAAACCCAAAATATTTGAGTTTATAAATGAAAATTTGTATAAAACAGAGCAACTTCTTTAAATTGGGATTACAGGATTAGTTTTGGATATAATACTAAACATAGCACATCAATTTAAAGATAATTTAGTCTACTTTATAATGCTTCAAACTAAATTAGTAAATTTCAATGAGTTTTTCAGTTATGGGAATTTTTGCGAATTTTCAAACTGTCTATTTTTTTTTTTTAATCACCAATTATTCTTATATTATTGCTACAAATTATTCAAACTGGCATAAAATAATTAAGAATGCTGTTCAATGTTCAAAAGATCTAAAATATTTAAGTTCAAAAATAAAAAAAATTATAAATCAAACCGTTCTTAAATTCGGATTACAGACTTAATTTTAGAAATAATACATAACATAGCACATTAATATAAAGTAATTTACTCTGCATTAAAATACTTGAAACAAAATTTGTAAAGTAAGAGTGTTTGAACTATGGTTATTATTACGAATATTTGAATCACCTGTTTTTTCAAAATGGGCAAAAATTTACAGATTATTCATATTGACAGGAATCACAGGAAATGATTATTAATGCTGTTCAGTATAAGATTTTGTTGTAAAAAATAAAAAATATTTCCGCTTAAAAATCGAAAATTTAATAAATCGGACCAACTACTTTAAATTGGGATTGGAGGATTAGTTTTAGAGACTAAACGTAGCACCATTTTTATTAAATTTGAAACAGTTTTTGAGTTATGGGAATTATTGCAAATTTTTAAACTGTCGAAAAGAAATTTTAATATTTAGGCTAAAATTTATTCAAATAAACAGGAAATGATTATTAATATTGTTCTGTATAACCCAGTGGGGTTGCTAGATCCCCAACGGGGCGCCTCCCCAGGTGGCGGATAGGGGAAAGCTCATTAGATATGGTGAGTACCGGGGAAATAAAATATTAGGGGCGGACCAAAACTAGCAAGGAAACAACGTCCAAATTTTGGATTGACGAGTCCAAAACAACCTGCTGACAGGTAGCAGTATTAGCAGTATTAGCAGTACACCACAATGAGGCTACTGAGGGATTTTTTCGTTAAAGGCTCATTAATGAAAACCCATGGGCGCTTGCTGAGTCAGCTCTAGCAGCCATGGCACTGCGGCGCAGAAAGCAAGGACAAACTACCGCGCTATGTTTCTCAAGATAGAACAATTATGGTAAATCAAAGAATCGGTACGGCCCCTAGTCTGTGGAAGGCCTTAAATGGCCAAAAGGTACTAAGAATCCCCACGATGGAAAACGAGAATTTTAATGAGAAATATAATAAAAATCTATATGTAGAAAATCGATGCGAAGACACAATGAAAATTGGAACATGGAATGTTCAAAGTATGGATATGGCAAGTAAATCACACAATACTACATAAGAAATGGAAAGGCTAACATCAATATTCTAGGTGCAAGTGAAGTGAAGTGGCCTGGAAACGGAACCAGCAAAATCAAGGATAACACTCTATACAACGCAGGCAATGCCGTAATAAACTTCGAGCCATTTTCATACCGAATAATGTTATAACAGATAAATGTAAAGCCCAAAAATGTAAATATAATACAGATATATGCCCCATATAATACATATAACAGCCGACAAACCAGAGGTAGAAGTAGAACAGTTTTATGCCCAGTTAAAACAACTAAGAAAACAGACTAAATAGGATGTCAATATCATCATAGGATGTCAAAAGTCAATATCATAATGGAAGATTTTAACGCCAAGGTTGGAAGAGGCAGAGTAGAGGATATAGTAGGAGACTATGGCTAAGGAGAACGAAATTCCAGAGGTGAAGCATTATTACAGTTCTGTTAAGAGGAAAACATCCTTGTTATAAAATATTATAAAACACTTGTTATAAGTTACCACCCAGGAGGTTATACTCATGGACATCTACCCAACATAACGAAAACCATATTGTAAGAAATCAAAAGATTAAATCCTAATAGACAAGATATGCAAAAATGGATTAAACAGTGTAAGAACTTATCCTAGTGCCGACGTGGGATCCGTTCACAACCCGGTAGTAAGAAAACTCTTAAAAAGAAAATCGTGAAGAAACCACATTTAGAAATTAAGGATCCCGTAACACGAGAAAAAGCTAAACAGAATATAAACGAAAAGCTAGAAATGACCATACAACATCAATCGCCAGACAATATAAATGAAGTGAAAAATACATGGGCCAAAAATGTAACAGTATAATGAAGTAACAATATAATGAATAAAAAGAGCCCGGGGATCACGGCAGAAATATTAAACTTACTGGAAGAAAAAAGATCATATAAAAATATAAAGGTTGAAAGATACAAATAAGTGCAGCGATTAATTCAAAGAAAGAACCGAGAAGCTAAAGAAAATTGGATAAACGAGAAGTGCAATGAAATAAAGGAAGCACAAGGGAAACACGATAACTTCAATGTGTACAAAATGGTCAGAGAGACTTGTGGAAAATTTAATAAAACATGACAGAATTAGAACTAAAAGAGACATGGAAGGAGTACGTGGAAGAGATGCATAGAGATGAAATGATAGAAGAGGATAGAAAATGATATAATAAAATCAGAAATAATCAGAGCATTCAAGACCACAAAAAAAAAAAAAACAGCGGAGCCAGACGAAGTTTATGGAGATTTCCTTAAACTATAAGAATATTTGCACAACTTTTTAATACTATATACAGAACGGGGATCTTTCCCAGTGACTGGTTAGAGTCAATTTTCATTCTCATACCAAAAACACCAAATGCTACCCATGCGATCTGTTTCGACTAATTAGCCTAATGAGTAATGTGTTAAATGTGTATCATACGGTAATATGCATCATACGGTGTGGGGCAGCACGTATACAAATAATAGAGGTAAGCAATTACTCGAATACTTATGTACTAACGATGTGGCGATCGTTAATAAGGGTTATAAACCCACCTCTGTAAACGCAATCAGGCAGGAGGTTTTAGATTTGACTCTAGCTGATGCTTTTACAACAGAGTTAATCATAGATAGACCACCAAAAGACTTAGGTGAGGCACACAATGTGGTAATAGAGCGCAGGAACCCTAGGTGTACTGATTGGGAACTCTATAAGGAGATCCTCAGACAGGAAACCGAAGGTCTCCGCCTCATTATAAACACAACAGGCGAGCTGGAAGCAGCATCGTCTCATCTAAAAGGCGTTCTAACACACGCCTAAGAGACTAGCAGTCCTCTCAAAAAGATGCAAAAATCAAGGGCTGTTCCTTGGTGGAACAAAGAGCTAGGACATCTGAGAAAGACGGCCAGGAAAGCCTTCAACGGTTCGAAAAGAACAGACAACTGGGAAGCCTACAGATTAGCACTTACTGATTAGAACAAAGAATTGAGAAGGTCGAAAAGGAAAACCTGACGTGACTTCTGTGAGGGCATTGATCAATGTGCCCCAACGGCAAAGCTGCAAAAGGTTTTGGCAAAGGACCACTCAAATGAAATCGGGCTTATTAAGCCATCGAGTGGTAAGTATACCAAAGATTTAGAGGAAAGTCTTAGCGTTTTACTGCAGACGCACTTTCCTGGCTCTAAATCAACCATAACTGGTGAAGGGATAACGCGGATGAAGCGCCCAACCAAAATCTGCAAAAACATGGTAACAACCATGTCTACTATTCAAAAAGTCGCATGGGCTGTGAACAGTTTCAAGCCATTTAAGGCTGCCGGATCTGATGGCATTTTCCCGGCAATGTTGCAGAAAGGGATCGAAATCATAGCCCCCTGCATTGCTGAGATATATAAGGCCAGCTTTCGACTGGCGTACATACCGCTGGAATGGAAAGAGGCCAAGGTGATATTCATCCCTAAGGCAGGGCGCAGGCCTCAAGATGTGCTAACAAAGAACGAAGATCTCCTAGATGTGCTAACAAAGAACGGGTATAAAGCGGTTGGTTATGCAGACTATGTTGCCATCATAATAAGGGGTAAGTATGGTAATACAATCATGAACCTTGCACAGAGTGCACTTAACACCATCAACTGTTGGAGCAAGAAGGAGGGCCTTAGTGTCAAACCCGAGCAAAACAGTAAAGGTCCCCTTTACCAGAAAGAGGAAGCTGAACTTGCAAGCTCCGAGCATTGAAGGTCAGACGTTAGAGTTTTCCGAGGAGGTGAAATATCTAGGGGTAACCTTGGATAAGAAACTCACTTGGAACATGCATCTGAACAAAACGCTCTCAAAAGCCCCAGCGGCCTTTTGGATCTGCCGTAAACTTTTTGGGCAAACATGGGGACTAAAACCCAAAATGGTCCTATGGTCTTACACAACAGTGGTAAGACCGATTATCACCTACGGTTCACTCGTATGGTGGTACAAAACAAAGGAAATAAAGACCCAAAACATGCTACAAAATCTTCAGCGGCTTGCGTGCTTGGGTATAACAGGAGCGATGCAATCTACTCCAACCACAACAATGGAAGTGTTGTTGGACCTACTTCCATGGACTATGAGAAAGAACATAGAATGAAAAATACAGTCATTTCAGGAGATCTGGGTTTTCCGACGTATGCTTCGAATATCATGGATGGATCATGTCACAAACGAAGAAGTATTAAGAAGAATGGAAAGGATAGAGATCTATTATGTATGATAAAAAAACGAAAAACATCTTACATTGGACACGTCTACCGTAACAACAAATACGAATTTTTACAACTGCTTATGGAGGGAAAAATAGAAGGGAAGAGAGGACCAGGTAGAAAGAAGTGTCCGTAGCTCAAGAACATTAGGGATTAGACATGAATGAACAGCAATTCACTAATAAGAATAGGCACGAGCAGAAACGATTTTGCCCAAATTGTTACCAACCTTCAATTATGAAAACGGCACCGCTGAGAAGAAAAGAGAATAAGATTTTGTTGTAAAAAACCAAAAATATATTTATTTAACCCATTCGCTGCGAATTACTTTTTTGGATTGATGTGATTGTGTGCACAATATTCTGAACATTACATTATAGCCCGTGCGGAATACTTTTATAAATTTGTATTATTTGCAATAATTTTCAAATATTGTCAAATTTTTCAAAACCTAAATCTCGTAATCCAAAATTTTGTTTTTTTGTTGATTTGAGTGGACAAACTTTGCAAAATTTATATGTTTTATATCAAAATTGGACGAAAATATAAAAATAATTGACAAATATTGCCATATTTTCATAACCCAAAATCTTTATAGGAAACAAAATTTGTGTTATTTTGTTAATTTCAATGGACACACCTTGCAAAATACTTTTGTTTTGTGTAAAAATTGAACGAAAACGACAAAATAATTTGCAAAAATTGCCAACTTTTCAAAAACCAAAATCTCTATTCGAAGCAAATTTTGTTTTTTTTTTAAATTTTTGTGGACAAACTTAGCAAAATCCATTTATTTTATGTCAAAATTGGACGAAAATGTCAAAATAATTGGCAAATATTGCCAAATTTTCAAAAACCAAAATCTCTATTCGAAGCAAATTTTGTTTTTTTTTGTTGATTTGTGTGGGCAAACTTTGTAAAATTCTTTTGTTTTTTGTCAAAATTGGACGAAAACGTTAAAACAATTTGCAAAAATTGTCAAATTTTCTAAAACCAAAATCTCTATTCGAAGCAATTTTTTTGTAGATTTGGGTGAACAAACTTTGCAAAATTCATTTGTTTTTTGTCAAAATTGGACGAAAATGTCAAAATAATTTGCAAAAATTGCCAATTTTTCTAAAAGAGTTTTAAAAATGGCGGAAAGTAGAAATCAGTTTGATAAAGTGCACTGTTTCGTTTGTAAAAAAGTAGCGGTTCTTAAGCGAATTTGTTGTATCGAATGTGATGTGTGATAGTGATGCAGATTCTGCAACACCAACAACGGAAACCGTAGATGAAGGTATAATAAGAAACCTGATAGCTACAATGAACTCGTTATCTACCACGGTCACAAATATGAAACGAGTCATGAGCGAAGTGATACCCAAAAAAAAACTTAGAAAGGAGGTCGAAGACCTCAAAGCCACGAAAATACAAACAGATATCACAAATCCGAAACTCACCGAAATCATGGATCGCCGACAGCGGGCTAACAATTTAATAATATATAACCTACCCGAATCTAGCTTAGCAACGTGGGAAGATAGAGCACGCGATGATGTTAGTAAATTAATAGACTTCATTGGAAACAGTTTAATCACAGAATACTCGGTGATTAAATCTCGTCGGCTAGGTAAGAAAAATGATACAAGAACAAAACCCCTGTTAATTACCTTTAGCTCGCCTACAAGTACCCTTAAAATTCTAAATGAGTATCGCACCAAGGGAAATGTATACATCAACAGGGACTTAACCGTCAGACAACGAAGATTGGCATATACTGTAAGGAAAGAGTTTAAGCAAAGATGTGATGACGGAGAGGCAAACATAAGGTTAAAATACGAGAAAGGTATGCCCAAAAGAATTACAGACACACAATTAGGCTCCAATGACAAAAATAAAAAAAAACGCGAACACCCCCAGCGTGCAAACGAACTAGTGAAAATAAGTGCTCTATGTACCAAAATGTTCGAGGTCTAAATTCAAAAATTAATGAATTTCTTTTAAATTGCAATAGTAGTCATTATGACATAATATTCCTAACGGAGACATGGTTAAATTTCTCGGTGCAATCAAGTGAGGTATTTGCAGATAAGTACACCGTTTACAGATCATCAAATGCAAGGCGTGGTAGTAGTAGCTACGGCTGTTCAATATGAATATTCTTCAGCTTTGTTGTTATGTGATTCACCGCTTCAGGAAGTGGATCTACTTATAGTCCAAATTTAGTTTGGTGCCACTTCTATAAGTCTTATTAATGTATATTTTCCTCCAACAAGCAGTATCGATAACTACGAGGTTATCTTCGATCATATAGAAAACTCCTCTTTATTATCAGGACCATTTATAATAGTGTGTGATTTTAACATAACAGAATTACAGGCATGCTTATTAAAGCATCAAAATCCTACTGCACTGTTTACATCTTTTCTCTCCTTTTTGAGTTTTAACAAAATCGCTCAGATTAACAATGTTCTAAATTCTAACCATAGAAGCCTGGATGTAATCTTAACATCTGAACAAATAGACGGTTCCGTAAGCCGTAATGAGAACCCCTTTGTCAGAGAAGACAACCATCATCCTTCTTTAGAGATCGATCTATCGTTGAACGTAAAATCCTTCACAAAATTTGTGTCAGCCGAGAATCTTGTGTCCTTTAACTCTAAAAAGGCTAATATACCAGGATTGTATAACGCTCTAAATTATTGGAATTGGACAGAGATTCAATCCATCCAGAATGTCGACGATGCTTGTAATTATTTGAACAATACCATCATGTATTTGTTTGATCAGTACGTACCCACGAAAGTGAATTTGACAAGTAATTATTCATGCTGGTTTACGAGGGAAATCATTAAATCCATTGAATGAAAAAAATATCATTGGAGCATGTTTAAAAAATATGGCCTTCTCTCGCATAAAGAAAAGGCATGTAAAATATCACGGATCATCAAAAAAGAGATTCGTAAAGCATTTCAAAGTTTTGTGAAGCGAGCGCAAGAAAGAGTTAAAACAGATTCGTCCTATTTGTGATCCTATATGAACGCTAAAAAAGGATCTTCAAGAATTCCTGGAACAATGACCTCTAGCAGTAACCCTGATGTAATGTTGAAGGACCCGCTTGCAATTGTCAATAGTTTCGCATCCAACTTTAGTAGTGTCTTCAAAAAGAAAGAAAGTTGTGCTACCAGCTCCATCGTAGATTCATCGGTTCCTGCTAGCAGTGATGCCCGTGATAGTGTTAACTGTGATAACAACGCCTGTGATTCCAAAAAAATATATGATAACTTCTGTGACAGATTTAGCAACATACCTACTCTCCACAGCTTTTCAATCGACGCCTGTGATATTTTGAGATGTGTACGTAGAATAAAAGCAAATTTTACAGCGGGTGCTGATCAAATACCGGCATTCTTCGTCCGACGTATTGTATATCTTGTTTAAGTAGTCCATTACATCATTTGTATAACTTTATAATGAAATCTTCTGTGTATCTAGAGTGTTGGAAAATTGCTAGAGTGTGTGCTATATACAAATCTGGTACGAAAACTGATATACAGAATTACCGCCCTGTAGCAATTATTCCAAACTTGCTAAGTTGTTCCAAATTATTATGTACGAAAATGTTTACAGCCATGTTATACCACATCTGACAGATTGCCAGCATGGGTTCATAAAGGGACAGTCAACATGTACAAATCTGACCGGATTTACTCAATTTGTGTCGAACGCTCGGGACCGCAAGCAACAAGTAGATGTTGTATATACCGATTTTTCCAAAGCGTTTCGACATGTTAACCATGACATCTTACTGAGTAAGTTAGGTTTTCATGGTTTTAGCGATAATGTGGTCTTGTTAATGAAGTCAATGTTAGTGGGACAAAAACAATTTGTGGAGTATCAGGGAGTTAGATCTTACCTGTATGAATGTATGAATGCTATTCTGGTGTCTGTCAAGGATCCAACCTAGGCCCCTTATTGTTTTTAATCTTGATTAATGATATTGTAGCAAATTTTAGTCCTACCTCTCATGTGTATTTGTATGCCGATGATCTAAAAATTGTGAAGGTTATTGACAGGGTTAATAGTTGTGACATGTTGCAGCAGGATATAGATGCATTAGTAGATTGGTGTCATAACAATGAACTGCAGTTGAACACTGATAAGTGTTACGTTATGTCGTATTTTAGAATAAATAGGCCTGTTCTTCACAACTACACAATAAACAAACAACAACTGAAGAGATGCGATGTTTTCAGAGACTTAGGTGTTATAATGGACTCATCTTTGTCGTTTGTGCCACATTATCTAGCCACACATTCAAAGGCCTTGCGTATGCTGGGCTTCGTAATGAGGAATACCAGTGAATTTGATAACACCGACTGCTTGATGCAACTATATGGTTCGTATGTAAGGTCGGTGTTGGAATATTGCACAGTTGTCTGGTGCCCTCACTATGAAGTTCATGTTAAACTGTTAGAGAGCGTCCAAAGAAAATTTTGCAAATATTTACACCTGAGAAGGTATGGAATCTATCCTGAACGTAACTACCCACATGATAGTTTGCTCGCCAAATGCAATTTAGTGGAGTTAGCACTGAGACGCGATTTTTCTTATTTATTGTTTTTATATAAAACCTCGCAAAAACGCTCGTAACTCCGTAGTATTTAGCACATCAATGGCCAGAAGTAACCAACATTTTAATTCCCCCGTCCATCGCATGTCATGTATATAATAAATATAGACAATCCTTGGATTTATTTTCATGTACTCTTGCTCAATTTAGATCTTCGTGTTCTGATGTATTGTTTGTGTGATCTCTCCTTTCTATATTTCTATATTTTTTTTGGATTTTTAAGTGTTTATGTAATGTAGTAATAGTTATTTATTGCCAATTTAATTTAATATACTTATATGCCCTTATGTGCCCTGGTGCACATTATAAAAACGTTATAAAATTATAAAAACGTTATTAAACTTTATTATTATTATTATTATTATTATGTTGAAACAACTTCATGTTGCGACAACTTCATGTTAAAATCACTTCATGTTGCGACACTTCAAGTTGCGGTTTCGTATTGCGACAACTTCAAGTTGCAACAACTTCATTTTGAACTTGAACAACTATTAACTTATAATAATTAAGTGGACCATGGAAAGCACAATCTAATACATCTAGTCCAATTCAGTTAGCATTGTAGAGAATTAATTAAATTAACTACATTTTAATCTAGTAGACTACATAGACAAGACAAGAATGATACAAGACTAGATAAACACATGAAGGAGACAAGACTAGACAAGACTGGACAAGACTGGACAAGACTGGACAAGACTGAACAAGACTGGACAAGACTAGACAAGATTAGACAAAACTAGACATGACTAGACAAGACTAGAATAGATTAGACAAGACTAAACATAAAAAATTAAAAAATAAATATATGGCTATCCGAATAGTTGACAATTATTTTTTTAAATTTTGTGAAATAATTATCTTTCCCGCGATATCCTAGGTGCAGGGGTGAGTCCCGAATCTTTCACCCAGGGCAACGCAACGATCCAATGAGCGTGTATGTATTTATTAATCTCTTTGTTATGTCTAAAAAAGACACAATTAATTCATGAAGTCTGTAAACCGATGTAGCACTCCATAGCATCTGACCGCCCAATCAATTGGACTACTAAAACAGTCCACAGCACCTGGACATCAAAATAATTCAACTGCTATAGCAGTCCATAGCAGCGACATGGTTAAAAATGAAAACTTTTATAAATCGGACCAACTTCTTTAAGTTGGGAATGCAAGCTTAGTTTTAGAGATGATACTAAACACATCGATTACACATCGATAGCACATCAATTTAAAGATAATTTAGTCTACTTTAAAATGCTTGAAACTAATTTAGTAAAATAGGCAAAGATTTTTTGAGTTATGAGAATTATTGAGAATTTTTAAAGCGTCTGGTTTTTCAAAATTGTCAAAATTATTATTATACAAAACAATTATTAATGCTTTTAAGGAGGTACCAGCGAATTCCAGATTATTACAGATTTAGGTTTAGTAGGGGAGAATTATTTAGATCTATTTGGTCATTTAAGATGATGCCTTTTTTATTATATTTGTTAATTTCTAAACTTTCTAATAAGTTTTTTACTTTTTATTTCTGTGTAAAATATCAAATTTATTACTAAATTTGTTGTTGTTTTTTATGCAATGATTGGCGAAAGTAGAGTCAGTTTTCTTGGAGATGTAACTTCTTTCGTGTTCTTTTATCCTGATAGAGGTCTTCCTGATAGAGGTCTTCCTGATAGAGCTCTTTTGGTATCAGGATAAAAGAATTTTAAAATTTGTTATGTTATTATAAATAAAAATAATGAATTTTAACAACTATTCGGATAATTAAAAGTATATAAAAATTCAAGAACTATTTTGACTCATTAGTTACGCTCGAACCTCCTTAAGTATAAGATTTTGTAGTGAAAAAACCCAAAACATTAAATAATAAGGAGTTTAATAAATAATAATTTTCGAACGCAGTCTATGGTATTGTCAATAAAATTTTGTTCTTTTATAAATTTTAATTAAAAAATTTATTTTTTAAATATTTTTGATTGAGATATATTTTTGCAAGATAATAAATTGTTACAATATTAATAAGTTGTATAATAAGTTGGAATATTAATTTCAACAGGGAAAAAAATAATTTTAATTTCATTAGATGATTTTTACTTTGCAATTTGCAGAAAATACAAACAAACATTAAACTAAAACAAGTTTAAATGCTTTATATATTTGCCAGCTTAATTAAGATTTAATTAATTACTACTAGTCTTTTTTCCAATAAAAGCATGTTTTTATCTAAATCGTTTCTCAATATTTGCCTTTGACAAAGAATTTTTTTATTATAAAAATAAAAAATAACTTTAAGTTTACTTATACTTTAAGTTTATATATACTTTTTTAAGCACTTATCATTTCTAAAACAGTTTCTTGTTGGTTTTGATTGATATGTATTTAATGATGAACCGAATGATCGTTCAAAATTGTAGACATTATTTTTGTTTCTCACATAAAAACTTCATATTGGAATAGATTTGTATATATATATATATATATATATATATATATATATATATATATATATATATATATATATATATATATATATATGTATATAACGATGTATCGATTTTCTTACATAATTAAACTAGAACCAATCAATTACAAAGCAGTTTACAAAACAGAATTCAAACATAATAATTATATTTTCTAGTAAGGTCATCATTATAGGTCGTCAGTTGCAATGATATGCAAATTAATCTTTTTTAGTTTTTATCATAAATTTCATAGAATTGCGTGTTAATGTATGATAAGTTATCACATTATTCTTTATTGCAATCAATATGTACGTAATTTTTCGAACGTTTTGATGAAATTTAATCCCAGATTAAGTACTCTGTCGTTTTGTGTCTTAAATTAAGGTACAAAAATCTTTAAAAGAAGACTATACTTAATATTAAATTGCAATTTGGAGACTTCTAGTTTTAATAAATCAGTCAAAACCTTGTACTTGTCTAGAGTGTTCACTTCAATCTCTCCATAATGAATAAATCGTTTTACTTTTGCATATATTTTTTTATCACAATTTATTTTAACGAGCTAGATACACGTAATGCATTCTTTCCATTATATGTTACGTGTAACTCGGTGTCCACGTAAAATAATTATTTTAAAATTAATTGACAAGGTCGATTATCAGCGTGCAATTCCCAGATTATTTCTAGTGTGCAAAAAAGTGCAATATGCGAGCAAATGGAGTCAAATACCCAAACGTATGGCTGGAGTTTGAGGGAAAAGAAAAAAACGGGAAGAGGAAGAAATATTGGGTGCAAGATTTAACAGAAGAACATTTTGAGGAGGTGGTTAAGGTTCTGTTGGAGGGTTTTATAGCCGACGAACCCCTATGCCAATTTTTGGGTAAGATTTGTTTTAAAATAGCGTTTAAAAGTAGGTTTACAACTCCGTGTTCTTATTTGAAACTATTATTTGTTTGTGAAATTTAAGCTGAAATCTCGTATTTTGTAACAAATATAATCTTGTTGTTGTTATTAATAGTTTTGCAATACTTCTGTGTCTACTTTGTGAAATAATTTTTTAAAATGTATGAATAAATTAGAAAAAACCTGATTTTCCTATATCAATTAAAATAGCATTTTAACCAAGAGAAATTATAACTAACTTGTTTAATTTGTGCATATATTTTTAATTATTTGTAAAATTACGTTGTAAAAAAAAAGGAAATCGTAAAATTGTTTTCAAAATATAAGGTTGGGGAAAATGAAATCAATTATTTTTATATGAACTTCAAGGCTTAATTTGACATGTTTCAGATTACCAATTTTGCTCATTACCAGTATTTAATATTGGGTAAAACCAAATTAATTATAGATACAATCATACCTACTTCAAAATACCTACTTATTAAAGCGATATAGCTTGAATATATAAATAAATTCAACCTTTCCGTAACTCTATATTCCGTAACTATAATATTATTATGTCTTTTTATGACTACAAATCAAATCTCATGTTGAAACACAACACATTTGCCTACTAGCCTTCATTCCACTTTCGGGACACTAAACAAGAAGTACAGCACAGCACATTGTTTTGAAACTAATGTAAGTGTATTCCATTTTATAATTCAAAGGAGCAAAGTTGCACTTATGAGAGATAGATCTCGAAACGAATCTGCAGATGGCTATTCACTTGGGGTAAATAGAAAGATGTGATCTTAAAACCCCCTTGCGCGGGCTTGAAAAGAGCATAAAAATATCTGTTGTGTTTCAATATGAGATTTGTTTTATAGTGTTAAAAAGACTTAATAATATTATAGAGCTGCAGAAAGGTTATATTTATATATTAAAGCTATATTCCGCTTTAATAAGTTGGTATTACCATTTTTATTCTATAAATTGTTGCCATTTTAAAGGTAGATTCATAATGCCTCACACGTAGGAGTCTAGGTCCCTATTGGCGAAAAAGTCTAGTAATTGATTTTCTCAATGTTAATACAATTTAATACAATCAAATACTAAAACCCAAATGGGCCTATGTTACAACTTATTATACAACTTTGGAGGCGTGCCAAACATAGTAGCATACATATTATACAAAGATGCTAAGGAATATAGTGAACGCACTTGGTACGTCAGAAATTGCTATATATGTATATACATATATATATATATATATATATTTATATATATATATATATATATATATATATATATATATATATATATATATATATATATATATATATATATATATATATATATATATATATATATATATATATATATATATTTAAATTTATATATATATATATATATATTTATATTTATATATATATATATATATATATATATATATATATATATATATATAGACCATAGGGACTTACATGTGGATATTATAGATAATGTTATTAAAAAACACGCTGCAGCTACTGAGCGGAGACTCCATCACCACTTGAAAGTTAAGGCAGTCCAGCTACCACAAAACACAATACTAATATGACTAATGAAGACTCAAAAGAACTAAACCCTTCCAGTTAGTGAAATGAATAGTGTCAATATTATAAACTAAGAACATATAAACGAAGGCTTCGCCTTTACGGATTCTAAAAAAAATTGAAAAAGTTTCATCGAAATCAAGCGATTCATGAGGCCAGATATCTATTAACGGACTTACCGCGCGAATCTATGGTGTCAGTAGATACATCTTTACAAAAACGACTATTGCTAATATAGCACAATTATCTTTTCCGAATGATAATAACTTTTCGAAACTTTCGAAACATAACTTTTCGAAATTCAAGTTAATAAAAAACTGTCTTCGTTCATCAAAGTCTCAGAACCGTACAAATTCATTGGTGGTAATGGTGATTGAAATTTGATGTATCGGAAAAGGTCAACTTTCAAGAAATTTTAAACGTTATACCTGGAAAAGTTAGAAGAGTTAATCTTGAAAAATATTGTACTATTTTCGTTTTTAAAACATCAACCACCTAAAATTGTTTTGTATTTTAGTGTTTAATAAAAATACTAATACTAATAATAAAAAAACCGCAAACTTTCGCTTCAATTGCTTTATTGTTTTTATTACTCATGCGGTATAAGTACTATCTTGGCGCCCGTTTTTTTAGTGCGACAAATGGCTGTTTTAGTCAATTCAATTATTGCCACATAACTTGGGGAATGCACGCAAATATTCAATAAAAATCGCTAAGTTACATTAAGAAAAATAATTGAATAAATGAAATAAACAATCAAAATCTCAATATTAAAAAAGTGACGTGAAAGTGTCAGATTTTTTTTTCATAACAAAATAAAAATTAAATAAAGCGTTTCAAAATGAGTGTAAATGGCGATACCGGAGACTGATGAGAGTTCTTATGGCGAATCCACGCCAGCGGAGACAATTGAAAAAGCAAATTCTTCATTTTGTTTGGATGGCCCCTGGACACCAAACTTGTAAGATACATACTTGTAAGATAAAAAATATTATCTGCAACTCGTGCGGTATTGTCAATTGCCCTCTGTAGCGAATGGGCGTAGTCACTCCATTTGTGCGCTATTAGCCAATTTCGCTCTCTTGAGCAATTGACAACTTACCGCCCTTGTTGCACAATATACTATTACTACATACCTTTGTACTGTAGTAAAAAAATACCGTAATTATGAATATTTATAAATATGTATTGTGTTACAAAAAAATGTATGAGATTGATAAACAGAGATTGCTAACATTCCTGTCAACTTTTTTTCCTGTGATCATTTTCCAGGATTTATCGACATTTGAGACATCAAAAATACCTGAACGCAATCGATAAAACCAAAATTGCACCTGTTCACAAGGGGGCCCTGTCAACTCGTCATCACCGATTTGGCCCAAATTTACAGTATATGTAGGGCTTGACTATAAATGAAAGTGACGCAAGCGGGAGGGCCAGATGGCCAAACGTTAAAAAACTACCGACAACTCATAGCGCAGGTCAGCGCAGCGGTAAAAGCTCTGGTTCATAGTACGAGGATTGCTGGTTCTATTTACAATTTTTAAAATGATCGTAATGGTTAAACTACATTATGAATTACTACGGTTCATTTGTGGCGCAAGTATCGTAAAAATAAAATAAAGAATAATAACAATAATAGTAATAATAAAATAAAGCAATCTTAAGAATTAACCGTTGAAGTTATACAGAAACAAATAATAAATATTAATACTAATAAAAAAATTGAATTGACAAATTGATAATTACGATTAAAAGGTTAAACAATAATAAATGATAATAAAAGAAAGTCATTTTAAAAATTGTAAAAAAAAGCGTCCCGATGGGGAATCGAACCAGCGATCCTCGTACTATGAACCCGAGCTCTTACCACTGCGCTTACCGGTGACCGGCCATTGAAATTTATGCTAACATAGCGGGCTTATGAGTTGGCGGTAGTCGGGAGTTTTTTAACGGTTGGCCATCTGGCCCTCCCGCTTGCGTCACTTTCATTTATAGTCAAGCCCTACATATATGTGATGACGAGTTGACAGGGCCCCCTTGTCAGTCAGCTTTCTTCCGGGAAAGGTTTTAAATAAAAAAAGAACGTACTAGTACGTCATCTAGCTCCTATTATAGCTCTTATTATAAATTGAAGTATCACTCATGCGGTATAAGTACTTAAGTATAAGTACGTTTTTTTTAATTTAAATTAAAAAAAAACGTATTCATTTGTCAATGGAAATCAAATTTTTTGTAATTTTTTTTGTAGGTTTTTGAAATTCTTCTTACAAAATACGTTTTTTCTATCAAGGTTTGCGCAATTGAATTTGGTCTATACTGCTATTACTACTAGCTCAAAATTCGAACTTAAGCTAAAGCGCCAAAAAACAAAACTGGTCGTAGTAGATCGTGGCAACAGAAGAGAAAATCCACCCAATTTAATGAACGTGGAAAACAACGACGACATAATTTATCTAGGCTCCTGCATAAGAAATAAGAAGACGCATAACACAGCCATGACGAAACTAACCAAAATATGGAAAGATGACCACATCACGAAAGAAACAAAACGAAGGCTCGTCAACACACTGGTGTTTCCAATTTTATTATACGGAGCCGAGGCGTGGACTCTGAAAGCAGTAGATCCGCAGAAAATAGACGCTATCGAGATGTGGACGAGGAGAAGGCTACTAATGATCACTTGGACAGCGCATAGAACTATGTTTCTATACTAAATTAAGTCGACATTGACATAAGACTATCAACCGTTACAAATCGACGATTATTTATATATTTTGGGTGAGTGACAATCTCGAAAAAAATATTTATCCAAGGAAAAATTGAAAATACGCGACCTCGGGGAGGCTCTCCAAAACGCTGGATAGACCAGGTGTAAGAGATAACCGAGACACAACTACAAGAAAACTTAAGATCGGCGACAGACAGAGGTAAATGGAGGAAGATCGCTAACTCCGTTATGATATAATAAAACGCCAGCATGGGATCACGACACTTCAGCCATGAAATAAATGACTAGAGAGTTATACTGCTTTGTCTATCAACATTTGTAACTCAATTTTGTTCATCTAGTTTTGACTTTTAAGCGCAACTCAAGTCTCTCCGTTTAGTCTGTCCCATGTCGTGTCTAATCATGTAAAATTAAAAGATCTAAATAAATAAATATAAATAATTGAACAACTTTTTGATTATTTTAATTTTTTTCTGTAGAAATTCAAAAGGATGCCGAAGCTTTATTGGAAATGAAAAAACTATATCTATTTGTTTTGAAGCAAAAATGTGGTTTAATTTGTTTCACAAGAGGCGAAGATGGAACGAACAAACTCGTTGGTTTTAATTGCACTGGTAGGACGTTTAAAGGACAACCTACATTTAAGGTAAGAATTGTAATTCTAATTTAATATTATCGGGATTTAAGTGGTGAAAGATGTAAGTGGTATTATAGAGGGTATTTGGTAAACATGCGGCAAAAATTCAAAGGGTTATTTCTTGGCATATACTAAGAATATTTTGTCTTAAGATGATTTCTGAAAAACCCTTTGTTTTGAGGATAGAGGGTCAACAAAATTTGCGACAGTAACAATATTTTATTATCAAAAAGTACAAGTAAAGTTGGTCAATTTATAATAAATGTTCGAAATGACTCCTCCAGCCTGGATACAAGCATTCCATCTTCTCGTCATTGAGTGCCGAATTCTTTCAAATACAACAGGGTTGTTTCTAATTTTCTCGAATCGTTAAAAGAAAAAGGAATGAAAAAGCGGTTTGGTTTCCTGGGATTTTGAGAAATTTTCGTTTAGAAAAGTGAAAGTTTTGATTTCTTCCAGTAAAAATTATCTTTAGTTTAGTCAAAAAATTTCTTCAAATTTCGGGAAAACTGTTATTAGGGCTTTGATCCTGGAGTAGCGTAAAGTTTAGATAGCCCGATAAGAAATAATCCAAGGGGTTTAAGTCTGGGGATCGAGCTGGCCATGCGTGTGGTACACCTCTACCGAACCAGCGATCTCCGCATGTTGCTGTAAAAAAATCACGAGCAACCAAACTTAAAATGTGGTGGTGCACCATCGTGCATAAACAACATTGCAATTCTTGTCGCCAATGGTACATCGTACACCCTGCAGAAACTCGGGCAGTGTTTCTTCCAAAAAGTTGGGATACATCTCGTCAGTAAGCTTTGCTGGTAGAAATACCGATCCAATTAGATAGTCACCCACAATTCCAACCCAAACATTTAAGGAGAACTGATGTAGAAATCGATCTTCACATAAATCCTTTGCTGGATTTTTGCCTGGGCCCACAGGCCCCGGCCTAGGTGCCCCGGTGGCGAAACTGAAGTCAAATTCAACATTCGTGAAGAGTCTTTCTCAGACAAGATGGTCTGCTCGAGCTGACAAGTCTATGTTGCTCCTGGGATGAGATCATGGCAGCTCTTCAGATAATTGCTAATGATGCATATGAAAAACCATCTACGCGCTCTGAGGGTCAGGAGGACAGGCATTCTGAATTCATTATACTCGATGGAAACTTGCTTTTTGTCAGTTCTTTGGAATAACATCTTGGAAAGGTTCAACAAAGTAAGCAAACCTCCCCAATCTGTTAACTTCAAACTTAGTACGATCGTTGAAATGTTTCAGTCTTTGGCAACACATCTAGAACACATAAGGAAACCCAGTACCGGTACATTTGTTCATTATGAGTTTAAAGCTATTGAAAAATCCGGTGAAAATAGCTATGCATATTAGATGCAGAGGAAACGTAAGCGTAAAGTCCAGTTCGACGAAGTAAAAGGAAACGAGACCAAACTATTTGGCAAGGACAGTTTCCAAATTACCATTTTTAACGTCATTATAGATAGACTAATTACAGAACTACGGAGACGCGGATCTGCTTATGAGGAGTTAAGTATAAAGTTTGAGTTTCTTAAGAAACTACATCGTTTGGAATCTAAAGACATCCATGAAGGAGCTAGAAACCCTATAACTTTTTATCCGGGGGATTTGGATAGGACTTGGTGAAACGAGTGTCTGCACGAGTATGCATCTGCTAGCTCATTTGTCGTCGAATTATGAATGGAGTTATCGTCACTAAAGTATTATAAAAACTTATCGGAATAGAGCTTTTTTGACATTTATCCAAACGTAGGAATTGTGTTCCGAATGCTGCTTTGTACACTAGCGTCAAACTGCTCAACAGAACAGCCGTTTTCAGCGCTAAAGAGAGTAAAGAATTACTTAAGTTCTAATATAGGAGAGAAAAGGCTCAATTCACTCTCTGTAATGTTCATACAGTCAGAAAAAATGCAGTCAATTGACTATGATGATGTCATTCGTTCTTTTGCATAGAAGAAAGTCCGTCGTCCGTCGAAAGAAGAAATGTCAAGTGCCTAGGGCCCCTGGGTCTCTAAGTAACTAACCTAACCTCGCCTTGCATTTTGTTTCAATATGCCTGTTTCACGAAGACGTCGATGAATATTTTCGAAGATTTTTCGGTCGGGGATTTACGGGTAGGAAAGCGTTCAATGTACAATCGTTTAGCTTGTAATGAATTGCCATCAGAAAGTCCATACATTAAATGCATGTCAGTCATCTCGGCGTTCGTATACAATGTAGAGGACTTCAAAAACTATTAAAGACACGCAAAACAGCCAAACGTCAAACAACACAATAACTGCGACCGATACAGGTGATGATCACTAACGAGACTTATTCAAATGAAATCCACTTGTACGTTAGTAGATAATACAGCCGTTCCAAGTTATCGTCAACAATTTTTTGTACTTTATAAACTCATTGGCGTACGCCATACTTTTATTTGCCTAATGATTTCAACAAATATCGAATACGGTTGTAGCAAATTTTGAAATTGATCCTGTATCTTCGAAACAAAGGAGTTTTTAAGAAAACATCATAGGACAAAATACACAAAATACACATAACACAAAATATGGTTAGAATAGGCCAAGAGGAATGAATATTTCCTTGAATTTTTGCCATATGTTTACACCCATGTATACTACCCTATATTACATTTTTCTGAAATTTGTTTAATACATTTTACCACTTTATTAGGTACTACTCAAATAGTAATTTAAATTAGATTGTTGAAAGATTTAAATTAGTCATGAAGAAATTAGAAATTTAATTTTCGTTTATAATTAATATGAAATTGCCCGAAAAAAAGCTTTATTCTAAGAATTTATATTTGAAATTAGAATATTAAAATTTAATACATTTCAGATTTTTTTAAAATAATTATTATAAACAAAAATATTGGTTAATATCATTAATAAAATAATTCAAATTTTATGGAATTTATCGAAATAATATTTGAACATACATTAACAATATATAAGATTCTCATTTTTGCTAAATTATAATTTATGTTAATTTTTATCTTTGCGAAACAAATGTTAAGCTTAATAGAGAAATTGAGGTAGTTGTGTTGTTGTATGTAGTGAAGTTGTAGAAATTGTAAGTAGTAAGCTTGGTTGTCTATCTACAAAGGCTAAATTATATTTAGAGTTTTTAAAATTCATTTTAACGTTTCTTGTAGGAAACTCAATTTAATTGCAAAACCAAACTAAATTAATAAAGACTGGTAGATTATTGAATAAATTTGTCTGGACTAACTCTGTGTAATGATGCATGGTCCTTAATTTTATGACAAAAACGTATTTGTTTTAGTGTAAAACAAAAAAAGTTAAGGTTTTCATGGAAATCGAAGATAAATACATTCCAGGCTACACAGAAGAATTGGCCAAACTGAAAATTGACGATTATTTGACGGCTGTTGGCCTTTATGTTTCACCAGACTTTAGAGGAGAATCAATTGGCCTACAAATTCTCAATGCTAGGTAAATCTTGTCTATCTAATCCTAATCCTGCTAGATTAAATGCCTAGCTTGTCACTAACAGTTATTATTTTATTACATATTTAGGGAACCTTTATGTAGAGCTTTGGGTATTAAGTTTGCAGTGACTCTGTTTACGTCGATTGCTTCTCAAAAATTGGCGATTAAAGGTGGATATATTGATCTGATGAATGAGAATTTTCAAAAATATTCTCCAAAAAACGAGGAAGAAAAAGCTCTGAATGATATGGCAAACAGTTGTAAATTCATGTACAAGAGATTCGATTAATGGACCGAAAAAAACCTGAAGGAGAAATGAAAATAAAATGTTAATTTTAAATTTTGTCTTAGTTTTAGTTTAACTGAAAATATTCATATAGATCTGATGAAGGAGAATTTTCAAAAATATTCTCCAAAAAAACGAGGAAGAAAAAGCACTGAACGTTCCGTTATATCAAACAGTTTGTAAATTTATGTACAAAAGATTGGATTAATGGACCCAAAAAACCCTGAAGGAGAAATGAAAATACAATGTTAATTTTAGATTATGTGTTAGTTTTTATTTACCTGAAAATATTCATTCTGTCGGCTACTTTCTCTCAAAGCAATTTTCTGTATCGGGCATAAAAAACTTCTGTCCAAATCTCTGGATCATCCGCTAGAATTTAATAAAAAAAATTGGCTGGCCTTAGTCTTCTTCTTATAGTGCATCTCCTATCGGAGGTTTGCTATCATCACAGAAATTCGGACCCTGTTGGCTGCAGCTCTGAACAGCTGAACATTGCTACAATTAAACCAATCCCTTAGGTTCTTCAGCCAGGATACACGGCGTCTTCCAATGTTCCGCTTTCCATCTTTCCCTGGACTATCAGTTGGAGAAGTGTATATGTCTGTCCTCTCATTATATGACCCAGATATTGTAGCTTTCTCTTTTTAATGGTGTTAACTACTTCGCACTCTTTCTGCATCCGGTTCAGTACTTCGGCATTAGTAACTCTATCGGTGCAGGAAATCCGCCACATTCTTGGTTAGCACCACATTAAGAAGACTTGTAGTTTGTCCTTGTGGTTTTTCTTGAGAGTCCACGCCTCAACTCCAACCAAAAGCATGGAAAAATATTTCAACGAAGCATCTTCATCCTAAGTTCCATGTAAATATCCCGACCCATAAATACATTTTTCATTTTCATAAATGTGGATAAATATATCTTATATATCTATCCTTTTTCTTATCTCTCCTGTTTGATCACCCGTTTCTTCTTCTTCTTCTTACGAATAGGCCTACTTTCAACCACGCTTGTTCAACTGTTGAGCTTTGACCTTTGCCCAGTATTGTCGCATCTTCTGCCGGTGTAACTCCTTTCTCTCTTCTGTCCATAGGGTACCTTTCCTACGGGGTTTTTCCTGAAATCCACGGACTTCTTTCAGGGTGCGTCTCACAGACCGTCTGTTTCGGAGATCTGTTATTCCCAGTTCTTTCATATCCTTCTCGGTTTCTGTCAAGCAATTGGTACGAACCTTCTTGTTTTGCCAGAAGGTGAACAGACGGTTGGTTAGTCGGTTTGCAGGCAATCTTGCAAGGTGGCCATAGAAAGCTACCCTTCTTTTCCTTGCACGGTCAGAGAGCATCTCAATATGTTCGTAGAGCTCAGCGTTTTGCCGCCTTCGGAATTCCGCATCTTCCTTTACCGGGACTAGGATCTTAGTGAGGATTCTCCTCTCTCTAATTTCTAATTTCTCTACTAGACCTCTTCGGTTCAAGGAAAGACACTCCATGGCATACAGGGCTTCTGGTCGTAAGACTGATGTGAAGTGCTTAAGTTTCAGACTGCGTGACATGACAGGCATTTCTTATTGTAAGTGTTCTTAGTCAGTCGATAGGCTAGTTCTAACTTGATGACCCTCTTGGATAATGATGCTCTTTCTGATAAGTTTGGTTCAATCCATTCGCCGACATATTTAAATTTCTCGGTCCTCTTGCTGTTTCCCTGTTCTAGTAACATCTCTCTGCTTGATTCCCTGATGTTGGTGAAGAATTTTGTTTTCTCCAGCGACACTTGAAGACCCACTTTAGCAGCCTGTTTTCTTAGGCAGTTTACCTGCATTGTTGCCATCTCAAGAGAATCAGCAAACAGTGCCATGTCATCAGCAAAGGCCAGGCAATCGACAACCAGTCCATCGTTCTTATGTCCCAGGTAGATACCACTCTGAGCACCCAAATTGTTCAGTTTCTTAAAGTTGATCTTTAGTTCGTATTCATAACATTGCTCATCTAATTTTTCCTAAAGGTGTTGTGTGTCTTCAAGATTGCTCGTTAACAAGACGGTATCATCAGCATACCTCAAATTATTAATCACTTCTCCATTTATAACTATTCCCACTCGCTCATCTTTTAAGGTTACCCTAAAAATAGCTTCGCTATATAGATTAAAGAGAAGCGGATAGGATGCAACCTTGTCTCATACCACGACGAATCTCCATTTCTTTTGTTGGTTGGTTTTCTACCATTGTATTAGCTGTTTGGCCCCAAGATAGGTTACTAATTATTCTAACGTCGTCCGAGTAAATGTTTTTGCTGAAGAGTAGCTGATGCAATTTGTAATGTTTCACTTTGTCAAAGGCTTTCTCAAAATCGATGCAACTGCCGACACCTCTTGGTTGATATCAAGACAGCGCTGGAAAAGAACGGTAATCCCTAAAAGTGCCTCTCGTGTTCCAAGTCCTTCGCGGAATCCAAACTGTGTGTTGCTTATGTCTTCCTCGAGTCTTCTGTAAATTCCTTTGTGAACGATTTTTAAGAACAACTTCAAGGTGTGGCCCTTAAGTGCGATGGTTCGATAATCCGAGCATTCTCTTGGATTTGGTGTTTTGGGTATGAGCACAAAAGTGGATGATATCCAATCATTACGAATTTCTCCCTTATCACAAATGCGGTTAAAAAAAAAGAGTTTGATAAGCTCTATGGGTATTTGATCAGGACCAGCTTTACCGGGTTTCATAGTTTCCAGGGCATATGCTATTTCTGAGTTTAATATCTTTAAGTGCACATTATTTGATTCTGAAACCGGATTTGGAGGTTTTTCATCATCGAAGAGTTGCGACAGGTATGCTTTCACCTTTTAATAATAATAATAATGCTTTATTTCCAACAGACCATGAGGCCTATAATGAAAAAATAATACAATACGATAGAGATACATTGACCAGTTTGAGGTCATCTGCATAAAGAAGAGTATGACAGTTGAGCGACTCAACAACATCATTGAAGTATATTATGAACAGCAAGGGACCAAGATTGGTACCTTGAGCGACACCCCTGCTTACATAAAATGTGTTCGAGGTGTAACCACCATATTCTAGATATTGTTGTCTACCTGTGATCAGTGCCTTAAATAAGAGTATTAAGGAATCACAGACGCCAAAATGTCTTAGTTTTTTGAACAGTATACAATGGTGGACCCTATCGAATGCTTTTGTTAGGTCAGTGTATATAACATCAACCTGTGATCGCTTATCCAATGCTAAGGATAGGAATTGTGTGTATTCACATAGATTGCTTGCTGTCGATCTTCCCTTCATGAAGCCGTACTGCTCAGGGACTAGTCTTGCCGACACATGATTATACAGCATAGTGGATAGGACTGACTCGAACACTTTCGCAAAATCCGACAAAAGTGCAATTGGTCTGTCGCTTAATATGTTGTTTTTTCACCAGACTTAAAAATTGGATGTACACGCGCCACTTTCCAGATTTTTGAATAGTCGGCTGTACTTATAATTAGGTTGAAGATGTGAGATAATGGTTTACTAAAGCTACATATACAGTCCGCAATTAGAAAAGCAGGTACATTATCAGGACCTGACACGAAATTACTTTTGATCCTTTTCACTGCCTTTACTATATCTTTTTCCGATATCATAAAAGATGACAAAACAGGAAGATTTTCGAAATCAAAATTAATGCCCACACTCGGGCAACAGTTTTTAGCACACAAAACGCAAAGGTCGTCCGTAGTGTCACATTCACTAGTGCATGAATGGTTGTCGCTCCTTGCAAACACACTCGCAAATTGCGTAGCAAACGCGCTTACTATGTCTTGCGGAAATGTTAGGTTAACTTCACCAAAGACCAGCTTGCCTGGAACACTGCTAGTTTTCCGTTTTTGGTTAAGAAATTTCCAAAATGTTTTTGGGTCTTCTTTGATATTATTTTCGGACATCTTTATGAATTTCCTGTACTCCAGTCTAATTTTCCTTTTGATTCTAAACCTTAATTCTTTATTCTTGTCAAGATGGAATTGTACTTTGGTTGTTGTATAATAATTCCATTATTTTCGCTTTTCTTTAATTAAAGCGATGATTTGTCTTGTAATCCACATCGGATAGAGGAGTTATTTCTACGGCTCGTGAACTTGGGCACATGCTGTTCAAAAAAATCATTGAGCGTTTTATAAAAGTATTTGCATGCAATGTCAACATGATCACAGTTATATATAAGACTCCAGTCAACTTCAGTCAACGCAAAGTATAGTTCTGGAAAATTAGCTTTACGAAATTTGAACTTTATTTCATCGATTCTACTGGAGAATGGGATGTTTTTGTCAATCCGCAAGAGCATCTTTATATCAAGACATGGGTGGTGTGAATCCTCGCGAACAAGCGGAAGTTCTTCCCTGCCTACACGAACTTCTGTACAACCTACTGATAGGATTAAATCTAGAAATCGAGAATTATCGTTCGCAATCAAGTTGTGTTGTGAAAGGTTTGTTAGAGTTAGAGAAAGAAAATGACGAAAAAAGTTATACAGCTGGGTCACTGACCTTCTACCATTTACACATTCTGAAAACTCTGGGATATTGAGGTCACCAGCGATTAACACTGGTGCCGAGTAGTCTATATTGTCCTCCAGATACTCGAATAGTTGAAAGTAATAATTAAGTTGGAGAGCGGGAGGAACGTACACAACTACGAATGTAACCGATACGTTACGTATAGTAATTTTTGCTGCTATCAGTTCTACCTGTGAGACCGGGGACTCCAAACTAAATTTCTCTACACTTAGCTTATTGTGGGCAGAAATAAGAACTCCGCCTTCCCTTGTAGGACGATCACAAAGCAATACAGTGAAGCAGCTTGGAAACAGTTCCAGAAGCAGTTCTTGGAAGCAAAACAGAAACTGACAGCATGTTATAATTCAACTATGTTTCACTCAATAATATTATATTAATATCTGCAGCATATACACTAATAAAAAAGTCATTTAGCTTTGTTTTCAAACCCCTCACATTTTAAGTTTGTCCTCCACGTCAGTTATTATACATCCATTTGTATCCTGGATAATATTACTAGCCTGCTAGACCCTGTTATATCCAGCTATTTCTTTTATGTTTTTGTGCATGTGAAAGCCATAAAATTTCTTTTCCAGTACTTCTATTTCCTCGCAATGAGCCACTAGGTATTCGTCCTTTGCTTCCTTAATTTTTCTCAGTATTGTCCTATGTAGTGTTCTGTATTGATCTTTTGCTGCCTTTACTATTTCTCCTTTCCTCCATAACATCTAGAATTTCTGTTGTTATCCACGGCTTTTTCTTAGTTATTTTGCTTGTTAGATGTTTTTAATGTTTCTAACCCCTTTTGCTATTTGTTTCCACCTTTCATCCACACTGACTTCATTCGATATATTAATATTAAACATTCCTCATACCTTCGTTGGTCTCTTTCTTAACTGTGTCAAAGATTTCGGAATTCTTAAGGAGTCTCCTTAAGAATTCCGAAATCTTTGACACAGTTAAGAAAGAGACCAACGAAGGTATGAGGAATGTTTAATATTAATATATCGAATGAAGTCAGTGTGGATGAAAGGTGGAAACAAATAGCAAAAGGGGTTAGAAACATTAAAAACATCTAACAAGCAAAATAACTAAGAAAAAGCCGTGGATAACAACAGAAATTCTAGATGTTATGGAGGAAAGGAGAAATAGTAAAGGCAGCAAAAGATCAATACAGAACTTTCGGAATTCTTAAGGAGTCTCCTTAAGAATTCCGAAATCTTTGACACAGTTAAGAAAGAGACCAACGAAGGTATGAGGAATGTTTAATATTAATATATCGAATGAAGTCAGTGTGGATGAAAGGTGGAAACAAATAGCAAAAGGGGTTAGAAACATTAAAAACATCTAACAAGCAAAATAACTAAGAAAAAGCCGTGGATAACAACAGAAATTCTAGATGTTATGGAGGAAAGGAGAAATAGTAAAGGCAGCAAAAGATCAATACAGAACACTACATAGGACAATACTGAGAAAAATTAAGGAAGCAAAGGACGAATACCTAGTGGCTCATTGCGAGGAAATAGAAGTACTGGAAAAGAAATTTTATGGCTTTCACATGCACAAAAACATAAAAGAAATAGCTGGATATAACAGGGTCTAGCAGGCTAGTAATATTATCCAGGATACAAATGGATGTATAATAACTGACGTGGAGGACAAACTTAAAATGTGAGGGGTTTGAAAACTTGGGTCTATATAGTTGTTGAGACGTTTTGTAATCTTTAATTAATCTTTTTTGTAATCTTTATATTAAGTTTAGCTATAACTGGGTTGTGGTCGGAGTTAATGTCAGCCCCTGGGTATGTTTTTGCAGCTTTGACTGAGTTCTTATCTTCTTCTTGTGCCTATTCGTTTCGAATATTGGCGACAATCCTGGCTATATGACCTTGTTGACTGCTGCTTTAAACAGTTCTGTGGTTGTTTTTGAATACCATGTCCTTATGTTCTTGAGCCATGATATCCTTCTTCTACCGGGCCCTCTCTTTCCAAATACTTTTCCTTTCCCTTGTTTCCTTGAGTTCTTATAGCGGTTGTTAATGAGGATTTGCAGGGTTATCCGTTGGGGATTTTCAGGTGTACAATATAGGTGTACGATCTGGTAGTTTGAAGAAGGCATTTGTTATCATGAGATCTCTAGCTTGATAGAACTCTCTCAGTCAATCCCCCCCTGTTACTCCTTTCTCCCAGACCAAAACTTCCCGTGTATCCTTCAACCTTGACTTTACCTACTTTGGCGTTCAAATCTCCCATAACTACTGTGATATTATTACTCTTTATGCTTCTAAAGATAGCATCAATTTCAGCATAAAACTCAACTTCAACGTCCTCTTTATCCGCTGTTGGTGCATATGCCTGTATTATGTTCATATGTACTGTATGTGTTTTAAGTTGAAGCATCATGAATCATGATGTAAGGTATAAAATTTAGAACCGACTCTGCGATTTTTTTGTTTAAAGTCATTCCAACTCCATACAAATGTTTCGGGGCACTATTCCCAGAATAATAGAATGTGCCGTTACTTGTTGCGCAGCTGCCACTTCCTGGCCATCTTACATCGCTAACTTTCAAAATATTCAAATTTAGTCTTAACCTTAACAATGTTGTCCAGTTTACCCGATGCAAAAACACTTCTTGCATTCCACGTACCGATCTTCAAACTCTTTGTTAATACTTTCATAAACTTGATCACCACTGTTCCCCACGGATGGAAGTAGTACCTTCACGGTACTCACGGTAATCTCGAACCAACCGCAACGGCGAACGATTGGTAGACCTGTGTAGGACTTTTGGGTTGCTCATGAAATCTACAGCCTTCTAACACTTGCCAAAGAAGCAGAAGACTTGGATTTCACCTAATACGAACCTGGGTGAATACCAGATAGATCATGTGGCCATTTCACGATAATCTCGAAAGGAAATAAAAAAAGTGATGGTACTAAGAGGAGATCCAATTGGTTAACTATTAACTCCGGAATATTTCGTTTTGAACACTGTCATGAATGCTGTGAACGATTGAACTAAGGATACTCTTACAGTCTTTAATGCAGTGGTTTCCCCTTGCCTTCTGTATGCAGATGCCGTTGATCATTTTACTTTGATTCATCCGCCTTTAGGTATGATTTTTCATCCCTAGGACAAGTGAGTGCCCAACTCTTACCGGCTCATCCACCCGGAGCTGTTGGCCAGCAAGAGAGGTCTGCTTATACCGGCAGATACTTGGTCGACAGAGCCTCGTTAGTTGTCTAGCAGGATGCACCACGAGCAGGTGAGGTTGTCTTTAGAGTTTGGTTTGGTTTACCAAACCCCTTACACCCCTAGTAAGAACTGCTTATTATTGAAGTAAAACTTCTTTAGGAAATGACGTTGACAGACGAAAATTAGGTTAGGCTAAGTCATACCTACATAGATGTCACTCTTTAACAGTTCCAACATTTTGACATTTCTCAACATTGGAAAATTGAAGTCAAACTACTTCAAGCGCGAATTGAAAGTAAGTTAGTTCTTTCTTATTTATTTAAGTAAAACTTCTTTAGGAAATGACGTTGACTGAAGGAAATATGGTTAGGTTATGTCATATCTACATAGCACTCTTTAACAGTTCCAACATTTTGACATTTCTCAAAATTGAAATTGAAATAAAACTTCAGCCGCGACTTGAGAGTAACTTTTTTAACTTTTTAACTTTTTCAACGGAAATATTGTTAAGTAAAGTCTATATTTTGCTTGCAATCATGGGCTTTGAGTTTTTCGATTTTAAAATCATTGTTGAAGTAAAATTTTTTTAGGAACTGTCGCTGACTGACGGAAATAAGATTAGGTTAAGTCATATCTACATAGATGTCGCTGTTTAACATTTCCAACCTTTTAACATTTCACAATATTGAAAAATTGAAGTAAAACTACGTCAGCCGCGACTTGAAAGTAACCTAAACCTTTTTTTTTTTAGGAAAATAATTTTAAGTAAAGTCTTTATTCTGCTTACAATCTAGTGCTTTTAGTTTTTCGATTTTAAAAACATTATTGAAGTAAAACTTCTTTAGTAAATGACGCTGACTGACGGAAATAAGGTTAGGTTAAAACATATCTACATAGATGTCGCTCTTTAAAAGTTTCAACATTTTGACATATATCAACATTGAAATATTGAAGTAAAACTGCTTCAGGCGCGACTTGGTAGTAAGTTAGACTAATCTTAAATACAGGGGCAGAAGGACCTTATTGGTCGATTGCCCTTTGTATATATACAATAAATATATTCTCTCTCTCTATCTCTTACATTCTACAAGTAAAGTCTACATTCTGCTTACAATGAACTGCTTTAAGTTTTTTTATTTCAGAATCATTATTGAAGTAAAACTTCTTTACGAAATGACGTTGACTGACGGAATTTAGGTTAGGTTAAGTCATATCTACATAGGTATCACTCTTTAACTGTTCCAACGTTTTAACATTTCTCAACATTGAAAAATTGAAGTAAAACTACTTCAGCCGCGAGTAACCGACACCTTTTTTTTGACAAAAATAATGTTAAGTAAAGTCTATATTCTACTTACAATCTAGTGCTTTGAGTTTTTCGATTTTAAAATCATTATTAAAGTAGAACTTCTTTAGTAAATGCCGCTGACTGACGGAGATAAGGTTAGGTTAAAGCATATCGACATAGATGTCGCTCTTTAAAAGTTTATATACTCATAATATTTTATATATATAAAAAAATTTGTTTATATATATATTCATAAACATATATATTCATATATCAACATTGAAATATTGAAGTAAAACTACTTCAGGCGCGACTTGGTAGTAATTTAAACTAATCTTAAGTAAAGTCTACATTCTGCTTACAATGAACTGCTTTAAGTTTTTTATTTCAGAATCATTATTGAAGTAAAACATCTTTAGGAAATGACGTTGACTGACGGAAATAAGGTTACGCTGAGTCATATCTACATATATGTCACTCTTTAACAGTTCCAACGTTTTAACATTCTCAACAATGAAAAAATGAAGTAAAACTACTTTAGCTGCGACTTGAGAGTAACCTAAACCTGTTTTTTTTTACGAAAATAATGTTAAGTAAAGTCTATATTCTGCTTACAATCCAGTGCTTTGAGTTTTTCGATTTTCAAATCATTATTGAAGTAAAACTTTTTTAGTAAATGACGCCAGCTGACGGAAATAAGGTTAGGTTAAAACATCTACATAGATTACTCTCTTTAACAGTTCCAGCATTTTGACATATCTCAACATTGAAATATTGAAGCAAAACTACTTTAGGCGCGACTTGGTATTAAGCTAGACTAATATTAAGTAAAGTCTATATTCTGCTTAGAATGATCAGCTTTGAGTTTTTCGATTTCAGAATCCTTATTGAAGTAAAACATCTTTAGGAAAAGACATTGACTGACGGAAATAAGGTTAGTTTAAGTCATATCTACATAGATGTCGTTAATAGTTGCAATATTTCGACATTTCTCATCATAACATGAAAAACATGTAACTAATGTAACTAATGTAATTTAGAATTTCATGAATGTTATGTAAACATATATGCTTGCATTTATTTCTATTCTGATTTTATAAAGCTAGATACTAATAATAATTAATATTTTATTTATAAATATTTGATTTAATAAGTTTAATCTTTTTATTAATACGTGCCACAACGAATTAAAGAAATTTTACTTCAATTGCGCGTAAATGTGACACATTTCTTTTGCATTTTTCTTCAAAATTCTTTTTTCGTCTTGCTTTTGTAGCTTCGCTTATTTAGATTTCTTTCTGTATTTTTCTCTGTTTATTTTGGTGTGTTTAACCTTGTTCAGTTTAGTATTATCCGCCTGGTGTTGACTGTATAGTCTTGTTCTCATTGATTTAATCTCGTGCCGATTAAGTATAGTAATAACAAAAAAGCAATAATTCTTGTTATGTTATAGTAAACTATAATTAAAAAGAAACCTAGATAAAATATCTATGCAATTAGTTTCAGCAAAAGGCTGTATTAGGTCAGAGTGATATTAGTATAGTTCAGATAGTCCGTTGTCAAGTGACCTTTCGGGTGTGAGGTAATAGGTCAACTCATCTGCCTTTCCCTCAGCCTCCCGTCTCGGCACAATCACAGCCGCTTCCACCGAATGGTTCGGAATCCGCAACAGACAGAAGAAAACCATCCGGCAACAAGAGTTACAGCCGGCATGCTTGTGACACACTTAAAACAGTACAATGCAAATATTCAAACAACTCTGTCTGACACAGAAGTCGCTGGCGTTAATTGCTTATGTAACGTATATTTAGCGTGTTGTAGACGGAGGATTGTGCAAAATATTTTTTGTTTGCCCGATTTTATGGAGCAATATATTTTATCAATAGAAAATTGCAAATGTAGAAATTGTTTTCACTAACAAAAGGTGAAGTTGGTTTATTCTGTCCATGAAATTGCTGAATATTTATTTTTAGAATAAAACTTATTGCAAATCATTGAATAAGAATCTTCTAGCCCGGCGGTCGACAAACTATTGTAAATTGTTGCATTGAAACTGAAGAATTTCCAAAAACCTTAAAAGTAGTTAGAATAATAACAATCCATAAAAAGGAGAATACGACTACGCCAAATAATCCTATTGCTCTTGTATATATTGCTTAATAGTCCTATTGCTCTTGTATCCGCCTTTTCTAAAATATTAGAATACTGTTTCTTGTACAGGCTATAACGATTTTGTATAAAACATCCACAACTACGGCTTTTCTTCAGTTATACAGCAATACATTAGCAGAAATCGATAAAGGCAGATTCCCAATAGATATCTTCGGTGATCTGAGTATGGATTTTGATTGTATAGATCATGGACAATTAATGAACAAAATATATAGATATGACATAAGTAGGAAGGCAGGAAACTGGTTACATTCCTTTCTAAAAGACAGAACGCAATAAGTCCAAATTCTTCTGCAGAATTGCCTATGCAGGTGTTCCACAAGGAAGTGTGCTTTCGCCGACATTGATTCTACTTTATCTAGCTGATTTAGTTCCGTATATCCACGACAATTTGTGCACTTTATATACGGATGACTCAAGTTTTCTTATATCTGAATCCAACTTAATGGGTATCCAGCAAGAGTCAAATAACCTTCTACTATCTCTAGATTCTTGGTTATGAGCCAACAGACTCTTTCTCAACTTGGAAAAAAAGAGAAGTTGTCGTATTTCAAACACAGAGAGCCCATGTAGGTAGAGGATATATCGAAAGGATTTAATAACTCACAATTAAAAAGAGTTAAATACCCCAATTTCTTTGGTCTAACTGTTCATGAACATTTATCTTGGCATAATTATATTGATAATTTATGCAAATCATTAAACAAAAAAGCATACTGCTTTCGATACCTGGAATTTCTTTGATATTTCAGAGCTATTAAATTATTATTATGCTGAAATTCAATCCAAGCTCAGCTATGGAATAATAGTTTTGGGGAACATCTCCAGAACTGGTAAAGATCTTAACCTTTCTGTGGCCGAGCGGGGTATTTTGGGTATCCCAGATGCAGTTACCCCAGACGGCCTGAAACGTAATTTTTTGTAGCACGGCTCCGGAAAGGTTAAAAACACAAAAGAGAATAATTCGGATTGTTTTAAGCGTGCCAAGATATACTTCATGCAAACAGCATTTTGTGCAACTGGAGATATTAACGGCCCTGGGCCTATATATTCTGGAATCCAGCAGCCACATCAATAAAAGAAACACAATCTACCTAAGAATTTGGACAAGCGTAACTATCCCGTAAACTATGTACTCCAAGAAATAGACTGGCATTATGCAGTAGGGCACTAGACATTCACGTAGTTTATGTCAACAACAAACTTCCAACTAGTCTTATCAAGTGCTACAAACAGTTTAGGAGAAAGCTCAGGGAAATACTTGTTTTATTTTTAATACCAGCATAATACCAGTATAAATTTAATACCAGTTTAATACCAGCATTTTGAAAATTTACTTCAATCATATACAAGGTGGCGCAAAAGTAGTATCATAATTTAAATTGTCTGTCATTTTTGCGGATGACGCTAAATGTCACTGTGCTTTGACATTTATGATGTACATATATAGTCAATTACTTGTCAACAAGCCATGAAGCGTTACACATTTCAATAACGTGGACTTATTGTTACTGCTTATTTGACAAATTTTCAGTCTGTTGTTTTAACGCAACGTGAATTTCGCCGTCGTTTTACCTGTCGTCGTGTTCCATGTGCTCGAACAATTAAACGTTTGGCTGAGCGCCTCGTGCAAACTGGGTCCACTACAGATGTCGCAAGAAGTGGCTGGACTCGTAGTGCTCGTTCGAACGAGAACATCGCTGCTATTGCCGAATCCACAAACATCAACGAGACGACGATGCACACAGTTAGGTATCACCAGACGTTCGTTGCAACGGATTTTGGTGAAAGATTTGAAATCGTTCCCCTACAAAGTGCAAACTGTTCACGAATTGCTGCTGACCGTAGGACAAGGTTTCCTCACTGCCAAACTCTGTTGAACTTGGTGCAAGAAGAGGATGAATTCGTATCAAAAAGCTACTTCCACTTATGTGGTTATGTTAACAAACAAATTTGCGTTTCTGGGGCACGGAAAATCCACATGTAATGAAAGAAGATCCATTGCATTGCATGACATAATTTGCATGACCTTAAAGTGACTGTTTGGTGCGGCATTTGCAGTGAAAAAGTGATTGGTCCTTATTTTTTTGAAGACGCCTATGGTGCCATCGTAATCGTAAATGACGACGGTTACAGTTTTTTTGCAGCAAGTTGCTGAATTGGTTCTCAATCATTGTTGGTTTCAACATGATGGAGCAACCGCTCACACGGCTAGGATAACTATGGAGATTCTGAAACACCAATTTCTAGGTCGACTGATCTCCCGTTTTGGAGATTTGAACTATCCAGATTGCCAGATCTAACAGCACCATACTTCTTCCTTTGGAGCTTTTTAAAATCTCACGTTTACCACAACAAACTACGAATCTTGCAAGTCTTGAGAGCTAACATTGAAGAAGAGATCGCCAATTTGGGGCCAGATGTTTTACGAGCATCAATTCAAAATGCCGCAAAACGACTGCAATTATGCATCAACTCGGGGCTAGCCACCAATTTTACACTTTCAAATAAACTTTTGATGAAACCAGAGCCAATTTTTTTCATTTATAACAAAATGACTATTTTTCATTTATAACAAAATGAGCCAAGAAATGCCTGTCACGCAACCTGAAACGCAAAGAAGTACTACACATCAGTCTTACGACCAGAAGCCCTATATGCCATGGAGTGTCTTTCCTTGAACCGAAGAGGTCTGGTAGAGAAGTTGGAAATCAGAGAGAGGAGGATCCTCAGAAAGATCCTAGGCCCGGAAGATGGGGAATTCCGAAGGCGGCATAACTGTGAGCTCTACGAACATATTGAGATGCTCTATGACTGTACAAGGAAAAGAATGGTAGTTTTCTATGGCCACGTTGCAAGACTGCCTCCAAACCGACTAACCAACCGTCTGTTCACTTTCTGACAAAACAAGAAGGTTCGTACCACTTGGTTGACAGAAACCCAGAAGGATATTAAAGAACTGGGAATAACAGGTCTCCAAAACAGACAGTCTGTGAGACGCGCCCTGAAGGAAGTTCGTGGATTTCAGGAAAAACCCCGAAGGAAAGGACAGAAGAGAGAAAGGAGTTACACCGGCAGAACATGCGACAATACTGGGCATAAATCAAAGCCCAACAGTTGATCACGCGTGGTCCAAAGTAGGCCCATTCGAAACAAGAAGAAGAAAATGAAAAGAAATATATATATATATATATATATATATATATATATATATATATATATATATATATATATAAATATACATCTTATGGTGAATAAATGAATATGAATTTGAAACTACAGCCCGCGGGCCGAATTCAGGCTCTGTAAAGATTTTGATTCGGCCTTTATTTCTAATTATAAATGTCAATAAAAACAGTATTTGCTTTCACGTGCAATGTAAATTTATACTCAAATAGGATTTCAATAATATTTTTGGTAAGACCTCCTATCCGGCTTTTTCTTAAAAAGTTTGGAGACCCGTGTTATAACCGATTAAAACTTGGATCTTGTCTGGGTTGTTGCGATTTTCTGATACAAAGAAAATGCGTTTACAGAATAGTGAAATTCCTTTAATGCTCTAGCAATACTCGTAATGCTTACCTCTAGATGCGAATTTTGCTGCAACTATTTGTATTAGTGTTAAGGTGCAAGCCCATATCAATGAAATAGTAGGTTTCTTCTTGCTCCTTTAGATTATTTTTTTTAGGTCGATAGCCAACACTTCTCTTATTCACCTCATTGCTTTTTTTTTATACGCTCGGTCAATTTTTCTTTCAGAGTCTGGCAAAACTATAAATTGCCGCAACTATTTGGCCTGAGGAACTACTACCGTACATTGCTTCGATAATAATATAAACTCGTACATTAGGGGAGATTATAGTGTTTTGGCAAACGTAGCATTCTGTTAGAAAGAAGAAGGAGAAAGGAGGAAAGAAATAGTTTTAAGAAATAGTAAAATACAATGTAGAACAGTGATTCCTAAAGGAGCATAGATCCTCGATAAACATCCGCCATCGTGTCCGGTTCTTCGCCAGCGGCTTTACCTCCAGCCATGTTTTCTTCCGAGTCGCAATCTCTGCCAGAACTGTTCTTTTTCATGTTTGCACTGGCCTTCCTCTATTCCTCTTCCATTGGGGGCTCCAGTCAAGAGCGATTTGTGCGATGTTGTGGTGGTCTTGGCGTATTTTATGCGCGATACACCCCCCATTTTCTGGCAGTAATGTATACGGCGATCTTCTTTTGATGTATTACTCGCAACAGTTGTTGGTTGGAGATCTTATATCGTCAGGCCAGTAGACAAATATGATTCTGAACAGGATTTTCTTAACTGCCCCCTGCAGTTTGTCTTCAAGATATTTAGACATTTTACAGGTTTCGCATCCATACAAAAGGACAGTTTCAACATTTCGACAGATCTTCGAAGCAAAATATTAGTCTGCGCGAATTCTCCCAATTTCCAAACTTGTTTTCTTACCATCTAGCAGGCAGAATGTCTTGATACATACATTGAGACATATGTTCAATATTTAAATGCCCTGCATGATGACCAAAAATAGATTTGAAGATATTATTACACTGGAAATACTACGATGGATCATAAATAGGATTTGACGATTTTTCAAACCCGGTATAAAAAAATCGGTTTTTTATATAAATTTGTCACATACGAAAACGGTTTTTAAATTAAGGAAACCGGTTTTAAAAAATTCAAATTACGTAAAAATTAATTTTCACATAACTTATTTGATTTGCTATTCATTCTCGGATGGCAGCATGTTATATGTGGAACGAAGCTCGATATCTTAACTTTTGGAACTTCATAAAGTCTTGGAACCGATTCGTATAGCATCTGAAGTCTTGGAGAGACGACATGCCAATTTATTAATAATTAAAGGTATATTAGAATTTCTGTTAAAAAATTTAAACACTGAAATAATTTTGAAATTATTAAATGCTTTGGAAGAACGAATTTTAAAAAGAAGACAAGTAGACTTAGCACTTCTTTTGCTGTATTTACAAAATCCACAAAACATTTCCAGTTCAGCAAAGAAATTACACTAAAGTACACTAGACTTTTTTTGCTTCAAAAACCGAAATTATTAAGTTATCTGGAAAAATATTGTCTAGAATTTTTCCAAATTCTTATGTGGAAACAGATTTTGATGAGGAGCAATTCAAAGAAACTACTCAACAATGTAATGCTTGTTTAAAGGAAGCCATGGAAAAATCAATTCATAAGTTTCTTGAAGACCCTGAAGGAAAACTTACAAATCCAAAGACACTGAAAGCTGAAGTTTCATTATTTGAGGCAACCAATAAAAGAACCAAAAACTTTCTTATTTGATGCCCTTAAAGCTATAAAATCAAGCTCAGTAGCTAGTGAAACAGTATTTTTAATTCCAGGCAATATTCTGTCCAAAATAAGCACCCGTTCAGTGGATATTTTGACTTTTTTTAAATTCTATTTTTATAAAAAAATTAAAGTTAGTAAAGTAAAGATAAATACTATTTGAATTTTTTGTTTGAATTCTCGTTATTTTGTATAAGTAATTTGTATTCCTAAAATTTTTATTTTCACTTTGATATTGATATCGTTTTTTTTTATATAAATTGAATAAACCATTTTTCCTAATTCTATTTTTTTGACAAAAATTCAAAAAACTTGGAAATCTGGAATTCGAAAACCGGTTTTTCAGAAAGTCGGTTTTTGTATAAACCCTAATCATAAAACCATTTGATGAAACGAAACTGGCGAATATGTTATTACAAGAGGAGGTACTCGAGTTTGGCACCAATGAGGAGCGAAAGGTGTAATTTGAAAAAGGCTATCAAACATTTTGGTTGCAGGCAGAAATAAGAGAAAAAATATGCTGGGCTGTAGGAAATAGCAAGAAAACTTTTGATGGCGTTTCCCCCGTCGTACCTTGTATAGTCGTAACAAATCTGCAAAACTTGCAATATTGGTTACAAAACTGAAGCAAAATATTGATAATTTGCAGTGAATCCATCAAGTACATCGCATCCCTCCCATTAAAATTATGACATTTTTTTGAATTGTTGATTTTCGTTGTTGAAGTTACGATATGTTTATATACGCTTACGAGTTTGGGGAATATGATAGAAATATAGCAGCAGGGGGTCCACTGAAACCAGAAAAATTTTAAAAGTGGTCTATGAGAAAAACAGTTTGAGAACCTCTGATGTAGAATGGGGAAAACCAAATGAATAAAATTCTAAAAAAGCAAAACTTTGTATAAGATTTAAATGAATGTTTCAATAAATTTATAAATTTAATAAATTTTTAATTCGATTAGTAAGATTTAATTCGAACAAAATCATTTTAGGCATTTACAAAGAACGCTCACATAAAAATATCAACACTTATAAAAAGTATAATTAGACTAACAATTCTAGACTAGTAGAAAATATTGAGATACTGCAGCGAACATTTGAAATACAAACTAAATGTACAATGACATTCCTGAAATTCTTTTTTCAGAGACAATTTTTTTAATAAACCCTTGAAACTGTGCAAATTCTTCTACTTTACAATAAACATTTTCAATAAGTTTAGAGATTTTACTTATATTTTTCGTAGATCGAGGAGATACAATTTAACTAAAATCGAATTCTTAAACAAATCGAGCAGACTAGTTCCATCTTATTAGTTTCATCATCAAACCTATCAGTACTTATGGCATTGAACACTGGGGATGTTCCAGCAAATCGAATATTGCGATCATGGAAAGATGCCAAGCTAAAATATTAAGATCAATTTCCAACGCTCCATGGTACGTCACAAATCAGATGATCCAATAAGACCTGCAAATTACAACAGTGAAGAAAGAAAACCAAGAAAGACGAAAAAAGCATCTAATAAAAATATAATCACATACAAATCCACTAAAAAATACGCTTCCCCAGCACCAAGTCCTTAGAAGACTCATGAGACGCTGGCCAACTGACCTTTAGCGGTATCCAGAGGTTCCATCGTTGGATGGATCGTCAATTCGTCACGCCAATCATGCAACTTTTTTAGAATACAAAAATTTTCAGCTTTTAGAATGAAAAAAATGTATATATTCGGATTGTTGCAAAAATTTTAAAAAAATCTCATTAGTTTTGTTCAACCACTATTGCCTGCCTAATCTTCTAATCTAAATTTTTGTTAGATATAAGTTTAGATATTTTACTTATATTTTTCGTAAAAGAAGAGATAAAACTCAACTGTAATGACCGAAAAACTTGTAACCAAAAACTTAACCAAAACCCGCATAATCTGTTGCCTAATTTATTGCGTGCCAAATCTGGTCAAATTTCTATACTCATTAGCTTATTTCTATGTCTAGTTTATTTGTAAGACGATGGATAAACATTTAGTGGTTTCTGCAATTGTAAATAATATATTAGACAATTAATAGCGATAAATAATTAGCAATGTAATAGAAATTTAGAAAATGATGTCAATATAAAAAATGTATATCCGGTATGTGAATAGTGAGTTTTCCAAGCGTTGGAAAACCGTCTTCAGGATGTGAATGTAGTCGAGACCCGGCATCGGCGTGCAATTTAATAAATGATTGGTTTGCAGCATTTTAACGGCGAAAAAAAAAGTAAACACAGTTCTGACATTTTATAAAATCTGCCGCCGATGGCAAGGACATCTTCTGTCTCTGACCACGCGTACATTATATGCACACCTCTGGAACACACCGCCTGACGATCGCGCATTTTTCAAGGATTAAGAATAAATTTCAATCTAAACCACTCAAGGAACTCTTTTCTGCGGAATAAATCAGGAGATTTTCAATACCTTTTTCCCTTCTTTTCTCTTACCTTTCTGGGTGGATTTATAACGCTTTGTTATGATGCGATGTTGATTGTAATTTATCGCTGAATACAGTAATTGCGATAACTGGAAGCGCTTTATAGTTTTATCGTGTCGAGATAATTAGAAAATATTTGTTATATTACAAATCTAAGGGTAGCATTTACATTCTCGTTTAGTTTTACACCTATTTTGTAATGATATTACATTCTAAATGTCCGCACATAAAAAAAGTAAATAGTATACAAGGACAAGACGAACACTTAACCGTCAGGAAAGCTATATTAAATATGAATATTTATTAGGTAATAATATTCTCTACATAAAATAGAGAAGCCAAGGATCAGATAAAATCAAACAAGACCATACAAGAACATACAAGAGCAGATACTGTCTGAAAGAACCACACAAGATCAGACAAGACCGGACAAGACCAGGCAAGAGAAGATAAGACCAGAGAAGACTAGACAAGACCACACAATACGAGACAAGATCAACAAGACCAGACAAGACTAGTCAAAACCAGACAAGACCAGAAAAGACCAGACAGCACCAAACAAGACCAGACAAGGCAAGACAAGAGCAAACGAGATTAGGCAAGAGCAGACAAGATTAGGCAAGACCAGACAAGACCATACAAAAACTAGACAGACCAAACAGGACTAGTTACACTACTAGACTATATTAGGTTAGGTTAGGTTTAAGTGGTAGCTAATGCTCACATAGGCCTCAGATGGGCCCGTTGTGTTACCACGGTACTTGCAGTACAACCCTCCTCAGGGGATTTTGTCAAACCATTTCGAGCCGTGGATGAACCTCATGAGAGTCTGCGCATCTAGTGATGCGAGGTCAGAGAGATCATCCAAGAAAGGTCGGCCTAAGAAGAGCAATCGTGTTGCGGTCAGAGAGGGGCATTGGCATAGGTAATGCTGAACACTCTCCTCTTCCTCCTCATCCAGGCAGCCTCTGCAGTAGTCCCGCTTCGCTATGCCCAGTCTCTCAGCGTGCTTGCCAATGGGACAGTGTCCCGTGGTGACTCCCACTGCCAGTCTGATATCGTTTCTTTTTAGAGAGACGATGTTGGTGCTTCTTTTCCTGTTTCGGTGAGGCCATATTTGCCTGGTTACCTCGCAGGTGTCTTCATCCCTCCACCTTCGCTCCGCTAGGTTCGAGGTTATTTCGGCTATGGTCTCCTTGCACGAGGCAAATGGAATACCAATATCCTGTAATACTTCGGTTGAGTGCAGGCTTGTGCCGTTCTTTGCAAGCTCATCCGCTTTTGCGTTACCTGGGATCCCGCTGTGGCTTGGTACCCACGTGAGTCTCACGTCTGTGTGTGCTGCGAGCTCATTCAGCTTTCTCCGACAGCCAGAGACCACTGCTGAGTTGGTGCACACGCTAGTAACTGCCCGGAGAGCAGCTTGGCTATCGGTGTAAATGTGGATCTGTTCACCAGGGTCCCCATTTACCATCAGCCACTCTGCTGCCCCTTTTATGGCGGTTACCTCCGCCTGTAGAACGCTGCAGTAGTCTGGCAGGCGTAAGCTAATTCTGAGGTTGAGGTCATTGGAGAAAACTCCGCTGCCCACTTTGTCCTCCCTCCGTGAGCCGTCTGTAAAGACCTGCGTGTGTCCTGCTGGTACCTCTTTCTTTTCCATCCACTCCTCTTTAGAGGGTATGTGGTATGAGAAGTTGTTGCCAAAAGCAGGTGTTGCTAGACATCGGTCTATGTTTTTGGGCACCCCTTTAAATTCATTGATTATTCCGGCGTGTCCACGATAGTCCGATGTCAACATTCGCACTGACTTTAGTCTAAGTGCTGTGGTAATGGCAAGTTGCTTGCCCATTAAATCGACCGGGGCTATGTCCAGGATTGTCTCCAAGGCTTTCGTAGGCGTCGTTCTCATGGCTCCCGTTATCATGAGCGCCGCCATTCTCTGCACTTTTGTAAGCGCCATTTGATGGACTCTTTTATTAAGTGCGGGCCACCATATGAAAACGCCGTAGTAGAGTATTGGTGTAACTACAGCTCTGTATAGCCAGAAGGTAATCTTGGGGTTGAGGCCCCAAGATTTCCCCACCGCTCTCTTGCAAGAGTACAGCGACACCGTTGCTTTCCGTACTCTTTCGTTTATGTTGAGCTTCCAAGATAACATTCGGTCTAGTATGAGACCTAAGTACTTGGCGCTCTCCTTGATCGTCAGTAGACTATATTACAATGGCGACATTTTAAATAACCGAGGAAAAATAAACTCCAGAAAAACAAAACAAGAACACACCCAATGTAATACCCAAACAAACAAAAAATACTGATTCTATTTTTGATCGCTTGATGTCAAATTATATATATACTATAGTTGTTGCAGCCACCCGATGGAGTAATAAACTTACGTGATTTTCGGGGGATGATTGAGCACTGACCAATGGCGGGTTAGTGCTTTTGAAGCACTATTCAAAAACTTTTGAAGCGTTGGTCACGCAGCCGAAACTTTAAACCAGTTGACCAGTCCGGTTGTATGCCACGTGCTCTCGAGATTTCAGTGTTTCTCTCTTAGTTAAAATTAGTGATTACATTTTATCCATAAATCAGTCTTTTTCAAGATTTTGTTTACAATGAAATAGGAAGTGGTAAGTGCCTAGGTACTTAAAAGAAAGCAGTGTAAATCAGGCTTTTTACAACGTCACTATTAACTATCTATCACGTGAACGCCGCGTGATCTTTTCACGGGGTCGCTGCGGCAAGTATAGGCAACTTCACTAGACAACCTAGCTTGGCAAACTTACTACGCACCCTAAAATACTTTACACAAGTTGAATAATTTTGAATATCCTCTCTTTTGCTGATTACAGATTGTCTACGACATAACAAATTTAGAGGTGTTATACAGGTGTTACACATACAGAGGGTTGTAAACTTGATTAAGCGAACTTCATACATGTGATACATAACTTTCAATAATCATTATACCGCAATTTTATTATGGACCGATGGTTAAAGACGTGTCGTTTAGAATAAAGTGACCACACGTCCCGATTTTGGCGGGACAGTCCCGCTTTTTGAAGGCAGTCCCGCGTCCCGCCGATTTTTAAAAATGTCCCACTTTTTAGAAAATATACGTATTTCTTATTTTAAATATAAAGAATAAAAAGAAATAAAAAATTCATAAAATGCATGCAGAGTAAACTGTATTAGGGGATGTAGCTAGTTAGATTTACTCGGTGGTGTTGGAATATTGTCGTTTCGTCTTGTCTTAATGCAGATAAATGCGGACAGTGCGGACTGACGTTAGACAGTGCGGTTTGTTGTTTCCAATTTGATGTCCTACTCATTATATGATAGACAAAGGAAGGGAAATAGTCGCCACAGCGTAACGGTTAAGAATTGATAACGATTAGGTTCCTTTATTTATACGAAAGGACATCAATAGGTTGGAAGAACAAGTTGCCATTAAACGACCGGATTTTCTGAAAGAAGTCGGAAATTTTTATAGAAACTGCTTGGAATATCTTGAAAAATGGACAGTTCCAATAATATTTTGAAGAGTAGACAGGTGACATTAAAAAAGGAGATTTTATGGGAATGTGGAAAAATCTTTTGAATATATTAGTAATCATGTCCGAAAAATAATATTTGCAAAAATCTTTTTTATGAGGTGTCATTGGTAAAAAGATACGTTACTGATGAAAACATTAAATGTTGATTGTCTGCAAAAGTGGAAACAGACAAAAATAGAGTTATTCCTTCATTTTAAACAGAATAAGTATATGAATGCATGCAATAAAATATATTTTGAATTTTTGAATTATTGGTGTGCTTTCATAAGTACATACATTATAATTCTCATTTCATCCCATTTGTCCCGCTTTGTCTCGATGTAAATGTGGTCACTTTAGTTTAGAAGCATCCCATGATACTGAAAGCTGTAGTGAGTTACCATTTCAACAGACTAAAAACAAAGAAAACATGGGAAAGAAAAAAAAAGCGAAAATATGATAGGGACTAGGGTTTTTGCATACCCGACTTTTTTTATTACCCGGGTATCGGGTATTATTTTTTCTTATACCCGGGTATACCCGGGTACCCGGGTATTTGCTTTTTTTTTTGCAGAAAAAAAGACAATTTCTTATAATAATGTTTTATTTTATTACGGAAGAGTTAAGTATGTTAATAAGTCCCCTTAACTGATAGTACAATCAGTCACACAGGTAAATAGTCATGTTCTCATTAACTAATTAGGAACTAGTTCCATTGTTCTGCCTTCGATTTTCGGTAGAGTAAGCTGTTTCTGATGAAAAGCTTCTCGGATGAATTTACTACGAGTGGCGGCCCGTATGGAAATACCGCCTGAAGCATGCAACAAATTCGGAAATTTTAGTACAAAGTCATAAAAAAAATGTTATTCGCGGTCATTCTGGAACTAGGCTTGAACTTTATTCAGAATTAGTTTGAAAAGACTATGTCGATGGCACTTCTTTTTCGCACGTAAAGTTCTGTTTTTCGATCTTTATTTTATTTACTTTATCTAAATGTTCATAAAACACTTGTTGAAGAGCCTTTATAGGATAATATTTTTGGGCATATTGAACATTGTACTGATTGTTTTTTAAATATTTCCGTACGCCAGACACATGTCTATCCATTTTTCCTACGAAAACTCAACCATCGTTTATTAAAATTTTATAGGTTATTCACTATATACAATTTTTATATTAATAAAAAACCAAAACCAAAACCTCAAAACCAAACCAAACCTCAAGTTTACTGCATTCTTGTAAAAAACTCAATGCCTTCTTTAGAGTTATTTTAATTGTTTGTAGTACAAATTTGCTAATATTATTTTGAAGGTGCTACTTAGTAATAATTTTCCGGATTTTGATGAATTTTTGTATCAAAGTAGGTACCCGGGTACCCGGGTCTGACAATGAAATAGTACCCGGGTAGTAAAAATTTCATATACCCGGGTATACCCGGATCCGGGTACCCGGGTAGAAAACCCTAATAGGAACTATTTACAAAGGGGGATAGGATTTTATTTTACTGGGGAAGAATCGGAAACTAAACCGCTTTGTGCAATCTGCAAAGATATTGCCAACAGCAGTTTAACACCATCACTTCTTCGTAGACAGATTGAAACAAAACTTCCAACGCACGAAGATAATAAAATGCCTAGTATCTATTCTTTCCTGTCTTCAAACGAAGATAGTAAATTGGTTCTTGAGGCATCAATTCGAGTAAGTTATAAGATTTTGTGATCTTGACAGACATACACAATGGCAGAAAATATAATTTGACCAAAAGAATATTGAAAATAGTATAAGATATAATATACTAGATAAGAAGAGATTAAAATTAAATTATATTGCGATACAGCTTGACGAGTCGACCGATGTAGCAAACAATGCAGCATTGCTTGTTTACGTTAGGTATATTTTGACGAATATCGTTCAAGAAGATACGATTTTCAAAACCCTTGAAAACTTATACAGCTGGAGAAGCAATCTTCGATATGATCAATGTCTATTTTGAAAAAAATGGAATGAACAGAAACAACTTCAGTAAACTTTCCATGACCATTTTTCCAATAGATATTGAGAGTCTTTTGTCAGTTTGAGACTCTCAAAGAGAGATTCGTTTGAGACTCTCAAACAACTGGATCTAAAAGGACTACGTCTATTCAAGGAGATGTAAGTTTAGGAACCTCTATAACTTATAGGTATCGGGTATTATTTTTTCTTATACCCGGGTATACCCGGGTACCCGGGTATTTGCTTTTTTTTTTGCAGAAAAAAAGACAATTTCTTATAATAATGTTTTATTTTATTACGGAAGAGTTAAGTATGTTAATAAGTCCCCTTAACTGATAGTACAATCAGTCACACAGGTAAATAGTCATGTTCTCATTAACTAATTAGGAACTAGTTCCATTGTTCTGCCTTCGATTTTCGGTAGAGTAAGCTGTTTCTGATGAAAAGCTTCTCGGATGAATTTACTACGAGTGGCGGCCCGTATGGAAATACCGCCTGAAGCATGCAACAAATTCGGAAATTTTAGTACAAAGTCGAAAAAAAAATGTTATTCGCGGTCATTCTGGAACTAGGCTTGAACTTTATTCAGAATTAGTTTGAAAAGACTATGTCGATGGCACTTCTTTTTCGCACGTAAAGTTCTGTTTTTCGATCTTTATTTTATTTACTTTATCTAAATGTTCATAAAACACTTGTTGAAGAGCCTTTATAGGATAATATTTTTGGGCATATTGAACATTGTACTGATTGTTTTTTAAATATTTCCGTACGCCAGACACATGTCTATCCATTTTTCCTACGAAAACTCAACCATCGTTTATTAAAATTTTATAGGTTATTCACTATATACAATTTTTATATTAATAAAAAACCAAAACCAAAACCTCAAAACCAAACCAAACCTCAAGTTTACTGCATTCTTGTAAAAAACTCAATGCCTTCTTTAGAGTTATTTTAATTGTTTGTAGTACAAATTTGCTAATATTATTTTGAAGGTGCTACTTAGTAATAATTTTCCGGATTTTGATGAATTTTTGTATCAAAGTAGGTACCCGGGTACCCGGGTCTGACAATGAAATAGTACCCGGGTAGTAAAAATTTCATATACCCGGGTATACCCGGATCCGGGTACCCGGGTAGAAAACCCTAATAGGAACTATTTACAAAGGGGGATAGGATTTTATTTTACTGGGGAAGAATCGGAAACTAAACCGCTTTGTGCAATCTGCAAAGATATTGCCAACAGCAGTTTAACACCATCACTTCTTCGTAGACAGATTGAAACAAAACTTCCAACGCACGAAGATAATAAAATGCCTAGTATCTATTCTTTCCTGTCTTCAAACGAAGATAGTAAATTGGTTCTTGAGGCATCAATTCGAGTAAGTTATAAGATTTTGTGATCTTGACAGACATACACAATGGCAGAAAATATAATTTGACCAAAAGAATATTGAAAATAGTATAAGATATAATATACTAGATAAGAAGAGATTAAAATTAAATTATTTTGCGATACAGCTTGACGAGTCGACCGATGTAGCAAACAATGCAGCATTGCTTGTTTACGTTAGGTATATTTTGACGAATATCGTTCAAGAAGATACGATTTTCAAAACCCTTGAAAACTTATACAGCTGGAGAAGCAATCTTCGATATGATCAATGTCTATTTTGAAAAAAATGGAATGAACAGAAACAACTTCAGTAAACTTTCCATGACCATTTTTCCAATAGATATTGAGAGTCTTTTGTCAGTTTGAGACTCTCAAAGAGAGATTCGTTTGAGACTCTCAAACAACTGGATCTAAAAGGACTACGTCTATTCAAGGAGATGTAAGTTTAGGAACCTCTATAACTTTGCCGGAAAAAGAAAAACTCATATAAGTTATCCTTTGACAGTTCTCTAAAAGCTATTTTTATAGGAATCTTGAATTAACTGTCTCAATACGAAAAATGAATTTCCAGTTCATAAAAAAAACGAATTGAAATTCTATTACCCTTTTGCACAACATATGTATGTGAGAAAGGAATTTCAACATATACTTATCTGAAAGATAAATATAGAAACAGGTTAAATGGAGAACCTGATCTAAGAATGAAAATGTCAGATATTTGGTCAAATTTTGATTTGCTTTGCTCCACCAAACAGCCACAATAATCCCATTAAAGTTACTTTTTTTTAAATTAACGTATGCTTAAGTAAAAAACAGTTGGTTTTTGAATTGATTTTGAATGGATTTGTATCTATCATTTTAGTTCGATTAATGTTTTAATAATGTACTTAGATGCTTTAGGATTATGTTTTCTATCCTTGCTATGAACTATATGGGGTTCCCCAAATTCTTTCGGACTTTGCAAAGGGTTCGCGAAGAGAAAAAGGTTGGGAAACATTGCTCTACACCAGGGCTTCTTAAACTTTTTTCATTCGCGACCCCATTTATGATTGTGATATTTTTCGCGACCCCATTTACGATTTAATATTAATACCATTTAATATTTGATGAAATATATTAATATTTCTTCCTTGAAGAGACAAGTTTAGATCGTTTAATTTCTCGAATATATCTGTTAGCTAACACAGCTTGGATAGCCACAGATCATTTTGAAAAAAGTTGCAAAATCACATTTTTGTTCGGTTAAAAATATTTCGATTTCGTCCTTATAATAACAATAATCTTCTTAAACTTTTACCTCTTGATATCCTGAAATTCCTAAAGGAATCAGGATTAGAGCAGGCGCTCTAAATGAGTAAGTACACCAACACTAAGTACGCTTATAGGAAGAGTACAAGTCGTCACCACCATATCTTCAAACTACAATCTACAGTTAGTATTGATGAATCTCTCTGAATGTCTCTGAAGCGCGCCATTTTCAAACTCTCACAAAAGAATTTAAGTATTATAGATTAAAATCTCGAGACCCCAAGATTTCGCTAAGCGACTCCATTCGCGACCCATAGTTTAAGAAGCCCTGCTCTACACCAAACAAGTATGCTTAAAGTTTGTACGATTTAATGGTATAATTCAGGAGTAAACCTATTTTCGCGTGTTAAAACAACAAAGTGTGGAATAAAATTGAAACACTTTCCGACGTACTTTTAGTGTAAAAATTTGTGCCCCAGACCCCAGAAGAATTTAGCATTTCCATGGTCAATTATTTAACTGATACTTTCGCCTATGTGCCTGGACGCCCTTTATTTACAGAACAGATCAGGGATCACATACCACGGCATTCTAAGCGGAAATACACGCCATCGCGATCTGTGCCCGTGAAAATCTAATGATAGTCTACAAAAGTAGAAACATCCGCATTTTTACGGAGTGTCAGGCTGCTATAAATGCCTTATCGTGCCATGAGATAAAATCAAAAACAACATGGAACTGCCTTCAGAACCTCAAGGTTTTGGCAAGACACAAGCAGGTCTCACTTGCTTGGGTACCGAGCCATAGGGGACTTGTAGGAAAATAAATGGCGGACAAGTTAGCAAAGGATGGTGCTAAACAAAGCAAACATCAGTGCTAGCAGGGACTCTAACATTTACAATACTATAGCCCGTAATAGAATCTGTAGATTGGCGAAATTAACTAAGCACCGGCTACAGTGGAATAAAACTAACGGGCAGAAACATATCAAACGAATGCTAGAAAATCCATAGGCCTCTTTAACTGTTGAACTCTTGTAACTGAAAAGGAAGCAGATTACAATCGTGGTCGGTCTACTTACAGGCCACTGCCCTCTACGTCCTCCACGAGAACATCTGCACAAAATGGGAATCTAGAGAGATGAACCACTGTGCAGACTATTCTATGAAGAGGAGGAAACTTCCTCTCACATAATCTCGAGCTTAGGAAACACGAGCTTAGCATAATAGCAAATGAGATCCGAGTGAAAAACATGCAGAACATGGGAAATACAATAGGCCACAAGGTCGCAGTGTTTTTAGGGCTTACAGCTCGTGACCAAAAAAAGAAAAACAGAACAGATTAAAAAACATTGTTAAACAAATCATTTTCAATTTGCAAATCTTTGAACATGCAAATGTGCCTGCTGTGACACGCGTGCCATGTGTTCGCAATGCCTCAACTAAATCTGAAGTTAAATTTTGAAAACATTTAACAAAAAACATTTAAATCTCGTCCAGAAAACTCACTTTTGATTGTCTATTTACATTTATTCAAACAGTTTAGTTTACCTACTTTTCTCTAAATTAATTACATAATTGGACAATATTTATGGTTGTTTTGGATTTTTTTTTAAATATTACTCAATAAACCGTACAACATTTAAATTTCAAATAAATATTTCTAAAATTAAAAAAATATATAATTTATGATGATTAATAGATGAGGCGAATATAAGGTAAAACAGGTAAATTTTTCCTTGAATATATTTTTATTATAGATTTGATTTTAAAAATTTTCCGAACTGAACTTGCGTATCTAGTCTATCTAGTCTTGACTGTTTCATATTCTCTGCATAATCTTGTCTGTCTAGTCTTGTCGGTCTAGCATTATATGTTTAGTATTATCTGCATAATTTTGCATGTCTGGTGTCTGTTATTACAAATTTTATATATTTAGTGTTATTATTAATCTAATCTTGTGTGTCTAATCTTGAATATTTTTATATTGTTTTATGTCTCGTTTAGTTTGTATAACCTTGTTCTGTCAAATTCCAGATGCATACATTTTTTTGAAAAATCACCAACAATTCTTACATTGTTTAATATAGCAGAACAAAGCGAATCTTAATGTTTGTGTATAAACAAATGCTGGTCCCTAAATATGTTAATTGCGCGTTGACAAACATCCCTTCTATCCGCAACTGCATCTCTGAGTGTATTTGCAACGAGTATATATAAAGTTGAGCAGATAATTGCATTTATTGTTGTAAAGTTTGGTTTGTTGACAAAGCGAGAGACGCAGAAACTGTTCACGGTGAAGATGAAGACGGTGAGTTAAAAGATTGCAATAAAAAAATTTGTTGAATTTCATGTACATGGTGTATATTTGGTGCATATTTGTGTTTGGATGTTAAGATGGATTATTTCGTTTAAAGAAGTTGGTCACTTTAGAATGATAGAAATTGGTGTGGTTAAATTTGAGATGTATCAAGATTTCACAAACAAAAAGTTTTTTTGGGTTCATCTTAATGTAGGAGTTTTATTTAGTTAATGTTGATGGTATAAATGAATGTTTGTGTTTTGATTGTTGAAATGGAAATTTGTTTCAAAAAGTGAGTTATTGTGGAATAGTAAAAATTGAATTGAATTAATAGAAATTTTGGCGGAATTAAGATTTAAAAAAATGAAAGAGTATATTTGTTGCATTGTGTTGCATTTATTGCGCAGAAACTGTTCACGGTGAAGTTGAAGACGGTGACTTAAAAGATTTCAATAGAAAAATTTGTGGGTCAATGTTGAATTGAACAGAAGTTTTATTGGGTTAATGTTGAAGATGTTGATATTAGAGGTAAATAGATGGTATCAATCAAGGGTGGGCAAACTTTTGGCTGTCAGGCCACATTATGGATGAAAATTAGACCGCGGGCCGTATTAAAAAAATTATATTATAATAGTTGTTTATGTAGTAGGTAGATTATAAAGTAAACATTGGGCTTGGTGAACATAATAAGTATACCATTGGCAGGCTTTAGTTTTTTTTAGCTTTTTTATGTTGGAATACGAAATACGACCATTGTGGGTACTATGTACCTATAGATACATTTGTATTTGCTTTGTCAGTGAAGTAATATTTTTGGCAGGATACGATCAGAAAACCAACATAATTGTCTTTGTTTTTAATATTGCACTTAGAAATTATTTTTAAATTAATTTGCCCAGGCCATTTGTCCAGGCCTTTAAATGTTGGAAAGGAAAATTGTTTAAAAAAGTTTGTTTCTGTGCAATGGTAGAAATCGATTAATAGATTTTTTATTTTTGTAGGAATTTTGTAGGAATTTTGTTGGATTAATGTTGATGATGTTGACCATCATATGCACATTGATAGTATAAATGTTTGTTTCTGTTTGAAAATTTGGTTGAAAAAGTTAGTATTGTGGAATTTTGGAAATAGGTTCGGACCAAAAGAAATTTGGAAATTTCATCAAAAAAAGAATCCTTTTTTAAGAAGTTAGGCAAATGTTTGTTAACGTGGAATGATTTTGAAAATGGTTTGGTATAAATCAAATTTTGATCTAATGTTCAAAATATGATTTAAACCAAACCAATTTCCAGCATTCCGGTAATCCTATAAGTACATGGTGTTAACTATTAGTATTATCGATATTAAATCTATTTGCGTGCAAAAAGACGCAAACCTCAAAGAAACAAAATTAAAGAAATTCTAATTTAAACATTATAAAGATTTGTATACATTTTTTTAAAATTATGAGCACGAAATTCTGTAGGTTTTAAGATTTCGAGATTAATGTAACTTCTAAAACTAAAATCAAGTCTAAATTTAATATCTGTCGAAACGTAAAAGTTTCTGGCATCATGAAGATGCCTGATTACTTCTTTTTAAGGCAGATAAGACAACATATAATTATTAAAATAACGAGAACAATAAACAGACAACACTAGAAAGACAAGTCTAGACAGGCAAGGCTAAAAAAACAAGATTAAACAGACAATACTCGGTAGACAAAACTGGACAGACAAGACTAGACCGACAAGACTAGACAGAGAAGACTACACAAACAAGACTAGACAGACAAGACTAGATAGACAAGACAAGCAGGCAAGACTAGACAGAGAAGATTAGAGAGACAAGACTAGACAGACAAGACTCGATAGACATTACAAGACTAGACAAGACTAGACAGGCAAGACTATACAAATAAAACTAGACAGACAAGACTAGACAAACAAAACTAGTCAGACGAGATTAGATAGACAAGACTAGACAGACAAGACTAGACAGACAAGTCTAGATAAACAAGACTAGACAGACAATACGAGACAGACAAGACTAGATAAACAAGACTAGACAGACAAGACTAGAGAAGCAGGACTAGACATACAAGACTAGACAGACAAGACTAGACAGAGAATAGTAGACAAACAAGACTAGACAGATAAAACTAGACAGACAAGACTAGACAGACAAGACTAGGGAGGCTAGGCAGACAAGACTAGAGAGACAAGACTAGATGGAAAAGACTAGTCAGACAAGACTAGATAGACAGAACTAGACATACAAGATTAGACAGACAAGAATAGACAGACAAGACTAGACAGACAAGACTAAACAGACAAGACTAGACAGACAAGACTAGACAGACAAGACTAGACAGACAAGACTAGACAGACAAGACTAGACAGACAAGACTAGACAGACAAGACTAGAGAGACAAGACTATACAGACAAGACTAGACTAACAAGGCTAGACAGACAAGACTAGACAGACAAGACTAGACAGACAAGAATAGACAGACAAGACTAGACAGACAAGACTAAACAGACAAGACTAGACAGACAAGACTAGACAGACAAGACTAGACAGACAAGACTAGACGGACAAGACTAGACAGACAAGACTATACAGACAAGACTAGACAAACAAGGCTAGACAGACAAGACTAGACAGACAAGACTAGTCAGACAAGACTAGACCGACAAGACTATACAGACAAGACTAGACTGACAAGATTAGACGGGCTAGACTAGACATACAAGACTAGACATGCAAAACTAGCCGAACTCGACCTGCGTGTATGCGATGTGGGTAATAAACCAACCTTTGAACGTGGGTAGGCCTGTTCTATACTGGACGTTACGTTCGCGGGAATGATGAAAGAGTGGCAAGTCCTGGATAGGGAGTCACTGAGTGATTAAATTACCTGTACTATCGATTAGGACAAACCCCACCTAATCTTCCCCGATACAACAAATGCAACATGGGGTGGTCTACGAGAAGGATAAATCAGGAAATCTTCGGAAATGCCATTAACAACAAAAATCCCAAAACAGCTGAGGACATGGTTGCTGCGCTCACACAGACATGTAACGAAATCCTACCCCCCAAGAAAATAATTTGCGGGCAAAAACGACACTACTGGTGGAATGAACCACCTGCGTTTCTTTAAAACGCATCTACTAGAGGATGTGTAAGAACCATGCTCACAAAGACATTGAAACCACCCTAAAAATGGCTCACACCAACGAAAAAAGAAGAACTAAGAAGGAAAATTAATGAGGCGAAGAAAGCACACTGGAGCCCGCTCTGCCAGAAGCTAAATGATAATGTCTGAGGGGATGCTTACGCTATTTCCCTTCAGCACCTCAAGCAAAGATTCCCAAATCAACACATCCCAATGCAGAGGTCACTTGAGGTGGTGGACGTACTATTCCCCAAACATGCGGAAATGAAATAGCAGCAACCACCAGAAACTGAGTTTGAAGAATTCGTGTCATAAGAAGTCACCAGAGCCGGTAACCGACTGCGTAATGACAAAGCCCCTGGACCTGATGGATCGCCACCTGAGGTTATAAAAATAGCAGTATCCAGATACCCGCAGCATATACTAAAAGTAATGAACAACATAATGATCGACGGAGGCTTTCGTGTGGGAGAGGGCAAAACTAGTACTGTTGAAGAAGGGACAAGTCAATGAAAGATCCCTCATCATACAGGCCCCTATGCCTCCTCGATATCGCTGGCAAGCTGCTGGAATATCTAGGCTAGCGAGGATAAAGGCGTAACTCCAAAAAAGTATTTAGTCTGTCAGAAAAGTTTGGGTTCAGGGAAGGTAGGTCGACAGATGATGCCATTATGAGAGCGCTTGAACTAGCAAAGGAAGCTACAGAAGGGACAAGTAGGACTAGAAAGATTGGCATTTTAATCACATTAGATGTGAAAAATTCGTTACATTCGGTGGCATGGGAGGATATCATGCTAGAAGTAACAATGAGAGGCTTCCCCCCATATATACTGAGGCTAGTGCACAGTTATCTGCAATGTACAAGAGTGTGTATAGAAGCGGATGGTCAGACTGCGGAACGCGAGGTGTACAGAGGTGTCCCACAGGGCTCAGTAATGGGACCTACCATGTGGAACATCCTGTACGATGGAGTCCTGAAGATGATCCCGTAATGAGGCGAGCGAACACGGCTAACCCTTAAGTAAATGAGTGGATGGGAAAAAAGCGGCTGAGCCTGGCCGAACATAAAACGGAAGCTGTGCTGCTCACAGGATTACAAAAAATACGCATTATATTAGGGGGCACCACTATCGTGCCAAAAGACTCCAGAAAGTACTTAGGGTTAAACATTCACAGACGGCTGTCCTTCAAAGAGCACGTGACAAACGCAACCCAAAAAAACTATTAAAACACTTGGCACTTGAAAGGCTGCTGCCAAATATTGGTGATCCAAGCAGCAGCAAAGAAACTGCTGTCCATTGCAACAATGCTGTATGTGGCAAAAGTCTGGGCAAGTGCAATACATACGTATCTGCATAAGCTTTCCGCGGTGCAGAGGAGGATGGACCTGCGGGTATGGAGCGCTTACAGGACAGTCTCTAGAGATACTGTTCTTGTGGTCGTAGGAATATCTCCAATAGAGTACATGATTGAGGAAAGGGCAGAACTATATGGGAACCGCGGCAGAAAAGGCGATAAAACAAACAAAGAGAGAATGAAGCAGGTTCGTGCAAAGCTCCACCACGAGAGGCAAAGCCACTGTAGTGCCGCAGACAAGAGAAAGTGGACCAATCTGTTAATACCACAACTTGAACCATGGGTGACACGAAACACGGGGAGGTTAACTACTACCTCACCCAAGCGCTCACCGGTCACGGATGCTTCCGTGACTATCTGAATAGCATTGGCAGAGCCTCTGACGACCTATGTGAATACTGCGACCTTGTGGACAGTCATGCACACGATGCTCCAATATGACAGATGAACCCCAGAGAGAGGCAAATGGACAGCTACGACGCACACCAAACTAGAAGCGAAAACTCTAGTTCAAGAAATGCTAACGTCTGAAGAATCCTGGTTGGCAACGGATATTATGACAAGGGCAATATTAAAAACAAAGGAAGAAGACGAACGGATGAGTCAGACATACAAAGGCAATATAATTACGCAAACACTATAATGTGTGGGTTCCAGGGGGGCCACTTGCTCAAGTTAACGACAGTGTTTGCTACGTCAAAAAAAAGACAACGCTAGACAGAGAAGACTAGACAGCAATAGACAGGTAAAATTAGACAGACAAGACCAGAGAGGCATGACTAGACAGACAAGACTAGATAGGAAAGAATAGACTAGCAAGACTAGACAGACAAGGTACACAGACAAGACTGGATAGACAAGACAAGAGTAGACGAACTAGACTAACCCGACAGACTATATATACACAGTTATGAAGATCACAGTAATTTAACTATATATTATATAATTATTATGCTGTTGAATTTTGCAAATCAATTACGATTAAATCTTGCGTTTTATTAATAAAACATTGAAAGTGTCATTTGTTAGCACCGGTTTAGCATCTGTAGATCGTGTAATCTTCAACGATTAGCACATTTTGTGTTTGCGACTATATAACACAATTTGTATAAGGTACAAAAAACTAATATTTGTTTTATTCATTTATCGACGCGTAAATAGAATTCTTCAAAATTCAGGACTTTCTATTTGCACAAATGCATCTTGCGCGAACATTAAACTTTTAAACGAATTATCTAAATAAATATTTAAATTATTAACAATTACAATAACTTCGTAGATATATTACGCAAATTACAAAATATCTAAAAATCTTTGTCTGGTCTGGTTTAATTGTGTGTCTAATATTGTTTGCTTAGTCTTGACTATCTAGCCTTGACTGCCTAGCCATGACTGTCTAGTTATGTTTGTCTGGTCTTGTATGTATAGTCTTGCGTCTGTAGGCTTGTTTCTATAATCTGTGTAAGATAGTGTGTCTTCTTTCTAGTTCATGTGTATCGAAAAATCCCTATAGAATGCTAAAGCATTCTAGTCTATTATATCTTTCCTATATGTTACATTTTAAATTTTTTGTATTTTTTTTTAGTCGATTATTCTTTTGTTGGTTGTGGCTACGTGTTTGGGACGTCCGCAGAAGGGAAACGAGGCGACAATAGTCCGTTTCGAAAGTGATAACGGCGGAGGGATTGACGGTTACAAGTTTAATTTCGAGACGAGCGACGGGACGAAGCGTGACGAGGAAGGCACCCTGAAGGACCTGGGCGGCGAGGACGGGAAGGTGATCGTGATCAAGGGCTCGTACACGTGGAAGGACGTCCAGACCGGGCAGGAATTCACGGTGAACTTCGTCGCCGACGAGAACGGGTTCCAGCCCGAGGGCGCTCACATTCCGAAATGAGGATGATTCTTTCAATTTATGCCTTACAATATTTCATTTGAGCTTATCTCAAGTTTATATTTCTTTTGTATGTATAGACAACAAATATATTTATTTTTCAAATTTTACATATGCAAAATAATTGTTAAATTGGACGAGACAGGTAACCAAATTTAAATTAATTACTATAAAATATTATTAGTTTCAACTAATCAAGTGCCATCAAAATGTTAACAGATAACAAAACATTAGAAGTAACAAATAAATGGAGTAACAAAATTTAAATAAATTGATGGAAATTCTATGTAAACTAGTCTTGTTTATAACCATTTGTGACTTAACGTGGTTTTATGAATCTATTTGATTTACTTTTATTCTCATATATAATATTTGGACAAAAATAGACATATGACTAGGCATACAAGAGTACACTGAGTATACCGACTACTCTACAAAGAAGTTATTTATAAAGTGAGGCGAAACAAGCTATGGAATGATAGACTAAAGAAACAAGTATAGATAGAAAGACGAAATGAGACAGACAAGACTAGATAGACAAGACTAGTCGGTCTAGCACAATTTGTCTAGTATTGTCTGATTGGTGTTGTCTGTCTACATTCATCCGTCTAGTCTTGTTTGTCTAGTCTTGTCTGTCTAGTCTTGTCTGTCTGGGACACTTATTAAAAAGCCTCAAAAGGATCCCCTAGTACCGACTATGTACAGGCGAATATGCCTGTTAGACACCACAGGAAAGCTGTTGGAAATACTGATAAAAAACAGACTAGAAATGAAATTAGAGCAGGAAAAACTCTCCATGAGAACCAATTTGGCTTTAGGCCAGGTAGCTCTACTATCCATGCTTTGCGGAAAGTAATGGAGGTACCAGAAAAGATAAAGAAAAAGGGATTTAAAAATCTCAGTATTCTCTATTTTTAGATCCCTTCTTCTTTATCTTTTCTGGTACCTCCATTACTTTCCTCAAACCATGGATATTGGAGCTACCTGTCTAAGGCCAAATTGGTTCTCATGGAGAGTCTTTTCCTGCTCTAATTTCATTTCTAGTCTGTTTTTTATCAGTATTTCCAACAGCTTTCCTGTTGTGTATAATTGGTATATTGGCCTGTACGTAGTCGGTGCTAGGGGATCCTTTTGAGGCCTTTTAATAAGTGTCCCAGACAGACAAGACTAGACATACAAGACTAGACAAACAAGACTAGAGGGATGCAACTAGACAGACAACATCAGTCAGACAATACTAGACAAATTGTGCAAGACCGACTAGCCTTGTCTATCTATGTGCGCAATGGTCATGTTGGATATTGAAAATGCCTTTAACTCTGGTCCCTGGGAGAAGATAATCTGCGCACTAAGAAATGCAGAGTTTAGTGAATACCTACTCAATATTATACACACGTAGAAGGACCACTTGTGAAGTGCCTCAGGGATCCGTCCTCGGTCCGATATTATGACTTGTCTTTTACGACAAAATATTAACAGATATACAAACGGGTGTAACACTGGTAGTATATGCAGACGATCTTGCGTTGTGGTATCTGCTCGGACACCACAGATCCTAGATGAACGCGTAGAACATTATATTAACAAAATTAGCCAGGAATTAAGGGAAATGGGTCGCCATTAAAAAAACAGAGATAGTCCTCTTAGCTGGGCGATACAAGATGCGCAGCCTTACAACGGAAATAGATGGAACGCTGTTTCAGAGCGTAAAATCTCTTAAATATATGGGGATATACGTAGCCAAAGACATTAAAATGACCACACATATTAAGAAGACATGCGAGAAGACTAACACTACTCTGATGGCTCTAGCAAAAATTATGCCAAATATTGGAGTGTCAAAATTAAGGAGGCGTAGAATACCTGCGCATGGAGTCTCTTCTATCCTTTTATACGGGGCCCCTATATGGGCGCAAGCAGACAATACGACATAAAAGATACGAAAGAATGCCGGAGATAATTAATAGGAAGTTAGCAATACGTGTAGCTGCTGCCTATAGGACCACCTCCACCATGGCCGTACTTGCAATTGCAGGAATACCACCTATTAAGCTACGCATCCAAAGAATTTGTATCCACAAGAGAGGGAGGCTAGCAAAACCGGAGGCAAGAGAAAAAATGTTGATTGACTGGAAACAAAATGGACAGAGTTTACAGGGTAGCCAAAAACATTTATTAAAGATATTTGCAAGTGGAGCAATAGGAAGTGAGGTGACTTGGACTACCATTTAATCCAAGGATTTACTGGACCGATGAATGCTGGTATTGTGAAGCTGAGGTGATAAATTCTCCTCAACATACTCTGTTCCAATGCTCGATGTTGGATCAGATAAGAAGTAATGCCCATAATAAATGCCAAGTGCCAGTGTCGAAAGAAAACGTAGCAGCACTGCTCCTCCAGACAAAGGCTGGGACGCTGTAACAAAGATGCTGCAAGAGATTATGAGATGATAGGAGGCTGAAGAACAAAGAAGTAAATCCCTGAACGATTGATTGAGTAAAAAAAAATATGAGAATGCTCTCTTCGAAGTACTGTTTCATGGCAGTTCCGGGGCGACGCGGGAAGTCTAGCAGAAGATCTCTCCACAATGGTTAACTTATTCTGCACAGTATTTTCCTGTAAATATAAAAATATCAGTCTTGTCTGTCTAGTCTCGCCTGCCTAGTAATGTCTGTCTAGTCTTGTCTGTCTAGTCTTGTCTGTCTAGTCTTGTCTGTCTAGTCTTGTCTGTCTAGTCTTGTCTGTCTAGTCTTGTCTGTCTAGTCTTGTCTGTCTAGTCTTGTCTGTCTAGTCTTGTCTGTCTAGTCTTGTCTGTCTAGTCTTGTCTGTCTAGTCGTGTCTGTCTAGTCTTGTCTGTCTAGTCTTGTCTGTCTAGTCTTGTCTGTCTAGTCTTGTCTGTCTAGTCTTGTCTGTCTAGTCTTGTCTGTCTAGTCTTGTCTGTCTAGTCTTGTCTGTCTAGTCTTGTCTGTCTAGTCTTGTCTGTCTAGTCTTGTCTGTCTAGTCTTGTCTGTCTAGTCTTGTCTGTCTAGTCTTGTCTGTCTAGTCTTGTCTGTCTAGTCTTGTCTGTCTAGTCTTGTCTGTCTAGTCTTGTCTGTCTAGTCTTGTCTGTCTAGTCTTGTCTGTCTAGTCTTGTCTGTCTAGTCTTGTCTGTCTAGTCTTGTCTGTCTAGTCTTGTCTGTCTACTCTTGTCTGTCTAGTCTTGTCTATCTAGTCTTGTCTGTCTAGTCTTGTCTGTCTAGTCAAATCAAATCAAATCAAATCAAATCAAATATAATTTATTTCATCAAGATAAGTAATAATGTACAAACAAAGGATATACAATACACTAGATGAAATCTGTCGAGAGAAAAAAGAAAAGACAAAAAATAATAATACCATAATACTGCAAAATAATACAATATAAAACATAATAAATCTGTAATGAAAACTTATACCATACTTGAAAATACATACTTGAAAAATATATTATATATAAAATATAATATGCACATATACATATATACATTATTATTATTTTTTTTTTTTAATGAGGCGAGTTCACAGCAGTCCAGTATTCGTCCATATCATATGGTTCAATATTCATGATGAATAGGTACAATTTCTTTTTCAGATGGTTGATATGCATTTCTTTATACTCTTTCGGTAAATTATTGTAGAGTTTTATTAGGCTATACGGTGGATTTCTTTCTGTCATCGTCAGTCTGTGTCGGGGGATAGAATAGAGTTCCTTGATGTATCTGGTTTCCCTCTCTGTTTTTTTCTCAAATTTCTTAAACATTTCCTTATGTTTGAATAAGAACATCAAGCTTTCGAAAACGTATGTGCCTGTAACAGTTAACATATTCGCTTGCTTAAATCTTCCCCTGCATGACTCTCTATAATTTAAATTGAGAAGTATCCGTAATGCTTGTTTTTGGATCCTAAGTACATATTTAATGTCCGTACCACTTCCCCAGAATGCAATCCCGAAACGGAGATGGCAGTGAAAATTAGAAAAATAGACCAGTCTTAGTGTTGTACTGTCTATGTAGGGCTGTAGTGTTCTCAACGCATAGACGGCCTTGTTTAGTTTGGTTTTTAGTTTGAGTAAAAGTTTTTAGTCTTGTCTGTCTAGTCTTGTCTGTCTAGTCTAGTCTGTCTAGTCTTGTCTGTCTAGTCTTGTCTGTCTAGTCTTGTCTGTCTAGTCTTGTCTGTCTAGTCTTGTCTGTCTAGTCTAGTCTGTCTAGTCTTGTCTGTCTAGTCTTGTCTGTCTAGTCTTGTCTGTCTAGTCTTGTCTGTCTAGTCTTGTCTGTCTAGTCTTGTCTGTCTAGTCTTGTCTGTCTAGTCTTGTCTGTTTAGTCTTGTCTGTCTAGTCTTGTCTGTCTAGTCTTGTCTGTCTAGTCTTGTCTGTCTAGTCCTGTCTGTCTAGTCTTGTCTGTCTAGTCTTGTCTGTCTAGTCTTGTCTGTCTAGTCTTGTCTATCTAGTCTTGTCTGTCTAGTCTTGTCTGTCTAGTCTTGTCTGTCTAGTCTTGTCTGTCTAGTCTTGTCTGTCTAGTCTTGTCTGTCTAGTCTTGTCTGTCTAGTCTTGTCTGTCTAGTCTTGTCTGTCTAGTCTTGTCTGTCTAGTCTTGTCTGTCTAGTCTTGTCTGTCTAGTCTTGTCTGTCTAGTCTTGTCTGTCAAGTCTTGTCTGTCTAGTCTTGTCTGTCTAGTCTTGTCTGTCTAGTCTTGTCTGTCTAGTCTTATCTGTCTAGTCTTGTCTGTCTAGTCTTGTCTGTCTAGTCTTGTCTTGTCTGTCTAGTCTTGTCTGTCTAGTCTTGTCTGTCTAGTCTTGTCTGTCTAGTCTTGTCTGTCTAGTCTTGTCTGTCTAGTCTTGTCTGTCTAGTCTTGTCTGTCTAGTCTTGTCTGTCTAGTCTTGTCTGTCTAGTCTTGTCTGTCTAGTCTTGTCTGTCTAGTCTTGTCTGTCTAGTCTTGTCTGTCTAGTCTTGTCTGTCTAGTCTTGTCTGTCTAGTCTTGTCTGTCTAGTCTTGTCTGTCTAGTCTTGTCTGTCTAGTCTTGTCTGTCTAGTCTTGTCTGTCTAGTCTTGTCTGTCTAGTCTTGTCTGTCTAGTCTTGTCTGTCTAGTCTTGTCTGTCTAGTCTTGTCTGTCTAGTCTTGTCTGTCTAGTCTTGTCTGTCTAGTCTTGTCTGTCTAGTCTTGTCTGTCTAGTCTTGTCTGTCTAGTCTTGTCTGTCTAGTCTTGTCTGTCTAGTCTTGTCTGTCTAGTCTTGTCTGTCTAGTCTTGTCTGTCTAGTCTTGTCTGTCTAGTCTTGTCTGTCTAGTCTTGTCTGTCTAGTCTTGTCTGTCTAGTCTTGTCTGTCTAGTCTTGTCTGTCTAGTCTTGTCTGTCTAGTCTTGTCTGTCTAGTCTTGTCTGTCTAGTCTTGTCTGTCTAGTCTTGTCTGTCTAGTCTTGTCTGTCTAGTCTTGTCTGTCTAGTCTTGTCTGTCTAGTCTTGTCTGTCTAGTCTTGTCTGTCTAGTCTTGTCTGTCTAGTCTTGTCTGTCTAGTCTTGTCTGTCTAGTCTTGTCTGTCTAGTCTTGTCTGTCTAGTCTTGTCTGTCTAGTCTTGTCTGTCTAGTCTTGTCTGTCTAGTCTTGTCTGTCTAGTCTTGTCTGTCTAGTCTTGTCTGTCTAGTCTTGTCTGTCTAGTCTTGTCTGTCTAGTCTTGTCTGTCTAGTCTTGTCTGTCTAGTCTTGTCTGTCTAGTCTTGTCTGTCTAGTCTTGTCTGTCTAGTCTTGTCTGTCTAGTCTTGTCTGTCTAGTCTTGTCTGTCTAGTCTTGTCTGTCTAGTCTTGTCTGTCTAGTCTTGTCTGTCTAGTCTTGTCTGTCTAGTCTTGTCTGTCTAGTCTTGTCTGTCTAGTCTTGTCTGTCTAGTCTTGTCTGTCTAGTCTTGTCTGTCTAGTCTTGTCTGTCTAGTCTTGTCTGTCTAGTCTTGTCTGTCTAGTCTTGTCTGTCTAGTCTTGTCTGTCTAGTCTTGTCTGTCTAGTCTTGTCTGTCTAGTCTTGTCTGTCTAGTCTTGTCTGTCTAGTCTTGTCTGTCTAGTCTTGTCTGTCTAGTCTTGTCTGTCTAGTCTTGTCTGTCTAGTCTTGTCTGTCTAGTCTTGTCTGTCTAGTCTTGTCTGTCTAGTCTTGTCTGTCTAGTCTTGTCTGTCTAGTCTTGTCTGTCTAGTCTTGTCTGTCTAGTCTTGTCTGTCTAGTCTTGTCTGTCTAGTCTTGTCTGTCTAGTCTTGTCTGTCTAGTCTTGTCTGTCTAGTCTTGTCTGTCTAGTCTTGTCTGTCTAGTCTTGTCTGTCTAGTCTTGTCTGTCTAGTCTTGTCTGTCTAGTCTTGTCTGTCTAGTCTTGTCTGTCTAGTCTTGTCTGTCTAGTCTTGTCTGTCTAGTCTTGTCTGTCTAGTCTTGTCTGTCTAGTCTTGTCTGTCTAGTCTTGTCTGTCTAGTCTTGTCTGTCTAGTCTTGTCTGTCTAGTCTTGTCTGTCTAGTCTTGTCTGTCTAGTCTTGTCTGTCTAGTCTTGTCTGTCTAGTCTTGTCTGTCTAGTCTTGTCTGTCTAGTCTTGTCTGTCTAGTCTTGTCTGTCTAGTCTTGTCTGTCTAGTCTTGTCTGTCTAGTCTTGTCTGTCTAGTCTTGTCTGTCTAGTCTTGTCTGTCTAGTCTTGTCTGTCTAGTCTTGTCTGTCTAGTCTTGTCTGTCTAGTCTTGTCTGTCTAGTCTTGTCTGTCTAGTCTTGTCTGTCTAGTCTTGTCTGTCTAGTCTTGTCTGTCTAGTCTTGTCTGTCTAGTCTTGTCTGTCTAGTCTTGTCTGTCTAGTCTTGTCTGTCTAGTCTTGTCTGTCTAGTCTTGTCTGTCTAGTCTTGTCTGTCTAGTCTTGTCTGTCTAGTCTTGTCTGTCTAGTCTTGTCTGTCTAGTCTTGTCTGTCTAGTCTTGTCTGTCTAGTCTTGTCTGTCTAGTCTTGTCTGTCTAGTCTTGTCTGTCTAGTCTTGTCTGTCTAGTCTTGTCTGTCTAGTCTTGTCTGTCTAGTCTTGTCTGTCTAGTCTTGTCTGTCTAGTCTTGTCTGTCTAGTCTTGTCTGTCTAGTCTTGTCTGTCTAGTCTTGTCTGTCTAGTCTTGTCTGTCTAGTCTTGTCTGTCTAGTCTTGTCTGTCTAGTCTTGTCTGTCTAGTCTTGTCTGTCTAGTCTTGTCTGTCTAGTCTTGTCTGTCTAGTCTTGTCTGTCTAGTCTTGTCTGTCTAGTCTTGTCTGTCTAGTCTTGTCTGTCTAGTCTTGTCTGTCTAGTCTTGTCTGTCTAGTCTTGTCTGTCTAGTCTTGTCTGTCTAGTCTTGTCTGTCTAGTCTTGTCTGTCTAGTCTTGTCTGTCTAGTCTTGTCTGTCTAGTCTTGTCTGTCTAGTCTTGTCTGTCTAGTCTTGTCTGTCTAGTCTTGTCTGTCTAGTCTTGTCTGTCTAGTCTTGTCTGTCTAGTCTTGTCTGTCTAGTCTTGTCTGTCTAGTCTTGTCTGTCTAGTCTTGTCTGTCTAGTCTTGTCTGTCTAGTCTTGTCTGTCTAGTCTTGTCTGTCTAGTCTTGTCTGTCTAGTCTTGTCTGTCTAGTCTTGTCTGTCTAGTCTTGTCTGTCTAGTCTTGTCTGTCTAGTCTTGTCTGTCTAGTCTTGTCTGTCTAGTCTTGTCTGTCTAGTCTTGTCTGTCTAGTCTTGTCTGTCTAGTCTTGTCTGTCTAGTCTTGTCTGTCTAGTCTTGTCTGTCTAGTCTTGTCTGTCTAGTCTTGTCTGTCTAGTCTTGTCTGTCTAGTCTTGTCTGTCTAGTCTTGTCTGTCTAGTCTTGTCTGTCTAGTCTTGCCTGTCTAGTCTTGTCTGTCTAGTCTTGTCTGTCTAGTCTTGTCTGTCTAGTCTTGTCTGTCTAGTCTTGTCTGTCTAGTCTTGTCTGTCTAGTCTTGTCTGTCTAGTCTTGTCTGTCTAGTCTTGTCTGTTTAGTCTTGTCTGTCTAGTCTTGTCTGTATAGTCTTGTATGTCTAGTCTTGTCTGTCTAGTCTTGTCTGTCTAGTCTTGTATGTCTAGTCTTGTCTGACTAGTCTTGTCTGTCTAGTCTTGTCTGTCTAGTCTTGTCTGTCTAGTCTTGTCTGTCTAGTCTTGTCTGTCTAGTCTTGTCTGTCTAGTCTTGTCTGTCTAGTCTTGTCTGTCTAGTCTTGTCTGTCTAGTCTTGTCTGTCTAGTCTTGTCTGTCTAGTCTTGTCTGTCTAGTCTTGTCTGTCTAGTCTTGTCTGTCTAGTCTTGTCTGTCTAGTCTTGTCTGTCTAGTCTTGTCTGTCTAGTCTTGTCTGTCTAGTCTTGTCTGTCTAGTCTTGTCTGTCTAGTCTTGTCTGTCTAGTCTTGTCTGTCTAGTCTTGTCTGTCTAGACTTGGCTGTCTAGTCTTGTCTGTCTAGTCTTGTCTGTCTAGTCTTATCTGTCTAGTCTTGTCTGTCTAGTCTTGTTTGTCTAGTCTTGTCTGTCTAATCTTGTTTGTCTAGTCTTGATTGTCTAGTCTTGTTTGTCTAGTATTGTCTATCTAGTATAGTATTGTCTCTTCTAATCTTACAACTGTATAGCATTGTCTATCTAGTCTTGTCTGTCTAGTCTAGTCTATCTAGTCTTGTCCGTCTAGTATTGTCTGTCTAGTCTTGTGTTTCTAGTCTAGTCTGCCCGGTTTTTTCAATTTAGTCTTGTCTGTTTAGTTTAGTTTGTTTAGTCGCGTCTGTCAAGTCGTATCTGTCTAATCGTATCAGTCTAGTCTTGTCTGTCTAGTTTTTTCATATGAGTCTTATCTGTCTAGTCTTGTCTGCCTAGCTTTCTCTGTCCAGTTTCGACCTGTTCACCTGTCTTGTCACGAGAAAGACATACGATGGAACAGGTTGATGTTGTCTAGGGGTTCCTATCTTTTGAACTATTTTTGTCATTAAATAATTACATAAGCATTATTTGTTTTAAAAACTTGATCCCAATCATCCTTTTCAAAACTAGAGTCGACCGTATGGATAACACATGAATCCCCTTAGGAATCACGGAATCAAACAGAGAGGATAGCCAGAAAGAGACTACGTTTTCATCGTTGAGATTACTTAACAGACTGGATTAGATTAGACTTCACTAAACATACAAGCGCAGTTTAAGTTAATTGAATTGTAAATTTTTTCGTGTGAAAAGTAATGAACTTTTGATTTTAGAAGTAACAACGTCGTGCTCATATTGTAGGAAATTGTCGGTCGCACCCACGACGGACTAACGGACGTTGTACATAATCACTTGCGAATCCGGGTGAAGGAATTCACTGCCTCGAAAATTCCCGAATCTCACTTTCGTTCATTCATCACGTTCACGCAACAGAAAGCGAGAGAATCGAAAGAGAACCGAAAGGTCAAAGAAGAAACCAGCCGAAAAGGAGAGAATGAAGTGTCTTATAAATAAAAGAGAATTATTGATCAATACTAGTTTTCTTACTGGACTTAATAGTAATAATGTAATATGAGTTATATTTGTATGTATGTTACTATTATTAAAGTATATTAAGTATATTAAGTTACTATTAAAAAAATGACTATTAATTGTAAATCTTAATATTATTTTAAAAATGGATCTGTAATGGTATTAAAGAAATGCATAAATGGTATTAAACCAAACTAAATAGGGAAGATTAGTGTAGATAAGGGAATAAAAGTTAGTGTTCTTTTGGTTTCGGAGGCTTTAGTAACTGACCTAGTTTTAGTCGTAAATCTGGGCGTTCTGTGCAATATGTAAATTATCTTTCACAGTCAAAATAAGTGGATTACCATGAGTTTAAAAGGATATTAATAAAAAGAAGAAAATAAAACTAGCATCAATATAATGTCGACTAAAATAATAAATTCTGTGTGAAAACAAATTTTGATATTAGACCATTCTGAACTTTAAGATTGCGCCGGCGGCAAGGATGAGACAAATTTGGGTTAGATATTTTTATTCCGTGTAAAATTTAATATTTCACATTCTCGACAACAAATCTGCGATTCGAGCGGTTGCGAAATTACCATGTGTGTGTGTATGTGTGTGTGTGTACAAATTTCAAATATCTAATTGGAGATATTTTATTGCCGTAAAGGTTAAACTGGGGTTTCAGAAAGTTCACTGAACATTGTCGTTTATTTAAGTGGAAATTTTCTGTTGGTTAATATGCGAAAAACGACTTAGATTTATCTGCGAAAAATCATTTATCACCAACACTAGAAAGTTTTTGTCAAATAGATTATAAATTGTTTACTATGTAACTCGCAATGTCATCTAATATTTAACATCTAAAAATAAGTATTATTCAAAATTACTTTCAAATTCTGGAATATTTGTATTGGCTATGTGCATGGCAATAGCGCCACCTATCATGCGCAACTATTCCGGATTATGCCAAATAATGTCATCCGAATGTTTTATTGTTTTATAATAAATGAAATAATCAAAATAAGATAGAAAATAATATTTTTAGAGGATGAAAGTTATGAAAGTGTAAATAAAGGACAATATAAATTATTGCTCGTATAGTGGCTCTATCCGACCAAAAGACTAAATTAACAGTTGCAGAAGCTAGATTATGTAAGATTCAATAAAATATTTGTGAGATTGTCTTTCTATGTACACCAAATAACATACTCAATGCTGAAAATGTCAATTTATTCATGAAATACCAACAAATTATTGGCCTTTTATTTCGGTACATTGATCCTCATACAATTTTTCATCAATGCAACAACTTTTATCTTTCTTTCTGGAATTATTTGTCGTTATAATTCTTGAAGATCTTATCTACTTGGATTTCACCATCACAGTGATGACTGAATGAATATATTACAAATGAAGGTTGTTTCCCTTTAATTAGATTCCGAAAACACATTAACTTGACCTCCTTGATCGACCAAAAGAGGTTGAGTTTGGTTTAATTCATTTCTTTCTTCAATTTTTACTTGATTTAATGTGGTATCTGGGACTTTTGTGGTTTTTCGATATATCAGACGTGTATATGAAGCTAGGAATTGTGATTCACTAAACTTCTTCTTTCAATATATTTTAGGGAATATCGTGGGAACCCAGACTTGCTTGCGTGTCTGATTTTTGCATGTCAATTTTGTTCTATTTGACAAATTGACTATCCCGAATCGTTCCGGCTTTCTGCCACGGCATGCATTGATTACTTTACTATATCCCCACCATGCACTTCGCACATTGCGAATAGACACCGAATCTGCCGAATCTGCCGAAAACTAGACATGCATATTCTTTCTACATGCCACCTGTCGATAACACTTATCTACAACATGCTGTCTCCAGTATAGCCTCAAAAAACTCCACAGGAACCGATGGCATTTCAATTAAATTTTGAAACACAATATTAAAACTTTATTAACACTTTTTGCTCTTCCACTAACGCAGATATTCAATAAGGCCATTGAAGAAGGAGAATATCCATCGGCGTTAAAAGTGGCATTGGTAGCGCCACTACATAAAAAATGTGACCCTCAGATTTTGGACAACTATAGACCTATATCTTTAGTATCTATTTTCTCTAAGATATTTGAGCGATTAATATACAATAGAATGATGGCATATCTCTTTAAAAATGACTTATTATCTAAATGCCTACATGGTTTTAGATCAAAAAGATCGGTGGAAACTGCTTCCGCCAGCTTTACGTAATATACTTAAGAGAAACTGGATAAAGGAGAACACGTCATGAGACTGTTTTTTGATTTGTCTAAGTCTAAAGCATTCGATACCGTTAATATAGGCTATCTAATGGTAAAATTAGAATGCTATGGATTTCGTGGAATTTTTTTGGATCTTTTAGGATCCTTTTTAAGCGACCGACATTTAATTGTCAAAATTAACTCCACACTTTCGAATAAAAAGAACGTAACAATAGGTATACCACAGGGATCTGTTCTTGGCCCTCTTCTGTTTCTTTCATTAATAAATGATCTTCCAGGGTACATAGACGATAAAACCATCTTGTTTGTAGACGACACCAAAATTGTGGTACGTGCAAATAGTTTGAACGAATTACATGCAAAGGTAGTGGAAACAATTGTACAATTTAATAATTGGTGTACAAAAAACAAACTAATCCTGAATAGCCACAAAACTCTGTGTTTATTTATACATGGGCAAAAGAAGAACTTTACCGACCCATTTTCAGATTGTAGTAGACAACCAACGCTATAAAATATCCAACTCTGCAAAGATTTCTTGGGGTATTAGTTGATTCGAAACTTACGTGGTCGAACCACACAGAGTTAGTTTGCAAAAAGTTAATAAGAGCTTATTTTGCAATATCTCAATTGAAAAAGTCTATGCATACAAGTACCTTGTTAAGCCTGTACTATGCTATTGTCTATTCACATATATCTTTTAATATTTTATTATGGGGTAATTCAAGACATAGCCACAAATGTTTCGTTATGCAAAAAATAATATTAAGACTAATATTTAATTTAAAGCGTCGACAGAGCTGCAGAAATTGATTTAGGAACAACACATTGTTTACCGTACCTTCTATTTTCATTTATAAATGTATGTGTTATATCAAAAAAATACTCATAATTACACTATATCCTCTAACATGCATACATATAAGACAAGGAATGGTAAACTATTACAAACTGAAAAACATCACACTATCAAACTTATATGCAAATCACACTATCACAAAAATATGCAAATTCTTTTTTCTTCATTGGTGTTAAATTATTCAATAATATATCGTCAGAAATAAGCACTCAATCATACAAAAAGTTTAAAAAATCAATAAAAAAAAAATTAATAGATGGTACATTAATTGATGAATACTTAGAACAACAAATTGGTTAAACGATATCATTGAACAAATAAAAAATTCCTGCAAGTGGATATGTTGAGATTTAAAATTTTAAATGTATCAAATGTATATAATTGTTTTGTATTTTTTGTGTTTTTATATATTGCTTGCGTATTTGTTTTTTTTTTCGCAATTTATTTTTTACAATTTTCTTTTTTTCGTATGCTGACAATCTCATCTGCAAATTATATATGTATATTATTTTTTCTTTTATAATTTCTATATAATTGTAAGCAGCAAAGTAAATAAAGTTTTATTATTATTATTTATTATTAAATTTTTAGAGAATTTTCTTGTTTGAATTGCTTTAAAATTAATCTTTTTATAACAAAAAAAAGAGATGTGTTATGCATACTCTATGAAGCGTCCGTACAATAAAAATAGAATGTCGCAATAAATCCAATACATTTATAAATGATGCAGCTATTTATGCAAATTGTTGTCTTTTAAAATATCAAGTACTTATAAATAGTATAAAACATTCACGTACCATGTGCTCGGTTAGATAAAAACCATACAGGAGTAATTTCCATTTTTAGACTACGATCTTCTAACAGAATACTCAATTTGCCAACAAGAAGTAATTACTATATGTAAGAGAAAAAAGAAACAAATTGTAAAAAAAGAAAATAAGGTTTTAAGTTTATTTCAAGGTTAATTAATATCAATCTGACAAGCAGAAAATCACTGATAATAAGGTTACTCATAGGAAATTTAATTCTCTACAAGTTTTCTTTGAAACATTTTGAAAAATTTTGCTTAGTTTTATAGATATATCTATGGTGTCAGCAAAGTTGTTAGAAAGTAATTTGTTCGAAAGAATTTGAGAGAAAAATGTTCGAATGGTAACTTGTACGAATGGAATTTTGTTCGAATGAAAATTTGTTCGAAAAAATAAAAATGTAGTATATCAAATATAATAATATATCAAATGAATAATTGAAATAACACGAAAAATTAATGTAAAAAAATTTCAATAACTTATTCGGTACTTGGAAATACCGTCCATTAATTACGATGGGATAAGCGGTAATAGGGGATGAGGGATGTTTATATTCTTTTTACTTCAAATAGTATTAAAAACATAATTTTAAAAATTAAACAAACAAATTGAAATAAAAGATAAGGATTTAAAACATGCTATTTAATAAAGGGTTTTTCACTAGGGACATAACAATTTTATTTTATAATACGGAACATAACCTGCAAACTTTTTATAATTTGTCAAAGTCAAAACATCAGCCAAGGCTTACATTTTTGTCATGGTGAAGCTTACGAACGAGCAACGTTTGAAAATTCTCAAAACTTACTACCGAAATTATGATTCGGTAGTCCCAACTTTAAGAGCGCTTATTCCAATTTTTGGTCGCAATAATCGTCCCACCAGACAACCTGTGCGTGCGACGGAGAATAAATTTGAACCAATAAATGTTCACTACTGAATGTTCCTGTGCCAGTAAGACAAGGCACCGGTCAAAGTACTGAAAATATTGCAGCGTGAGAGCTTCAGTTCACAAATGAACTAAAGAATTAGATTCTACGCCATTCGCAAGAATTGGAATTTTCTCCGTCAACATTATGGTGAATTTTACGTAAAGATCTCCAGCTACACCCTTACAAGATAAAATTATCCCAAGAACTGAAAATGTTGAATGCAACATTGCATTTACAAAAAGTAAGCGTGTGGTATGGATTTCGGGTATAATAGGGCCGTATTTTTTCGTCGATGAAAATAAACGCCATGTTATGGTCTATGGAGTTCGCTATCGTGTCATGTTAGAAGACTATTTTTGGCCAGAATTGGATGGACTTGATATCAGCGGTATGTGGTTACAACGAAATGGTACCACAGGCCACGCAGCTGGTCAAACAATTAATTTATTGAAAGGAAAATTTGGTAATCGTTTAATCTATAGAAATTGTCCAGTCCAAAGAATCCAAGAATCTATAGAAATTGTCCAAATGGCCACCTCGCTCATGGGATTTGACGCCGTTAGAATTTTTCTTTTGGGGTTACAACAATATCGAACGCAAAATTGCCAAAATGAAGGCTGATATATTTGAAAGTGTGATTGAAAATTAGATCCAAAGAATAGATAATATAAACGACGTCGAATTCCATACATAATTTTAACACGTGTGGTACACCTGGAATAAATTTCAGCCCGATATCTCAATTATTCTGTTTTTTTTATTTAAATACATAATTGTTATGTCTGTGTATTCTATTTATTAAATGTTACATTTTTCTTATTGTTTAACAACCAAAAAAGGAACGTACGAAGGAATAGTCCAACAAAAGTCCATTCGAACAAGTTTCCATTCGAAAAAAATTCTTTCGAACAAATTACATTCGAACAATTTTCCTGGAACCTATTGTGAATCTATTGAACTATATTTATAAAGAACAATATGTTCAAATATTAATGTTATTTTAAAAAATAAAATTATTTTTTTACAAATTTTGTGAAAGAGAAAAAGGCCTTTGGGAAAGGCGTGATTTCACTTGGGTTTGGGTCAATAGTTTATAGTTCAGATAAACAATAAACAATAAAAATCGATTTGCATTTTTATAGACAATTACGTGAAAGCCAGAAAATAAATTTGCATTTTCTACGAACTGTGGGATAGTTTCCGGTAATATTTCAACAATTACATAAATCGATTTGTATAAATTGTTTTTAAATAACTTGAAATAAATCCAAATTCCAGGTTTCTTAATCCAATAACAGAAAATGAACTGATAGAGCATATATGTACATTGTAAAAATATATATTTCGCCTGGGAGAGACGGAATATCTACCGAAATAATTAAAGAAAGCCTCCAATACATACTGCAAACCCTCAAACATTTATTCAATTTGATTATAGAAAAGGGACACTGTTCCCACACAGTTCAAATCCTCTATAATTACGCCAATTCATAAAACTGGCGACAAAACTAAAATAAATAATTACAGACCTCTCAGCACAATAAACAGCTTTTGCAAAATCTTTAAAAAATGTCTAAAAAATCGGTTACTACAATTTTTTATAAAAATAAAATTATACATAATTAGCAATATGGGTCTGGTGCTGGTATATATACTAGCGATGCAATTGTGCAATGTCATCAAAAGTATTACAGAGGGACTTGATGAAAACATAAAATGCGTTGCAGTATTTCTAGACTTGGAAAAGGCATTTGACACTGTTAATCATGCACTTCTGAAACGCTTCTGATATAAACACTTCTGAACGTATTGGAGCGTCATGGTATACGTGGTGCAGTGTTAGATGTCTATCGCAGTTACTTAAGGACGTTCCCAAGAAAATTAGTTTTCTTTAAATTCTTCTGTAATTTTGAATACATATAGTTAAAAGTACCCTTTACCCGTAGAAATTTGTTTAAATAGTCCTTGCGGTGGAAAATTTGTAAATATTGACGGTTAAGCTTTGCATGTTTAACATGTAAACCATACCCGGATTGAAATTCTCACACACGTTTTATTAAATATCAATAGTAATTTTCTTGATATTCTTTTGATAAACTGAGAATCAGTAAATGAAGATATAACAAATATCTTTCTGTAAAAATAACACTATCAAGCGGTATTGATTTTGTTATAATATTGTTAAAAGCCAAGCTTTTTTGATGGTTTTCATGTTTACTTCTTTAACTTGAAGAGTGGGAGATGGCGACTTGGCAACGTTACACTGCGCGGCAGTTTAAGAAACAAGTCTCCAATCATTGAACTGTATAGGTGTATAGTCAATGTCTCCAAAAAATGCGAGTAATTTACGGATTTTCGTTAACTGTAGGTTTTTGTAAATAAAAAATGTAAAATATAATTTTCATAAACACTTTTATTAACATCAAATTAACATACAATCCTAACAATATATTATTTTTTCTTAGCAGCTAGTAATTTCTTATTACTTATTTTGGCTTTGAGCTCTTGAGCTTTTTCTGATGTAGATTTTTCAAAAAGTCTAATACTTTTGTAATAATATTTTTATTTTTTGTTATTCGCGCCTTGTTCACATCTAATTTTTCCGAAAATAATTTAACAATAGCATTTTCACCTTTTTCATAATATATCTTTTTTAAATTATCACATGAAATATCATTTAGAGCTAGTTTTTTGCACATGTTGATAGAAATAATATCTTTTAATTCAGCCAACATTCGTAAATTTACTCTAATTTTATCTGACATAGATAATTCTTGTAAATAATAATCACTTCGTTTGTACGAATTTAATAAATTACTTTGTAATTTTAATTTGTTTAGGAAATTTTGTAGTATCACAACGTCATAAACGGCATCGTGAAATTGCTGATTATCATCACTAGGTTCTAAAAAATCATTACTTAAAGTTTCTAATTTAAATTGACCATCACCTTTTCTATCAACTAAGACGGTTCGGAATAAAGTCAAAGTATCCGCAAACCCTGAAATCAAATTCAAAATTCTAGGTACTTTTGCATTCGTTATAGCTCGTAAAAGTCGTGGAACGTCAAACGAGCAACTAACAAACGATTTTTTTGCCCATTGCATAAATTAAATAAAAATTGTTCGAAAGATTCCAAAGCATAGGAAATTTTGTGGGTTTCAACTTTTTTATCTTTATAGAATAAGTTTCCATGTTTTTGGTAAAGTTGAGTAACAGCGTAAAAAAAACAGGACTTTTACGAGCTATAACGAATGCAAAAGTACCTAGAATTTTGGATTTGATTTCAGGGTTTGCGGATACTTTGACTTTATTCCGAACCGTCTTAGTTGATAGAAAATGTGATGGTCAATTTAAATTAGAAACTTTAAGTAATGATTTTTTAGAACCTAGTGATGATAATCAACAATTTCACGATGCCGTTTATGATGTTGTGATACTACAAAATATGATAAACAAATTAAAATTACAAAGTAATTTATTAAATTCGTACAAACGAAGTGATTATTATTTACAAGAATTATCTATGTCAGATAAAATTAGAGTAAATTTACGAATGTTGGCTGAATTAAAAGATATTATTTCTATCAACATGTGCAAAAAACTAGCTCTAAATGATATTTCATGTGATAATTTAAAAAAGATATATTATGAAAAAGGTGAAAATGCTATTGTTAAATTATTTTCGGAAAAATTAGATGTGAACAAGGCGCGAATAACAAAAAATAAAAATATTATTACAAAAGTATTAGACTTTTTGAAAAATCTACATCAGAAAAAGCTCAAGAGCTCAAAGCCAAAATAAGTAATAAGAAATTACTAGTTGCTAAGAAAAAATAATATATTGTTTATGAAAATTATATTTCACATTTTTTATTTACAAAAACCTACAGTTAACGTAAATCCGTAAATTACTCGCATTTTTTGGAGACATTGACTATACACCTATACAGTTCAATGATTGGAGACTTGTTTCTTAATTTGCCGCGCAGTGTAACGTTGCCAAATCGCCATCTCCCACTCTTCAAGTTAAAGAAGTAAACATGAAAACCATCAAAAAAGCTTGGCTTTTATCAATATTATAACAAAATCAATACCGCTTGATAGTGTTATTTTTACAGAAAGATATTTGTTATATATTCATTTACTGATTCTCCGTTTATCAAAAGAATATCAAGAAAATTACTATTGATATTTAATAAAACGTGTGTGAGAATTTCAATCCGGGTATGGTTTACATGTTAAACATGCAAAGCTTAACCGTCAATATTTACAAATTTTCCACCGCAAGGACTATTTAAACAAATTTCTGCGGGTAAAGGGTACTTTTAACTATATGTATTCAAAATTACAGAAGAATTTAAAGAAAACTAATTTTCTTGGGAACCTTAACCGATCGGGAACAATGCGTTAAAATAAATGATATAGTAAGTGACACTACAATTATAAAAATGTATGTCCCCCAAGGAACTGTACTAGGTCCAATACTTTCAACTTAGATCCAATATTTCAAACATATATAAAAGTAAAGGCGAGAATTATCTTACACTGATGGTACAGTGGTTTTCTTCAGTTGCAATACATGGTCGGAAACAAAAAATTATGTGGAGTCAACCATGGAAACAATTAATAAATGGATGTGTAAATATCCTCTTTCACTTCACGTTAGTAAGACAAACTATTTCGCCTTCTCTATAACAAACATACCTATTTTTTCCACTATTAGTCTGGTCCCAGGTATGTCCCAGGTATGAAAGAGGAAATTATAGAAATAAACGAGGTCAAATATTTAGGCATAATTATCGACCAAAATTTAAGATAAAACAATCATGTTAATTTTCTAACTAAAAAGGCGAGGAAATTAATACAGTCGAACTTCAATAACTCAAACTTCTATAACTCCAAATTTTCTATTACTCGAACTTTTTTAGAAATCCATACGTTTAGATAGCATTTTACATATGAATTAACTTCCATAACTCGAATTTTCTTTAACTCGAATTTTTCCATAGCTTGTAGTTAAAATGTGTACAATGGTAAAATTTTACATAGAAAAGAATCTCTATAACTCAAATTGTTTAATCGCTGCGTAGTTTACAAAATGTATTGTTATTATTGCTTTCATTTATAGTTATTGTGCTATATATTAATGAAATTTTAGAGTTTAAACACATTCTTTCTTCTTACCTCTGCAAATAGGAGTGGTGAGAGAAGATAACTCAATACGATGTCCTTATGTGACAAAGTGAGGTTGATAAGTGAAGTTGACAAAGGAATTAAAAAGAAAATAGTGATTTCTAAAGACTTTGGGATTCCTCCGAGTACACTTCCTTTAATTATAAGAAACCGCGAAGAAATTCTGAACAAAGCCAAAAATGGCAAACTAATGATGCATACGTTTGAAAAAGTGTACCTAAGAAGACAGAGTTGACTGAGAGTCCCTTCTTCAGACGAAGTGTACCGCGCATTATCTACTTTGGATAGCTTTGTAGATAGAGAATTTTTTAATGGAAACAAAATTTAAATTTTTTAAATTTTTAAAACGACTTTTAAAAAAATAATTTATTGATTATAATTATTTTTACTTAATTATAATTATATAACATTATATTAATAATGTATATTCTTTGTTTTGTTTATAAATAAATACATGTGTTATATTATACAGTTATATCATATTATAGTTAGTTATGTTATATTATGTGTTACAGTTATATACAGTGTTATATTTTTTTATTTACTTTGAACAATTGTGTGAAAAAGTAAATTTTGCTCATTTTATAATTATGAATTTTTCTAACTCGATTTTTTTTTTAACTCCATTTTTTTTGTGAACTATGGTAATTCGACATAAGGAAGTTCGACTGTATATAAATTTTATAAAATCTCTAGTTGAATAATTTTTTTTACAGTACTCTGATGGTTTGACAACGTCGCGAGAACAGCTGGGAGAAAAGTAAAAGATGGAAACATAGTTCTATAGAGAGAAAAAATACACTCGAATCCTTTAAATTACTATTCTTTTCTCTCTCTCTCTGTAGTATATACTTGTAAGACACAATAAAGCGATGTTGCCAGATCTTTTGATTACACCTTATAAGTCAAAAATAACGAAGTCATTAAATTACTTCATAGATAAAAATAGAAACATTCAATATAATAATAATAAATATAGAAAAATTCAAGCACTATTTTGACTCATTAGTTACGCTCGAACCTCCTTCAGTCACTTAGGTGCTAATTCCGTACACAATCTACATATATAATATATACACTTCTTTATATATTGTATAGTTGTATTTACCTTATTAAGTCTTTAAACTTGTTTTATTCTTAAAATTGTATAATTTTGTGTACAAATAAATAAATAAATTTTACCCAATTTCACCATTAGCTTCGTACACAAAATTGTTTGGACGATTGAATATAACATTGTTAAATTATTTAACATTGTTATTTATTCCGTTATTAATAATGTTTCTTCAATTTTGCCTTATAAAATCATGTTTAATTCCTTGAATGCGGATCAATTAAATCGTGAGAAAAGAATTAAGGAAACTATGTTCTTTAATTCACAAATTGACTAATAACATAAATAAAATAAAATTATTAGTACGGTGTGGCTCCTGCATTTTACTGCTAAGAGAGACCACGAGGTCAAAATAAAATGGCATAACTTGATAAATGCAAATAATTATGAACATCCGTAGACGCGTTGCTGCCTTTTGGCTTCATCAGCATGGACTTACCATATAATCTCAAATTGAATCAAAATATAATGTAAACTAACAACTTACTCAGTATGTCGTGTTGTAAGTTGTAATGTGCATGTAAATGAAATTATTTTATTTATACATTCACACCGTACTAATAATTATATTTTATTTATGTTATTAGTCAATTTGTGAATTAAAGAACATATTCTTAATTCTTTTCTTATAATATGAAAATTCACTTAGTAATTTTTTCCTATTTTTTAAATTAAATAGGGGTTTATTCACTATTGAAATAAAAATTTTACCTCACTTGTGAAATAAAAGTATGCATGGAAATACCATATCAAAATAACTCACTTACGGGCTTCGTAAACATCTCCAATCACCAATCACCAATCACTAAAACTTTTTCTATAAATCCCTTGATTTTCACTGTAGTAATCTTTCCACAATTCAGTCTTCGTCTAACAATAATTCCTCGGATGTATCTATATATGATTAATAAAACATAAATTACTTAAACACAATACTCTTTAAATATAGGTTATTATTACAATAATTTTGACGTGCGAATCAACAAATTTTTCGTTGTCATGACAACAACACAATCATGGCCGAACGACATGCTTCTCATTAAAAAAAAAAACACATAAAATTGAACTTTTCTTAGAATTTAACTTCAAAGATCAAAATGAAAATTGAATATATGTTTGTATTACACTCGCGGATAAAATTAAGGTTTAACTCGCGAATTAAACCTTAATTTTATCCGTTTGTATAATAAATAACTATTAATAGAAATTACTCGGTTCACGAAATTTTCTGCATCCTGAGTCCGCAATAAATAGATTAATCTCGGTTTAATATCAATCTCGGATCACAATTGATTTGATTGACCTCCAATAAATTCTTCTCGTCGACTTTTCTTCTCCACTCATCCAAAAGAACTTATGAAACTGTTATTTATAAAAATACAGTTAGTTTTTTTTATATAAACTAAGACACCTTTCGGTTTTACTTCGAATATTAAATATCTATAAATTAATTTCGCGTCCTAATTAAACGCAGAACTCGTATTCTAATTATTCAGAAAAGGTCAACATTTAAGCATCGTGAAAATTTGTATACAAAATATTATCTAAGAATTTAACAAACTCAAAAATATTTTTTATTAGTTAATGAAATTCTTATTTTAAGTTTCTATTTTCTTTGTGAATAATAATTGATTTTGAAATTTATTTTAAGACCAATTCGTTTTTTATGAAACGCGGAAGTTTAACAGAGAGATTACAGGTCTTTGTTGCGGAAATGACCCGAAAGGTCTTTGCCACAATTGAAAATGCAAATTGACTCGTCCATTCATTTAAATTTGTTTATTGAGTAGAAAATCGAAGGAAGCTTTCCGGACAATAACATGTCCATAAATTAAAGACAAACATTTCACAAAAATAAGCGTTTATCAAATATTTATTAAATATTATTAATCAAAATCAAATATTAATTTTTGGTATATCTTGTTGAATCCTTGAAATTTTTTTTTATTAACTTTTTTTATTTAATTATGATTTTTTTAAATTAACGATAAATCAAAACAAACGCATTTTCGATAAACAAAATATTAAAATTAAATTAAAACTTAGAGTAAGTAGGTTTAAGTAGAAGTAAGTAGGTTAATATTAAATTATTAAAAATGAACTATAACCCGAATATATAAATATATTCAACCTGATCGTAGCTCTATAATATTAAGTCCTCTTAAAACAAATCTCATGTTGAAACAACTACTTCTCTTGCTAATGCCACGCAGGATATTGAATTATACAACAGATATTTGTATGTTAGTACTAGCCCCCGGTCCACTTTCGTGGCACTAAACGAGTACTAGATAAATAACGTGGTTTTTAAGATCTATCTAATATATATATATATATATATATATATATATATATATATATATATATTTAACTCTAGTGAATAGTCATATTTTTTTATGGGGACGAAGCAAGCAAGCACTAGAGTTAATTTGTCAAGTGGCTCCCTTCACGAACATCCCGGACCCGAACATCCAGGTACCGCTTTTCGCATGTCGTCAGGATGCAATTGTCTTTGTTATATCATGCATTTGTTGCCTTACATCCCCCATTTCACATCATGTGGTTAGCGGTTCAGGCATTTTGTTAGTTTAGTTTGGTTTGTTCCTGACTTTCTGTCCGACATGTTCGTCTGCCTCTTTCATGTTTATAATGCTTTTTATCATATCATCCGTTGCTGTCCAGTTGTATTCGGACTGTAGCAGGACCTCAAACAGTGTCTTTATTCCTAGTTCTATTTTTGTTTTCGCTGTCCAGTCATCCCTCTCCAGAATCTTTCACATACGAAAACCGTGTGGCGCACACGGTCTTCGTATGTGGAAGATAGCGCGCTATCCGTTTGTCCACAGTAGACACACATACTGTCAGAGGCCCTGTCGAGATTATGCAGGTACTCTCTGAAGCATCCATGCCCGCTAAACGCTTGGGTAAGATGAGGGGTTAGATTAGTAAGAAGTGTATCTCCCCATATTCTCGTTCTTCGCGAATTCTCATTTGTGAGATTAATAATTTTAGAGATTTAATAATTCCACTGTCCGTTTGTACAGCATATCCAGTGCTCTTTCCACTCCTGGAAAAGATGTTGTTTAGCAAGTTTTCTAAGTTCTGTCTACTGCCAGCTGTTCTGCTTTTTGTACAGCTCCGTTCTTTCTTTCACCAAGAGTTGCATTGGAGCTATGCCTGCCATCACGAGCACTGCATCCGTTGAAACTGTCTTGTATGCACTTAACACAAGTAGTGCCAGTTTTCTCTGCACCGTGACCAGCTTATCTTAAATGGTCTTTTTCTCGACTGCGTTGGCCCAGACCGGAGCACCATAGAGCATTGCCGAGTGAGCGACTGAGCATAATATTTTTCTCTTTCTCTTGCTACTTTTTGGTCCGCCGACATTGGGCATAATTTTTTAGTGTTACTGTTACGTTGGGGGCCTTCTTTGCTATCCGCATGATATGTGGTGTAAAACATAGGTTCATATCAATAATCATACCAAGATATTTAACTGCTTCCTTGGGGGTTATGGTTATGCTTCTGACCTTAAATACCATCGCCCCTACATGCCTCATTCCGGCTTCTGTTTTTTCAGAACCCAGTCTTAAGTGCTTTTCGTCCATCCATTTATCAACATATGCAATCGCCCTAGTTGCAAGTTCAATTACTATCGCCTTGTCTTTACCTGATACTACCAGAGTTAGTTTTGGCCTAATTACTCCATCTTACAGGATGTTCCACTGTGTATGACCCATTACCGAGCCCTTTGGAGCACCGCTGTGCACTTCTCGCTCCACGACTTCACCGTCTGCTTTAATTATGATCTTACGATCATGTAGATAGCTACCCAGTAGTCTCAGAAGGTATGGTGAGATGCCTCTCTCACTAGCTTCATTCAAAATATTTTCCCATGCTACTGTATTGAAAGCATTTTTGACATCTAAAGTAATGAGCATTCTAATCTTTCTGCAACCTCATACTAGCTGAGGCTTTCTCCACCAAAGCGTCCTCTGTTTACCTGCCCTCCCTGAATCCATGCTGTTTTTCTGAGAGGTTTTTCCCTTGACTGAGCTCAATCTTTATCCTATGTAGCACTAACTGTTCCAGCAGTTTCCCTACTACATCGGACAGACACAATGGTCGATGGAACGATGGGTTTTCTATGAGCTTGTTCCCTTTTCTAAGTATGACTATCCTAGCTTTCTTCCCGATGTTCGGAAAGTTTCCATCCGCCAAACTGTTGTTCATGACATTTAGTATATGTTTAGAGCATCTTTTGACAGCTATTTTAATGGCTTCGGGTAGCCATCTGGACCAGGGGTTTTGTCTACCATTTCCTTGGCTTTTTCCCTGCTGATTTGAAGGTTTCGATGTTTTATTTTCGGATGACTAGTGGCAATCGCAAATGCGTCCCTCCATACATTTAGGTCCAGCTTCCAGTGAATAGCCATCTGCAGATGCGTTTCTTATTGATGATATGAGGCACGACGGCTATTCACTTAAGTTAATTCGAAAGATATGATCTTAAAAACAAGTTGTTATTTATCTAGTACTCGTTTAGTGCCAGGAAAGTGGACTGGTGGCTAGTAATAACATACAAATATCTGTTGTATAATGCAATATCCTGCGCGCTATTAGCAAGGGAAATAGTTCTCAACATAAGATTTCTTTTGTGGTCTTAATAAAACTAAATATTATAGAGCTACGAACAGGTTGAATAGATTTATATATTCAGGCTATATTTCGCTTATGTTATAATATATATTAAGCTTATATGATGGTTTCACGAATTTTAAGTAAATATTATTTTAGAAGAAAATATTTCGTTAGATAATTATTAACGCACTAGAAAAATACAATTATTTACAGACTATAGGTATTACCGCATTTACAATATTTGAAGGAAGCTTTCCGGACAAAAACATGTCCATAAATTAAAGACAAACGTTTCACAAAAATAAGCATTTATCAAATATTTATTTGGTATTTCATTAATCAAATTCAAATATTAATTTTTGGAATATCTTGTTGAATCCTTGAAATAGTTTTTTTTAATTAACGATAAATCAAACAAGATTAGAATTAAATTAAAACTTAGAGTAAGTAAGTTAATATTAACTTTTATTAAAAACGAAATATAGCCTGAATATATAAATATATTCAACTTGTTCGTAGCTCTATAATATGAAGTTCTCTTAAGACTACAAAACAAATCTCATGTTGAAACAAGTACTTCTCTTGCTAATGCCACGCAGGATATTGAATTATGCAACAGATATTTGTATGTTAGCACTAGCCCCCAGTCCACTTTCGCGGCACTAAACGAGAACTAGATAAATAACATTGTTTTTAAGATGATATCTTTATAATTAACTCTAGTACATAGTCATCTTTTTTTATGGGGACGTAGCAAGCACTAGCACTCTCTAAATGCTTGGGTAATATAGTACTTCATCTACCCATATTCTCGTTCTAACCAAATTCTCACTTGTGGTATTAATAATTTTGTCAACTGTCCGTTTGTACAGCATATCCAGTGCTATTGCCAATCCTGGAAAAGATGTTGTTTAGCAATTGTTTGAAGTTCTGTCTTCTGCCCGTTGTTCCGCGTTTTGTACATCTCTGTTCTTTCTTTTACCAAGAGTTATATAGGAGCTATGCCTGCCATCACGAGCACTGCCTCCGTTAAAACTGTGTTGTATGCACTGCACACACGTAGTGCAGTGGCAAAACCCCTGGTCCAGATGGTCTGCCACCCGAAGCTATTAAAATAGCTGTCAAAAGATGAACATATACTAAAAGTCATGAAGAACATTTTTGCGGATTTGGCTAGATCTAATTAGAAAAGGGGTCAAGTCCACGGAAAACCCATCGTCCTATCAACCATTGTGCCTGCTCGATGTAGCTGGGAAACTGCCGGAGCAGTTAGTGCTACATATATAAAGATAAAGATTACGTGCTGTTTTTATGAGAGGTTTTTTCCTTGACAGAGCTCACTCTTCATCCTAAGTAGCACTACGGAATATGCATCCCTCGGTGGACATTAACTATCTTAAAGCCGAATTACAAAGTAAGAATCATAATGTAATTCGAATTACGAACATAGTAAAGCAAACTGACAAAACAACACTTCCATTATTCTTTGTTGAACTAATGACTAATGAAAATAACAAGGACATCTCTAAAATCGAACGTCTAATGAATTTGGTAATAAAATTTGAACCCCCACATAAGAAAAGAGATATTCTACAATGCACAAGATGCAAAGCCTATGGACATAGTAAACATTATTGCTTCAAAAGTCCAAGATATGTTAAATGTACAGAAAACCATTCTACCAAGGAATGTCCCAGGAAAGAAAAATGTTGTAACTACGGAGGAAATCACCCAGCCATCTATAAGGGTTGTATTATACGGAAACAATTGATACAGAAACTCTTCCCAAAATTAAGAACCAATACAATCCCTACTGTCTTCAGGCAATCGAATACAACATACGCACAAATAAGTCAACAAAATAACAATGAAACTGCTAACGACCAGCAACAAAGTGAACAAACAACCACAGTTAACCTGCAGCCAAACAAATTAGAAGATATGATGATACAACTGATGGGAAGAATGGACACTATGATGGATCTTCTCACAGCAATGCTTGCAAAAATGCCATAATGACCAACAATTTCAAAATAGTAGTCTGGAACGCAAATGGTGTTATACAAAGGGCACAAGAACTGCAAGCCTTCTTAACAAATGAAAATGTGGATGTAATGCTAGTGTCCGAAACACATTTTACAGATAAAAGCTATTTAAAATTACCTAGATACACAATATATAGTACGAATCATCCAGATGGAAAGGCACACGGAGGTACCACTGTCATAATAAAAACTTCAATTAAACATTATGAAAATGAAAAAACCGAAAAAGACTACCTACAAGCTACTACAATCACCATCGAAGACTGGTTAGGTCCACTGGTAATCTCAGCAATTTATAGTCCGCCAAAACACGCAGTGAAATAAGAACAATACACAGATTTCTTTAAATCCCTAGGAAACCGGTTCATAGCAGGAGGGGATTTTACCGCCAAACATCCCAATCCACCCAAGGGCCGCCAGCTATTCCTAGCCATGCAAAAGGACAACTTGGTACCACTATCAACAGCAGAACCTACATATTGGCCATCTGACCCAAAAAAAGAAACCCAGACCTACTAGATGTTTGTGTAGTAAAAGGCATAAATCAAAAGTACTTATCAATTAAATCATGCAATGGCCTCTCCTCAGACCACTCTCCTATAATTGTGACCCTTAACTCCCAAATCATAAAAATACAAAAACCATTATCATTACATAGTAAAAAAACAAACTGGAATATATTTAGAAGCATTCTTAATGAGAAAATCAACTGCAACGTTTCACTTAAGTCAAAACTAGAGCTAGAAAATAAGATTGGAAACTTTAACCAAATAATACAAGAATCTGCTTGGACACCTACACCAACAGAAGAAACATCTGAAATAACTCCATGCTGCTCTAGAAACGCTGAAATAAAAATTCAAGAAAAACGCCGGCTACAAAAAGAGTGGCAAAAGACAAGATCCCCTTAAGACAAATCAAAATTTAATAAAGCTGTTAGAGATCTTAAGAAACTACTAGATGAAGAAAAAAATCGTACCATACAAGAACATTTAGAGAGTCTAACACCAACTGAAATAATCGACTACTCACTATGGAAAGCAATGAGAAAAATTAAACCCCCAATACAGCATATCCCACCAATTAGAAGAAAACGGTAAAAGGGCCAGAGATAATAAAGAAAAAGCTAAAGTCTTTACATCTAGAGAAAGTCTTTTAACCAAATCCCACAGTAGCTCCCACACAAGATAATGACATAAACGCATCTCTAGAAGGTCCATATCAAATGGAGTTTCCAATAAAAAAAATCACAAAAAGAAGTGTTTTCCATAATTAAAAATATTAATATAAAAAAATCACCTGGATACGATCTGATCTCTGGAAGGATAGTGCGCGAGCTACCAGAAGAAATAATACGATTCCTCACTATATTGTTCAATGCAGCGCTACGCTTGAATTACTTTCCTGCGCAGTGGAAACTAGCCCAAATAATTCTAATAACAAAACCAGGAAAAGACCAAAATGTAGTTACCTCTTACAGGTCTATAAGTCTGTTACCCACTTTCTCAAAAATATTCGAGAAACTTTTACTAAAACGACAACTCCAATTCTACTGGACAAAAATCTAATCCGACAAAGATTAGTGAGGACTTTGAAGCGAAGAGATACTGAGCAGAGGTATTTCTAGTGCAATATCAAGCGTTTGACAAGGTACTGGACATACTGGACTGTTATACAAGATCAGACAGCAACTTACACATCACTTGTATGAAATGCTTAAATCATTCTTAAGTGATCGATATTTTGCAGTCAAAAACGAATCCAACTACATCTTAATGCACTAGAAAACTAGCTAAAAAGGTGGAAAAGCCAAGTAAATGAGTTAGAATCGGCCCACGTCACCTTTTCCCTCAGAAAGGAAAAATGTCCACCAGTAAAATTGAATGGCTAGCAGATACCTCAATCAGACTCAGCGAAATATCTAGGTATGTACATAGATCAAAAACTCACATGGCAAAAGCACATATGGACAAAAAGATAGCAACTCAATCTTAAACTAAGGAAAATGTATTGGCTACTCGGTCCAAAATCAAAACTCTAATTGGAAAACAAGCTTCTACTATATAACTCTGTTCTGAGACTAGTATGGAGCTATGGGAGTCAGCTATGGGGTTCAGCGTGCATCTCAAATATCCAGATACTAGAAAGATTTCAATCAAAAACTTTAAGAATGATTGTAAATGCTCCATGGTTTGTAACAAATAGTATCATTAACCACGACCTTAACATTAAACTAGTGAAAGAAGTGATTGAAGAACATTCCAACACATACTCTGATAGACTCAAAGTACACCCGAACACTCTTGCAAGCCGACTTCTCACTGGACATGGAAATCGTAGATTGAAACGCAGACTCCCGCTTGATATGGTAATATGAGTACCGTAGGATGAAGAGGTATTTATCACTGGGTAAATACTTACGTAAATATACTTAGTAAATACTCAATAAATACTTAAGAGTTGACGATGTTACACCACATTTACTTATTGTCGTTAGATAGATCGTAAATAATCCAGGAGAATTAAAAAAATATTGTAGCACTAAATCAAGCAGTCACAATATTCCACAAATTTCCTTGTCCCCTTTTCTAAGTAGGACTACCCTAGCTTCCTTCCAGATAAATCGATCCGCTAAAATGTTGTTCATGACATTTAGTATATGTTCAGGGCATCTTTTGACTGCTATTTTAATGGTTTCGAGTGGCAGACCATCTGGACCAGGGGTCTTGCCACTTCGTATACGCAAACTGGGCCTTATAAGTTATTCCATGGAAAAAAATTCAGTAATCGAATTTTCTAGCGGTAGTTCGTGGATGGGGAAAAGTTCGTCTACTCCTTCCTTGGCTTTTGATATGATATGAGACGCGATGACTATTCATTAAATTCATCACCAAATTCATTAAATTAATTTGAAAGATATGATCTTAAAAATAATGTTATTTATCTAGTACTCGTTTAGTGCCACGAAAGTGGACTGGGGGCTAGTAATAACATACGAATATCTGTTGTATAATGCAATATCCTGCGCGGTAATTGCCAGGGAAGTAGTTGTTTCAATATAAGATTTGTTGTGTAGTCTTAATAAGACTTATTATTATAGAGCTACAAACAGGTTGAATATGTTTATATATTCAGGCTATATTTCGCTTTTAATAAGTTTATGTGATTATCTATAATTAGTATGGTGTCACCAATTGTAAGTAAATATTATTTAAGAAGAAAATATTTCGTTAGATAATTATTAACGCAATAGAACAATAAAATTAATTACAGACTGTAGGTATTACCGCATTGACAATATTACGATGAATGAATAATTTATCAAATAAATTTAAGCAGCTGGAAAATATTTTACTGTACAGAAATATTGTAATCTTGTAGTTGAATCATAATAACTTGGCATTAAAAGTAACCATCCTTTGGATTTTTTTCGAGTGAATATTGCAGCAAATATTAATAAAAAACGTAATTGAAATATTTTTGTAATAAAGAAGACGTATTGGACAATCGCAATAAAATAATGCAACTAATTACCAAATTATGCAATAATTAACAGCATTTGAACGACACGCCGGCAGAAGATTGGACTTTCTCTGTGCGACCTTGCCATCTGCATAGTTTTCACCGTCACCAGAAACGCAACACTCGTTTATTATAACAAGTAAATAATTATTAACAATAATCACCTACCTTATAAATAATTACAGTTGGTGTTACTTGTGGATTTGGTTTCAAAATAATTTGATATTTTATTAAAGGTTTCTGCGTTCACTTATTATATTACATACTAATTCATAAAAAGAAACTTGCCAGGTGAAGCTGTATCAGACAATAAATAATTCTGCGAAAATTTTAAACCAGTACTTATAAATCATTGTCGAAATATTAAATTTAATTTTGAAACCATCGTCAAGCTAATAAATTTAATTTTATCTGTGAGATATTCATACGTGATTTATAAACTTTTACTTACTTACATTTTACTTTATTAGAGTATAATAATTAGTTAAACAGAAGCGGAGGTCGTTCATAACCAACGAGTTTATGCAGATGAGCCAATAGTTGATTGCTACCGACATAATTGGACAACGTTAAACATAATTTGGATTTTATTAAGCTTATTATTAAATAAATGTTTGGGTAAAAAGTTTGTAATTTGCGTGAGGTTTATTATTAATTAATCAATCATACATACTTAAAATACTGTTTATTATTTCTATTTTATAAAGGACAACAAATTAAGAGCGTCCTATTTTTACTTAATAAAAGCCAAAAGGATCAATGACTTATTAGCCACAATTTTTATCAAGATGGTGCAGGGCCTCCAATATGTCTGTAGGAGTATTGCGATATATCCAATCCGATGTTTCCAATATGTCTATAGGTATATTACGAGAGTTCTTAACTGGTTGTCTGGCTTCCCAGCATGGGGATCAATTGTGGTCCTCTCAATTATTTCTGTTAAATCTAAAGTTTATCAGAAGCGACCTGAAAGCCTAGAAGACCTAAAACTAAACATTCGACAAGCTATTGGTGAGATTTGGCCAGAAATGTGCCAATGTGAAACGCGTTCAATGTTGCATCGGTCTCAGTCATGTATTAAAGCAAACGGAAGTCATCAAATCGATGTAATTTTTCAGTATTAATTGTGTCGTTCATTGTAAAAGTGGTGTAACTCCATGTTTTTAAAACACTTCTTTTTTTGCCTAATGGTATCACATTTAGTCATATCTTTCATTATAAAAAGTGAAGCAACCTCAATAGTTACATTAAAATCTCATAAAACGCATGCATTACTTGTTTTTACAGAGAACTAAAACTGTAAATATTCATTATAAAAGTGAAGTAAGTCAAGAGGCACTTTAATAGTGAGGTAAGTACGGAGTTGATTAATTTTTATTGTGACCAATGTTTAAAATGTGGTGATACGTTGTGTGATAGAATTGATAAAATTGTGACGTGTCACAAATAATTTCAGAAAACTTGATGAATCTGATACTGTTGCCCACATTAGAAGTTTTCCTGCATATCAAAGCCATTAAACACGAAAGAGTTATCCTAGCAGAAAATATTTAAATCCCGGGCTAACTATCCGCAAGATGTACGACCTTTATGAAGAAAAATATGGGATTGAAATGATTCAAGCTAATAAATTAAAATATTACTTTAAAATATTCAACATAAAGTTTAATCTCCATTTTAGACACCTTGGAAAGACACAAGCAAGACTTGTGATGACTTAAATTTAAAAATACAAGGAGAGAATGATGAAAACGTCAAGATGGAGTTTGAGAACCAAAGAGAACTCCATCAACGAATACCATATTCTGTAAGAGAAAACCTTCAGAATGATTCGAAAAAGGTTGATGAAGCATACATACTAACTTTTGATCTGCAGAAAGCTTTAGCCTACCCAAAATTAACTAACTACCACAGTAGCATACTATAGAAGAAATATTTAATTATATAATCTGGGAATACATTGCTTTAATAATAGCACAGGATAAATGAATGTCTGGGACGAAGTTGAAGGTGGAAGAGGTTCTTAAGACATAGCAGCATGTCTTGTTAAACACTTAAAAAGTCATGCGGCTTTAGAAAAGCATATCACCGGAATATGACATCATATCATATCATCATGACATCATCAAGACATCATATCCCTCTTGAAGGTTGTACAAGACCCTGATACTAGTATTGACCCTGATACTAGTATTGATACTGTATAGACCACAAGTTCTTGGTATCAGGACATTCTGATCTTCCGAATGATGGAGAATTTGGAATAATAGAGAGCGCTAGTCGCCGCCATGGACAAATTTATAGCCCAGACCAACGGGTCGATATTATAAAAACAGCTATAATCCTTAATTTTTGTTACGGAAAAATGTCGATTTTTTAACACTGTCCACTGTCTTGGAAAATTAAGAACTTGCGGTTATGACTTTAATTGGCTAAATATTAGATGGCTGAGGCTTGAGAGAAATTATCCTTTACAATTTCAATTTAAAAAAACACTAAATCCCGACACACCCTTTTATAAAGTAGATTTATGCAAAAAAGCTAGGACGACCGGCCCTCTTGTACAATATTCGACAAGACCCAATCTATCCATCAAGAAGATTAATTACTAACGCAAAGAAGAAAGATATGCTTGATCGTCTACCATGCATTCCGCCTATTTACCACCATTACTACAAAAATGTTCCCATAGATATTCCAACTCGTTGAATCACACTTAATGCTGATGAGCGTTCATCTGATGACATGTCACTATAACAGTGATGTAACTCCAGAAAAAAAGGTTTAAGCTCATTTATTAAATTAATTTTATTTTGATTTTCAAAGGTAACTTTGAATTATTATACCTTTGATTTTTATTAAACAATAAAAATTAGAAAACATTGAATGAATGCCTATATTTTTGTTCCTACACTTCAATTCGCAAAAAGCTCGTTATTTTAAAATTCAGTTACAAGGAGATAATTCACTTTTACAATGAGCGACACAATTATTAATTAGGATTAGTTATTAATTATGCATCATAATCAATGGTCTTCATTCCGAAGATTGGTTTGTAGCACTTTTCTCCACTTTGCTCGGTCTTCAGCCTTCCGCTTCATTTCTTGATATGTTGTGCATCCAGCATAATCCATGAATAAATTGCTGATGCCCGAGATATCCAAATGGATCTTTAATGGAGTGGTTCCTACGCAGTGGTCCATCAAGTGTCTCGTCCGCCTTTAGGGGCAGTTTCTCATCCCAAGGGCAAGAGAGTCCTTTACCCGCTCATCCGCCCTCCGAAGAGGCCGTTGGCACTTGGTATACGGACCACTTATACCGGTGGTCACTCGTTGATACTACTTATGATTAGATGAAAAAGTGCAATGCACCCTATGTTAACGACAATGAGGACCCATGAACAGGTGCCAACAAAATAAATAATTTTTTCGCAAATATTCCTAAAAATCTAGCTTTATGATTCTCTAAATCAGTGGTGCGCAAACTATTTTCATTTGCGACCCAACAGTTTCAGTAAAATTTTATCGCCACCCCTGGATAGAAGTAACGTGAACATTGTAATTCTCAAACAGTTCTAACAACATCTCCACAACATTTGAAACAAATCCCCAAATTAGTTTTTGAGAAAATTTCATGATGAAATTTCCGGTAAAATTTGTGCTCACAAAAGTGTGCTCACATATATCCTCCACCTACTCCATTCACCTACTCCAGCACCTAATTTGCGGAGAAGTTAAAAATTGGACAGATCACCCCGTTATATAAATCGGGAGGTAAAGCTGTCATAGAGAACTATAGACTCATTAATGTTTTGTCGGTTTTCTCAAAAGTTTTCAAAAGTTTTACGAGGGAAAGATTACTCTCCTTCTTCGAAAAATAACAGATAATAAACAGCCAACAACGCGGCTTTATAAAAGGAAGGAACACGGATACGGCCTGCTATAAGTTCGTTAGCGACATAATACACCATTTGGAATCGCGTTATATCCCTGTTGAGAAGCTAATGGATCTCTCTAACGCATATGACCTGGTTGATCATGGTTTATTGCTGAAAAAACTGTTAAAGTATGATATCAGAGGGGTGGCATTAAATTGGATTAGTTCCTACCTAAAAAAAGAACCCAAAGTACTAAATTGAATACTCAAAATACTAAATTGCATTTGGAAGTACCACAAGGTAGCTCAATAGGACCTCTACTTTTCACAATTTTCTTAAATGACTTTCCTCAAACACCCATCATTTCGCAACATACCATGATTAACTACGTGGATGACACGACTGTTGTAGTAATCAATAAGTATGTGGATGACATTAGTCAGAACACAATGTCGGCTAGGGTGGCATGGTTTACGAATAACAAATTGTAGGTAAACAAGGATAAAACTCAGACAATTATATTTAAAACTAGTAGATGCTCTTCTAGTTACCCGGAAGAAATTGAATTTGAAGACGAGATGATGAAGATACAACAATCAGTAAGGCTACTAAGACAGCACATCGATATTAAACTAGACTTGACATCTCATATCAGGCATGTCAGCAAGAGGCTCAAGCAGTTTTTGCTTTGAGAACCGGATTTTACTCAATTTGCAATACAGAAAAACTTATAGGGTGTTTTTAGAAGAGCAAATATACTTACAACCACAGGTGTCTGCATTTATGAAAGTATTCTGTTCAATTACAGAATAACTTATCTCCATTATATGCCTCTCCATTATAAGACCATCTCCATTATATGCCTCTGAGTGCCTCTTTATAAATCGAAAGAGCCCACACAGAAACAATGGTGGCCTGCTCCTCAAAAGGCTCTACTGCAGTGGTCCACAACGCTATGCCCACGGGCGCCGACCGTTTTACGTGTGCCCGCCGCAAGTGAACGTAAGCAAAATTGCAGCATATATTGCAGAACTTATTCAAGTAAGAACAGAAGAACTGGAGCTAGAAATGTCGAAAACGACATTTTCATAAAATCCAAGGTATCAGATGAGGACAGAAAGATGCCCACCGCTCGACTGGCATTCTAGAATGTGCTCTTGATTGCAAAACGGTTGGGGATCCCTTCTCTACTGGATGTCGCTCATGAAACTATACTTGTTTCATCGAACGAAGGCAAGCATCCCTGGTGGACCACAGAATGTGATCAAGCTGTAAAGAAAAGGTGCAGAGCCTGGGTCAAGTGGAATTAGCGCAAAGATGAGGTCAACCATCAGGCATTCATGGTGAAAAGAAAAACAACAGCGCGCATCATCTGCAAAACCGAGAGGCACTACAACAGGTCTCAAATACTACAGGCAGAAGAAGACTTCAAGAAAAACAATTCAAGAGATCTCTACAAGGGGCCCAAGAAACAGACTACCTCGTACACGGCCCCAACTCTACATCTCAGAGGGCCAGATGGGAGACTCCAAATAAATAACAGTGAAACTCTTCAATGCAGAACAACCGAAAGAGAAACTTGCTTTCACCCAGGTCAGGAACCAGGACTCAAGAACCAGAACCACCCAACAGGGAAGAAATAGAGAAGATCATCAAAGAACTTAAGAACTAGAAGGTCCCAGGCGAAGATGGTATAGTTGCAGAACTGTGGAAGCACGTAGATGACCAGTCCCTGCAGAGCATCATCCAGATCATTTAGGACCTCAATATGCCTTCAGATGCAGGTGTAATGGCACTTGGGAGGCTCTGGCAAAGTAAGGACACACCACGATAAAGAATGTAAAGTCAGAGCCAAACCTCAATATTGAGGGAGACTCTATGAGGAAATGGCCTTCATCCAATCTACCTTTCAAAACATAACTACGTTGGACAGAAGGCAAAAAAACAATCTTATGTCAAGTTAGGCCGGACTGGTAAACGCAAGAAAAAGGACGAATAAAAAAGGTTAGTGGAATTGGCGCAGGAATCTACAGACCATCCCTGAGGTATAGCGGAGATACTATCTGTGCCCCTGGGATCACAAACCACGACATTCCAAGCGGAAATACACGCCATCGCCATCTGTGCTTGTGAAAATCTAAAGATTGGCTTCGAAAGTAGAAACATCCGCATTTTCACGGACAGTCAGGCTGCTATAAATGCCTTAACGTACTTTAAGATAAAAGCCAAAACAACATGGAAATGCCTCCAGAACCTCAAGGCTCTGGCAAGACACAACAAGGTCACACTTGCTTGGGTACCGAGCCTTATGGAACTGGTAGAAAACGAAATGGCCGACAAGTTGGCAAAGGATGGTGCAAACAAAGCAAATAGCAGTACTGGTAGGGACTTCTATATTATATATAGCAGGGACTCCTATATACAAAACCATGGCATGTAATGAAATCTGTAAATGGGTACTATGGGGGACAAAATAAATGGTCAGAAACATAGCAAGCGATTACTAGCAAATTCATCGGTTTCCATAACTGCTGAAATCCTGCAACTGCCAAGGAAGCAGATTACAATTGTGGTAGGCCTACTTACAGGACACAAAATAAGGATATTGAATGATGAACGACTGTGAGGACTATGCTATAAAGAAGATGTTACTGCCTCTCGTATAATCTTCCATTGCGAAGCAATTGCACGAAGGTGACATGAGCTTAACATTTCAGCAAATGAGATCCCCGTGAAGAACATGGCACATAGACTCTTATATCTGGATCTATTTACATGAATGGAACAAGGGGGGGAAATACAATAAGCCAATAGGCAGTTTATTTAAAACGTCTGTCTAATATTGTTCTCTACTATTGTTTCTATAGTTTTGTATAATCTTAACAGTTGCATCCATTTGTATTGCCCTGTCCGTCTTGTCTTCTTTATAATCGTAACTGTTCAATTCTGTGCCTAGTTTTTCTAGCCCTTCGTGTCTAATCTTATGTCTCTTATCCTGCCCTTTTTATCTTATTTAAGCTTGTCTGTCTAGTTATGATAATCAAGCTGCTTATATTATCTATCTTTTCTCGTCTAGTATATTCTAGATCAACGTTTCTCAAACTTTGCAGTACCCGACCCATAGATTTTGTAGATTTCGGTTCGGTTATCCATCGTTATCGAATAAAATAGATTTTGTAGGATATGGTAGATTTTTTTTCAATCTCTGATCATTGCAGCTTTGCGGTTATGAATTATAATTTGACAGCAAAGCTGCACTGATGAGAGATAGATCTCGAAACGCGTCTGAAGATCGCTATTCACTTAAGTTGATTAGTATTAAGTGTTAAGGTGATTTTTCTGCTTCTCGTTTAGTACCACGGGAGTGGACTGAGACCAATAAATGACTGGCAAATTTCACATGAGATTTGTTTTGGGAGTCCTAAAAAGACTGTATAATATTGTAGAGCTCTGGAAATGTTGAATATATTAAATATATTCAGTCTGTGTTCCGACTTTATTATTAAGTATATATGATTTATCTATAATATAGTATGGTCTTACCAATAGAAAGATAGTTAAATAATAGATTTTTTTTTTTAATAGAGAAATTGGAAATCAGAGAGAGGAGAATCCTCAGGAAGATTAGGAGAACTCTGAGCTCTACGAACATATTGAGATGCTCTCTGACTGTGCAAGGAAAAGAAGGGTAGCTTTCTATGGCCACATTGCAAGATTGCCTCCAAACCGACTAACCAACCGTCTGTTCACCTTCTGGCAAAACAAGAAGCTTCGTACCACTTGGTTGACAGAGACCGAGAAGGATATTAAAGAACTGGGAATAACAGATCTCAAAAACAGACAGTCTGTGAGACGCACCCGTAAGGAAGTCCGTGGATTTCAGGAAAAACCTCGAAGGAAAGGTACCCCCTGGACAGAAGAGAGAAAGGAATTACACCGGCAGAAGATGCGACAATACTGGGCAAAGGTCAAAGCCCAACAGTTGAACAAGCGTGGTCCAAAATAGGCCTATTCGAAAGAAGAAGAAGAAGAATGTTTTTTTATTTCATGTTGATCAAGTGCTGCAATATTTAACATAAAAATAACATTTCATTAAACATATGATCCCATGGTCTGCTATTTATTGGCGACAAGAAAACCTTAAAAATGTTTCCTAAAAATCCGTGGAAAATGGTGATAAATACAAAAAACAAATTTATTGACTCCCGTGTTTTTGCTTATTATCCATTAACATATTCAAACTTACTAAAGCGAAATATAGCTTAAATATACAAATACATTCAAACTGTTCGTAGCTTTATAATATTAAGTCTTATTAAGACTATGACCAAATCTCGTGTTGAAACAACTAGAGATTATAATGCTATTCCTAGAACTAGTCTGTTTTCATGGCACTAACTAGCTAGAGAAATAACATTGTTTTTTAAATTCATTTCTTTGTATTTAAATTAAGTGAATAGCCATCTGCAGACGCGTTCTCTCATCCGTGCTTTGCTCTATGAATTATAAAATGGAATACACTTACATTAGCTTGACCACTACGTTCCCCACTATCGAGGTTAGGTTTGTAAGTGTATTCGATTTTATAATTCAAATGAGCAAAGCTGCACTGATGAGAGATATATCTCGAAACGTGTCTGCAGATGGCTATACACTTAATTTAAATAAAAGGATTTTAATAGAACTTTATATTATAGATCTACGAACAAATACGTTGAATATATTTATATATTTAAGCTATATTTCGTGTTAATAAATTGTATGATTGTATCTATAATTAGTATGGTTTAACCAATATTTGAGTATGTTAAAGATAGTCGCATGATTGAATTTATGTCGAATCGGTTACTAAGTTAGTTTTCGTCAAAATGATTGCTGGAAATCCACGTTCAGCGAAATAAGTGGTAGATAATGGAAGCAACAATTCGATAGCCCTTTCACTTAGGTTGGATATTCATCGTAAATTTGTATCCAAAATTTTGTATTTTGTATCCAATTAATTTTCATTAAATGTTATCTCCGTAATGATTTGTCCGTTGATTATTCAATTAATTTTTCTTCTTCTGGTAAATTCAAATTATTTGATTGATGCTGTTGAGAGGAATTTATGAACCACATATGATCAAAGATAATAAAGCGGAGAATGTCGGATTTGTGAATGTACCGACAACTGCCGAAAAGACCCAAGAGACATTTCCAAATATCAATATTAATTTAATTTAATAAAAAAAGAAACGTTGAAATCTAATATTCTAGGAATTATTAAAATTCAAAATCCAATAAATGTTTATTATAAGATGATAAGAAGTGATATATTTTATTTTTTGTATTTACTTTTTTTTTCTTTGTATTTTTATCAAAACAGTTGCCGATTCGCGACCCATAAAAAATTATCGCGACTCACAGTTTAAGAAACACTGTTCTATATAACAGAAAATACTAGAATGTTTATCGATTAGCTAGACAGAAGTAGGAAATGATTGCTTAAACTACAACATAAAGGTAATGTATTCAATTCAAAGAAATCTTCTGAATATTTATGGATTTTGCTCCAATGAAATTGAAATCATGTCGTAGAGTAACTGGACAACAAAGGAAGCTTTCACGAGTCTCACGAGTTCGACAAATTATGGCTTTCCTGAAGGGTTTAATTATTTTAATTCATAATTTAGTCATCCTTGTTACATCCTGAATATCAAACTAGCACGTTTATTTCACAATATTCATCTTATAATCGTTTTTGGAAGACCAACTTATTACAGCGGAACACAGCTTGAATTTATAAATATATTCAACCTTTCCGAATCTCTATAATACTCTAAAGTCTTGTTAAGGCTACAAAACAAATCTCATGTTGAAAGACAACAGATATTTGTGTTATTCACTAGGACTCATTTCACTTCTCTGACACTAAAACAAGACACTAGATCAGTGATTCTCAACGACTGTGCCGCGGCACATTTAGTGCCGTCAAATTTTAGAAGCGGAAACAATAAAAATTATTTGGTATGTACTTTGATACATGCTTCTATAGTTTTACTACAAATTTGGATGAATTTTGGAAGCCAAACAAAATTTACTAGCAGAGTTCTCGACAAAAACGTAGTTCGATGCATATAAGCCGTGGCAGAAATTAGAACTAACGTGGAAAAGACAATTAACAAGGTTAGGTCATAGGTTAGATTGGGTAATATTAGAACAGATAAATCCAGACCATATATCACGCGGTAGCGCGACCTGTCGATCCAAAATAAGAAAAAATAAATTACCTTGAGACTTGGACGGCTCATGTTTATAAGTCATGTTTAGGGCAACCAAAAATATGATCTTAAAAAAGTACTTTAAGCGCTTAAAATATGCTCTATAAAAATGGAAAATATGCTCTATAAAAATGAAAATATGCTCTATAAAAATGAAAATATGCTCTATAAAGATGAAAATATGCTTTATAAAAATTAAAAAATGCTCTATAATATTAAAAATATGCAAATAAAAAAATATATGCTCTTAAATCTGAAATAAAATATATGAAAAAATGATAAATTCTTGGTACGAAAACATAAAAACAAAAGAAAAATACAGCTAAACTTGAAAATAATTTAAATTTAAATTTTTTTTAAATTTGTAAGTTTTTAAAATTTTATTACAATAAATGACAAACATCTCATTTAAGTTCTCTAAGAAATCTATTCCTGTTTGTTCGTAGGACATTTCTGTACATTGAAAAACTTCGTTCCACATCAACCGAAGTTATAGGCGCAAAAAAATTTTTTTTTAAATAACAAGTTTTTTTTTTCAAAAAGTTAGTTGCATCACCGTTAATGCCATTAATTACATCCTGAGAATGTTCTATTACCTCAATCTGTTTAGGAAGCAGTAGCGCAGACGTTTCAAACGAATTTATTGATGGGCTAAGGAATCCATAATTTGGGGCAATGAAAATTAAATCAAATTTTATTTCACCGTCATTTACTAGCTCTTTTGAAATTAGTAGCTCTTTTGATTGATGTAGCCTCTTCTTCGTCCAGTACCTACATTGAACACTTTCACAAATATTTCGAAGTTGGTGGCATAGTACACTGCGGCATCAATCCATATTCCCCATCTAGTAGTTATTGGTTGCGGAGGAAGTGCCAGGTGCCAAATCATTAAAAATCGTTACCCTTGACGGTGATTTCAAAAAAACTTTGTTACATTGGCTATTGGAACTCATGAAGTCCCTGTGCAAAGCAAGTGAGATGTGTCACGGCTAAAAAGTTTTTGGTTTGTAAGGCCTGAGTTGCTTTTTCCATGTATGGATATCGGTATCTGATATAAAGTAAAATCGAATCTCGATTGAAACTTCTACCCAGAATTTTTATTGAATCATCAGTCTTGCAATACTGCTATGATTTGCCTTGTCTACACTGCCGTATTTAATACGCGTCTTGAGATTTTCGTCAAAAAGCAGATCAATGAATATAAATGTATAAACTAAATTGAGCATAATATGCACTTAAAATATGCAGTTATTCCGAAATATGTCTTATCATAGCCAATATGCAATTTATGCTCTTATTGGTGAAATATGCAAAAATATGCCCTTACGAATAGGGCTCTAAATTCATAGTTTGGTCAGAAACACATTTCTGGCTAGTCCATTCTTTATAAGTAGAATGGGAAAACATATGCATTTGCATATTTTTGGTTGCCCTAGTCATGTTTAATAAACCTTTTTACGTTTAGTTAATCGCATGCGCATTCGCCAAGTTTGAAAGGCGGGAATATGAAAGTTTCGGGCAAATAATAAGGTTATACGTCAAAAAGTTCGGGCAAAACATGGCGGAAATTGACACATGTGCACAAAACAATTTCAACTATGAAAAGGTCTATTCCTTGCATACGGATCAATAAAGCAGTGATTTATTCATTAGTGCATTAAAAGTCTACATGGCAACGCATCTAAATAACTCACTTACGAGCTCCGTAAACATAATCCTAAATGTTCGCTGATGTTCTTTTTTGATCGCCAATCACACAACTTAGAATACCTACATTTTTTTGTACAAATCTCATGATATTTGCCGGAGTAATCTTTCCGCGTCTCTAACAATAATTCTTCGGATGTATCCAGTTACGATTAATAAAACACAAATTAAACACAATAAATACTTTAAATAAAATGTTGACGCACGAATCAACAATTTTATCGTTGCCATGATGACACCACAATCATGACCAACTTTTCTTTGAATTGTTTCTTGTTTAAACAAAAGCAAAATTGAATAAAAGTTTGTATTTCACTCGCGGATAAACTTAAGGTTTAACTCGCGAATTTAAATTGAATTTACCAATCCGCTCGTTAAACCTTAATTTTATACAACCTCATAATAAATGACTATTAAACTCATTTTATTATATATGTGTCGCCAAATTTTAATGTTGTTGAAAGTGTACCGCAAGAGAAAAAAGATTGTGAATCACTGCACTAGATAATTAACATTGTTTTCAGATCAGATCTTTATCTTTTACCCAAAGTGAATAGCCATATGCAGACGCGTTTCGAGATCTATCTCTCATCAGTGCAGCCTTAGTGTCCAGCCCAGTGCATGAATTATAAAATGGAAAACAATTACATTTTTGGAAGATACTTCGTGCTACGGATTATTCTAGATTTTATTTATTCCATCTGTAATCTATTAATTGAAAAATTATATATTTGTATAAGTTTCCCAAATAAAGTATTATGTGGGTAAACTTTCCGATGTTACTCGAATAACATCGGTAGACTTTACTTTCTTCCTCCTCCTTCCCTATTTTACATAAATCCTCTGTTGTTTTACATTCCTCGTCCTTCTTCTCCATTTTACACACTTCCTCCATTGCATTGCATTCTTCTTCCTTCTCCTCTACCTCACATTCTTCATCTTTCTTCTCTGTTTTAGATTTTTCTACATTCATCTCCTCCGTTTTATCATCCTTATTCTCTGTTTTACTTTCTTCTACATTCATATCTTCCGTTTTATCAACCTTCTTCTCTATTTTACTTTTCAGTAGATAATTGACGATTTGGCATACTGGGTAAACTTTTGAATTTATGAATTACGATTTAATGTTGATATTTGCCATTGTCTTCTAATATTTTTAATTTAATAACGCTGTTCTTATATACGTCGTGTTAAGTTTTTATTTACAAATAAAATTGTTTAACTACTGCAGAAACTTTAAAGATATTATTGTTTAATAGTGCTATTGTCAGTCTTCTGTATGTTGACCCTCAAGACGGTTTTTGCCGCAACATTGTAGAGGCTCTGTAGTTGATGACTAGCCTCCTGCATGCCGTTGGCCAATAGGGCGAGATCATCAGCAAAGTCTAGACAGGGTAGATTGAAATTGTCTTTATGGTACCCAAGCTTCAATCCGGCTTCTGGTGACAATATGGAAATATGATGATTTTCTCCAGAATACAGTTAAAGAGGATGCATGAGATCCATCGATATCATCTACCTACCTGATTCCTGTCTGGATAGGAAAGCTCGCGGAGAGGTCAGCACTGAATTTGACTTTGGAGGTGGTGTTCTTCATGATAACTTGGAACAGTCTGGTAGTCTTCTCATCTAGGCCTAGTTGCCTACTCGCATGTCCTGTACATTTTAGTCCTCATGATTTGCCTGTGGATCATCATTAATGCCATTTTACACCTGTTGGTGACTTTCTTGGTGTTGATTGCATATCAGTTTGGCGGGTGAATTGTTGGGTACTTCAATTTTGATAAAATTGAATGTGAAATATTGATAAACATTTCCTGCATTTGTTTACTACATTTACTAAATTTAATAACGCTGTTCTTACATCGTGTTAAGTTTTTATTCACTAATGAAATTGTTCCTCTTTAACTTAATAGGCTGTTGTTACATTGCAATAAAAATATCTATCTATCAATAAATATCTAATATCTATATAACTCTTCAATTTTGGTTCATTGAGTTATCTAAAGGGTGGCGAATTAAGAGTGTCCTGATTTTAAATTTTAAAGTTGGACACCAAATTTTATGTTGAACATTGTAGAGAGTCAAATCTAAAGTTTAATAGCAAGTTAAAAGCTTAATCCAATCAAATATATTTTATTTAATTATTTAAGGATATTTACATTATTTACAGAGAAAAGAAAAGCAAAATAAAAAATATAATAAGCTTAACAAACATCAAATAAATAAGGGATTCACATATAGAACAATTTCAGGTATTATTTAGTTTTGAGTAAAATTCCTCTGAATTGTATGGTTCAATCTTGTTAATTACGTTATATACTTCCTTTTAAAATTCTTTTAATTGTTTAATGCGTTTAATATCTGTTGGTAGCCTATTGTAGAGTTTAATATTACTATAAGATGGGTTTCTTTCGGTCATTATTCATCGTTAACTCATGTTAGGTTTTTCGGCAAATCATACATTTTTTTTAGTTCGTTTTGGCCTATTAGGGACCACGGCGCCCGTCTTAACTCTCAGCTAGGGTCTTCTGCTTTTTGTTGGACCAGTATGCCTTTATCTTCTGGCTGTGAGCTTGCTTCCTCTCATCCGTCCATTTAGGTTTGGTAGTGCCTGTACACTTCTTGTTTGTGAGAGACAGTGGGAATACTTCCAGCAGGCCTGTCGGTATTGAGTTCGGTTTTCGGTTATCTGTAATGGGATATGCAGTTCCTCTAAGTCTGATTTAACAGAGGTGAACCACTTGGCTTTGGACGCTTTTCCCCCAACTTGTCACTGTGAGGATCCTCTTTCAGACGGGTCATGTGCCCATAGAAGGTCGATCGACTTTTCCTCGTACATGTGACTATGTCTTCCTGATGTTCGTAGAGCTCGTTATTGTGCCTGATTCTGTAGGTGCCGTTTTCCTCTCTTATAGGTCTTAGTATTTTGCTCAGGATCTTCCTCTCTTTAAGTTCTAGTTTTTTGAGTGGGCCTTTTCCATTCATCAAGAGGCACTTAGAGGCATACAGTGCAGAGGGTCTTACTACCGATTTGTAGTGCTTCAGCTTTATGTTCTTGGATAGGTACTTGGAGGTATAGATGTTCTTACAGGAATGATGGGCCCTCTCTAACTTGGTGCACCTGGCGTCTATGGCCAAGATTTCGCAATCGTTTGCTGAGACCCGTTGTTTCAAGTACTTGACTGCAGGAACTTTACAGATATTATTGTTTAATAGTGCGATTGTCAGTTTTCTGTATGTTGACCTTCAAAACGGTTTTTGCCGCAACATTGTAGAGGCTCTGTAGTTGATGAATAGCCTCCTGCATGCCGTTGGCCAATAGGCTAAGATCTTCAGCAAAGGCATAGTACATTGGTACATTGAAAATGTCTTTATGGTACACAAACTTCAGACCTGCTTCTGGTGATAATATGGAAGTCCATTCTCTGACGATTTTCTCCAGAATACAGTTCAAGAGGATGCACGAGATCCATCGAGATCATCTCCCTGCCTGACTCCAGTCTGGATGGGAAAGCTCGCGGAGAGTTCACCCCTGAACTTGAATTTGGAGGTGGTGTTCTTCAGGATAACTTAGATCAGTCTGGTAGTCTTCTCATCTAGGCCTAGATCCCACTAGCTAAAGAAGAGGGTCTGTCGATCTATTGAGTCGTATGCCTTTTGGAACTCTACCATAAAGGCTACCCAGGGGTATCAACCTCGGCTCCTATACAATCTGTTCTGTGCATGACATACTCGCATGTCCTGTACATTTTAGTCCTCATGATTTGCTTGTGGGTCATCATTAATGCCATTTTACACTTGTTGGTGACTTTTTTGGTGTTGGTTGCATGTCAGTTTGGCGGTTGAATTGTTGCGTACTTCAATTTTGATAAAATTGAATGTGAAATATTGATAAACATTTCCTGCATTTGTTTACTACATTTTCCTTAAGTTTCCTGCTAAAACTATTGATTTAATTGTTCTGCCCATTTAATTCAATGTTCTTATTAAATATTCTTATATTCTTATTCAATATTCTTATTGAATGAATCAGACTGCAAGGTTTTGGAATTATTCACCAAAGCCAATCCATTTTAAGGAAATTAATATGGAACATTTGAAAATAATTTTCAAAATTAAATTGTTTTTATTCGCCATTATGCAAAATACAAATAGTAGCGAAAATTATTTCTTTTCTTGCTAAATTCAATTGCCAAAAGTTTAAAGGACAATTAATCTAAAACTTGAAAATTTCTTGAAAAATTTTATAGTTTTATATAGATTTATTTTCATAGTTTCATCCTCAATAACCAATCTTTTTAGTTTATAACGAAAATTTCTATTTATCCTTTCAATAATGAAACTGACAAATATCTCGACATTTAAATTTCTGCCGGAGGGTAAAATAAGGCTGTTAATGGTTGAAGGATTTTTACCAAACATAGTTAACATACAAAGAGCTGTCAATAATAAGAAAAGGAAAAACAAATTGAAATATTAAATTTTTATGTGGATATAAATCAATGAAATGAGTGGTTTGTAATTTTCAAAGTATGTGGGTAACAACAAGGAGTGCTAATTGCTCTTTACATTTTGTAAATACGACAAAACTTAAGTATCTGTAAATTAATCTTATTAACATGGTATATTAAAGGACGAGTTCAGTAAGCGCGATTTTACAGCACGCGTCCAATTTTGTAAAACGACGAGCGTAGCGAGAAGTTTTCTAATGGATAAGTTCTGAAAAACGCCTTACGAATGAGTTTTTTTTTAGTATTTTTTCTATTTTGCGCTCTTTTATGCCATTTCTAAATAAAAAAAAGCGACGATACATATTGAGAAAATTCTATCGCTCTCGGCGAGCCACAACCGCACGCATATGAGTGCTGTTATGAGTCCATTACAGACGAAAAATAGAAAAAGTATTATACAAAAAGAAATTTAGCTACTCATAGTCTAAATAACTATGTGATATGTGTGATATGAATGTGTAATATACATAACCGAAAATTCTTGTCAGTGTAGTGAACGGGTAACTTGGTTTTACTAATCCTGTGTGTTGTTGATCTAATCTTGTTTGTATTGAATATTGAAACCAAATGAAACTAAAACAAATGAAATGAAACTAATTATAGATACAATCAAACCACCTTTATATATGCTAAATATAGCTTGAATATATAGGTAAATATATTCAACCTTTCCTTAGCTCTATAATATTATTAAATCTTCTTAAGAGAAACACAGAGATAACAATTTTTGAAACACATATTATAGAGCTATAGTAATGGTTGAATATATTTATATATTCAAGCTATATTCCGCTTTAATAAGTTGGCTTGTTGGTATTATTTAGCTTGTCAATCAGGTCTTGCTTGTCTAGTCTAGTTTGGCCAGACATTTGAGACAACTTTGTTGATTAGTCCTGTATGTCTTAAGCCATATTTGTTGAGATTCTAGATTAATATGCGCAATTTTACTAGTCTAGCATTGTTCGCTTACAAATATTAGTCTTGTCAGTTACATCTAGTCTCTTCTAATTTAAATGAAACTGATAAAACAAATATTGAATATCTTGGAATGCAGGTGGGTTGCTGAGGACGAGGACGGAGAGACGGAGCGCTGTGCATCTGCCCTCGCGGTAGTGGTAAATGTCAGCGAAGACACGCCGAGAGATCCTGAAGATTCCTGTGCATCGTATAAAAGGCACAACTGCAACAGGTACCTTCAGTCAAACTCACACGCACTCAGTGATAACAATAAAAATTAGATCAAAATTTTTGAATTTAAAATGAAAATGGTAAGACATTTAACATATTAGTGATACAAAACACTAAATTAAATAGATACAATTAAATAGCATAATATATTAGATACATCTAGACAAGACAAGATTAGATAGACAAGACTAGATAAATATAAATATACAATACTAGACTAAATAGAACATTCATGATAAGCAATCCTAAATAGATCAAACCATGTAGGAATGATTAGCCAGACAAGATTTTGCGTGGAAGATTACACGGACTATAGTTGACGGTCAAAACTCCGCGGAGTCGATTAGACTAAAACACTTTGTACATAATAAATAAACACTTTGAATAGACACGAGTAGACTAGCTTATCAGTATTGGGTTAATGAAGTAAACAAGGCAGAGAAATAATGATGAAATATTTAGACTTAAACGGATTAGTTCGATGAATTTGTAGATTATGTCTTCTAGTTCCATATTATTGTATGTAATTTAAAAAATGTAGATTTTTAATATTAGATTTTTTCAGATTGTAGCTTTTATTGCTCTAGCGGCTGTTGCTGCGGCCGCCCCACAGGGATCAGATAAAGACGCCGTCGTGATCAAGAACGACCTGGAGAACATCGGCGTGGACGGTTATAATTACGCGTAAGTAAACTCCGCTTGCATAACACGCGCTTCGGCTCGCCGCAGTTTGCATTCTGCTTTGTTTTCTCATCACTGGCTTTGCAATAAAAAGGTGTTAAGTACATAGTGTCGTGCGAATCGTGATCAAAGAAAGTTGTGCCCGAGGCGGAGCTGTGTTATATCATCGTGACATCGATGGGTATTACGTAATCTCTTTGATTTTGCAGTTACGAAACTAGCAACGGGATCGCAGCGTCCGAACAAGGACAACTGAATAACGCCGGTACTGATAATGAGATAATTGCAGTTCGTGGGCAGTTCCAGTATGTCGGGGTGGACGGACAGACTTACACGGTCACCTACACCGCCGATGAGAATGGTTTCCAGCCGCAGGGGGCTCACTTGCCCAAGGCTCCTTGAATGCACTTTCTGCTTGAATGAGATGTTTTGGCCATAGTTTGTAGAATTTTTTTGTTTGTGAGTTTGAATATATTGTTTGTTATTTTTTGGAAAACGCCCTTGATAGATGGTAATTTTTGGTATGGTGGAGAGAATTATCAGGTATTAACGGCTGAAATTATTTATGTATATAATGTATAAAATGTATTTACAATTGCAAAAATTGAGAAAGAAAGTATATGTAAAAATACCTTTGTTTTATTTATTTTACCTGGTAAAGAAATTGTTGAAGTAAGTTCAAGGAAGAATGGCTTTTTGTTTCTTAAACCTTTTTGGATTTATAGTAATTTGTCAGAAAATCTTGAATCTTGAAATTTAATAAGGTGAAACAGCTTAATGACAACTTTCTACAAAACTAAAAATTTGAATTAAACATTCAACATATTTGTATTTATTTTCTTGTTGTCTAAGACTTATTATCTTAGAATGTCATATATACCAGACAGTATTCTTGTCTAATAAATAAAACGAGATAGGGGCTTAAACTAGACAAGACACGACTGAACAACAAACGCACAGGCTTGAAAAGACAAAACAAATAAGACATCAAAATATCAGAAAAAACTAGACAAAATCAGATAAGACGAGATAGGACTAGAAAAGACCAGGCAGGACCATATAAGACGAGACAGAACCAGATGGAACCAGACAATACTAGTCACGATTAGGCAGTGCTACACTAGACTAGACAAGACCAGATAAGATCTGACAAGACCAGACAAAACCAGATAAGACCAAAAAAGACCAAACAAGTCCAAACAAGACTAGACAAGAGTAGTCAAGAACAGACAATACCAGACAAGACCAGATAAGACCATAAAAAATCAGACAAGACCAGACAAAACCAGACAAGACCAGACAAGAACGAACAAGAGCAGACAAGACCAGACAAGGTGAGACAAGACCAGACAAGACCAGACACGACCAGACAAGACCAGATAAGTCCAGGCGAGACCAGACAAGAACAGACAAGATCAGACAAGACCAGACAGGACAACACAAAATTAGACAAGACTAGACAAGATCAGACATGACCAAACAAGACTAGACAAGCCCAGAGAAGATCAGATAAGACCTAGCGAGACCAGACAAGATCAGATAAAACAAGACAATACCAGACAAGACCAGACCAGACAAAACCAGACAAGCCCAGACAAGATCAGGCAAGACCAGAAAAAACCAGATAAGACCAGACAAGACTAGACAAGACCATATATATTTTTTTTATCGTTTTATCCTGAAAAAAATACAGTAGTTATTAAAACTAGTCTTAACTAAACTAACCATTAATTTTGCTCTAATCTACAATACTACGGCGCGTAATCTAGTGTTCGCCCACTGGTGTCCAAAAGTTTTCACTAAACGTTCCAGGAACATCACATATTACATACTTAGCTCCTCGTACTATACTAGTTCGTGAGGTTTATGTCCTTTCAGTCTTCTTATTTCACGTATAACCAGGAGTTGGGTCGCTTCGGCGTTTACGTGGTTGTGGAGCCTTAGTTCGTGGTTAGCAGCAAGACTTTTAATCGCACTGACAACATCTTCGATGCCAAGGTCTCGTTGAATGTCGCTATTTCGTACATACCACGGTGCATTAACAATATTTCGTAGAACCTTGTTTTTGAATCGCTGAATTTTGTTTATGTGACATGATTTGGTACACCCCCAGAGTTGAATGCCATAAGTCCACAGTGGTTTCAAAGTCTGGTTATATAGTAACACTTTGTTGTATATTGACAATTTTTGAGTTGCGACCTATTAGCCAATACATTTTACGATATTTTGTACCTAATGCTTCCAATTTTTTCTCTATTTGTTCTTTCCAAAGAAGTTTTGTATCTAGGGATATACCTAGGTACTTTGCTGTGTTTAAATATGGTATAATGTTATTGTTAATGGTTAAAGGTGTATGGTCCATGATTTTCTATTTAGTAAAGTTGGTATGAGTAGATTTGATTTCATTCTGTTTTTTCTTCCAATTTTGGATCCATCTGGATATCTTATTTGTAGCTTGTTGAAGTTTTTCTGTAGCTTCAGTTGCATTATTTGCAACGGCCATAAGTGCAGTATCATACGCAAATGTTGCTGTGGAGATGTTTTCAATTTTTGGTAGATCGCACGTATAAAGAAGATAAAGTATAGGCTCCAGCACACTACCTTGCGGGACACCTGCTTGTATTTCTTTTAGCTCAGTGTAATCATTTTCCTGTTTTATGCGAAACATTCTATCTGTAATATATTTAGACTTTAGCAGTTCAACATACTATTTTGGAAGAAGTTGGTTTAATTTGTGAACAAGTCCCTGGTGCCAAACCTTGTCGAATGTCTGCGCAACATCTTAGAAGATCGTTGCGCAGACTTTCTTTTCTTCTAAAGCCTTTTCGATAATGTCTGTAATTCGATGTACCTGATCTATTGTAGAATGCTTATATCTAAATCCAAATTGATGATTGGGAATTAGGTTTTTCTTCTCAATGATTGATTTTAATCTCTTTAAGAGCAGTTTTTCAAACAGTTTGGAGATTATCGTTAGTAAGGATATGGGCCTATATGACTTGACTTCATGTGGTGGCTTGCCAGGTTTTGGTATCATGACCACTTCTGCTATTTTCCAGATATTAGGAACATGTTTTAACCTAAGCGCTACATTGAACAGGTAGGTTAATTTAACAATACCTTTTCGTGGGAGCTGTTTTAGGATTTCTCCTGTGATTAAGTCAAAGCCTGGTGCTTTCCTTTAGCTTTAGCTTTTTTTTTAAGCTTTAGCTTTTCCTTTAGCTCCTTTTTTTCCTGGTGCTCCGTTTTTATCTCGTTCGCAACTTCTTTAGGGGTGGTTAAGGGGATTCTCTCTTCGTCTCGGTTAACTATGTCTAGCAGCGTAATGTATGCTTGTGTTTCATTCGGCATAAAATCTTCTTCCAGGTACTTGGCGAAAACTTCTGCTTTTTGGATGTTTGCCCGTGCCCAGGAACCATTTTCCATTCTTAACGGCGGAGCTTGGTTAATCAAATTTGGTTTTTTAACTGCCTTCCATAGGGAGTATTCGGTATCACTATGCGCTGTTAGACCTTCAAAGTAGCTACTAATTGAGTCTTCTTTAATTTTTTTGATTACTCTATAGCCGCTGTGTTTTGTTATTTAGAATATTTTTATCTATTGATCCCTAGTTTGTTGCCATACCCTTCTAGCTTTCCTCTTTTCCTTTATCAGTTGCCTGATTCAATTTGGGTAGTTACTTCCCATTGTTTTCCTGATGGAGGTCTTGGTATTATTCCATGCTGCCTTTTGTACGTCTTTCATAAAGTTAGCTGTTTTCGTATCAAGGAGCTTAGTTTATTAGATTTTACAAGTCTATTCTAAAACTTTCCAGTCAGTTGTTTTGTTAGTCAGGGCTTCTTTTTAATGATTCTTTCACCTATGGTTAAAATTATTCCTGAGTGATCGGAATTCAGGTCAAAATTTTCTTCGATATTAGTGAAGTTGGGTGATATCTTGCTTGAGATAAAGAAGTCAAGCAGATCTGGGATTTTGTTACGATCTGTTGGCCCATATGTAGTTGCATCCAAGTTCTCTTATGGCACTTTTTAGTTCTTTACCTTTGGTATTACTCAGCCTAGAACCCCATCTGTATGTTTGGAATTATAGTCTCCTCCTACAATAAATATGTCTCCGGTATGCTTGAGTATGTTCTTGTAGTCATCTTTCTTTAAGTTGTAAATGGGTGGGATGTATATTGCCCCAACTAATAGATTCTGTTTGGTTGTTTGAATCACTACCATTGTTAGATGCACTTCTTCTTTTTGGGGATGCTGTGACTCGTAGTGTTTGATACTATTTTTGATTATGATTCCGCTTCCTCCTTTAGCTTGATTTCGGGGATGAGTTGTGTGGTAGACTTGGTATCTCCGCAGTTTTATGTGTGAATGATTTGAAAAGTGTGTCTCTGAAATTCGACATATGTCTATGTTCTGTGTGTTCCGGAATAATTGAACTTCATTTTCTCCTCTGGAAGCCCATTAGCATTCCAAGTCTGGTTTATCTGGAAGCGGCTGCTCTATTGCCTATTTTCAATCTATTCAATCTTTCCGAAAGAGATTTCATGTTTTTTTCTTGTGTAACAAATTTTAGTATTAAATCTTGCATCCTTTGTATTATCGTTTGTTGTTCGTTGTGACTTTGTGATGTTTGTGTATAATTTATATTTTATTGTGCTGCTTGAGCAAATGTGGTGTCATTTCTTGTTTGAGAATATAAATATTCACGTTTTCTTGTGTTTGCTAGTTCAACCTTCCTTATTTTATGAATGGAATCTTTCCGTTTCTGCAGTTCTTTCGCTACTATGGTTCCACGATAGTTTGCAACGTGATTCTCTCCGCAATTTGAGCAGAGAGGTTCTGTATTCAATGGTTTCTTACACGCAGATGAAAGGTGATCACCTGTGCATTTGACGCACCTTGCTTCGCGTCCACAAAATTTTTTGGTATGTACATACCTTAGGCATTTTCTGCATCGTGGAATGAATTTTTTGCTCCGAAATGCTTCTATTTTTACCTTTAGGTTCATTAGGAATTCTATAGCATATTTGCCTTATATTTTAAGTTCTTGTAGGTGAGCACTACATCCAGTCTTGAAATCTGCTTGAAATCTTTGACGTTGCTTACTATTACTGGAGGAGGTTTAAGCTGTTTTGATTCCGGTCGTTTTATTTCTGGCTGTTTTATTGTCGATGATTCTTGAGTTTTCTTTGGCTTACCATCTGGGGTAAGCCTTAGTTTCCTCTTTTTATTTCTCTGCACTATCTATTCAGTTTCTTCTGCAACTAGTTGTTCTTCTGCTTTCGAATTTAATGGACTATAACTTTATTCCGGCTGTAGTGCCGCTATTTGTTCGCGCAGTTTTGAAATATCGCCCATTGCTTCTTCGAATGCTTCATGCCATCCTTCAATTGTCGTTGGTTCTGGCTTAGACATTTTTACCGATAAGATCATATAAGGCTTATAAGGGAACAGGCAAAACAGTACAAGACCAGACAAAATCAGACATGACCACAAAAGACCAGACAAGACCAAGAAAGAACAGACAAGTCCAGGCAAGACAAGATCCGATAGGACCAGAGGAGACCAGACAACAGACCTAGATAATACAAGACAAGACCGGGTCATAATAACTATCGTTTCCCCTGCACTAGACTATATTAAACTGATATATGAAGGATAGGGATTGCTTCCGGTGTCATTTTCAATCCAGCCGGATCCGGCCAAATTTTCAACGATCCGGCCGGATCCGTCCAGATCCGGTCGGATAGATGGAATTAAATCTAACAAAATAAACTTTTCTTAATCTACTGAGATCACAACAATTTGGGGTATTTGAGCATGCAAGTCTTATTCTTATATTTATGACAGACATCATGTTGAATCTGTCTAATGAAATATATATATATTTAAATGTCTATTTAATTTAATCAACTTACTATAAATACAGTATTTGCTGGTGTATAAGGCGCACCCTAAAATTCAACCTACTTTTTGTGCCACAATAACGCGGACCTATATTTTAGATCTCAACCTCATCTTCATTGATCTGTAGCTGCATTATTTTAAAAAATAGTAACAAAACGGTTTCAGATTTTCAAAATTTGGTCTTTTTGGAGAAATTCGAGGTTATTAGATTTTCAAAATTCCTACAAATAGTCTCTCAGTAGAGAAAATAGCGAGAGTTTATGAATGTTAATTTAGTCAAATCTTAACCTCGTCTTCATTAATCTGTTGCTGCCTTATTTTTTTAAGTATTTGATTTGGACTTTTTGGAGAAATTTGTGTGTTTTAGATATCCAAAAGTCTTCCAAATAGTCGAGTAGTGAGGAAAATAGCGAGAGTCCCTGAGTATATATGTCGTAGTTATATAGTGTACTCCGTCAGATTGTGTAAAACAGAGTCTTTTCATGATTTGACGGCAGTTCATGTATTACACAATATGACTAGGCAGTTCATGAAACAGCCACACATATATTTGTTTATTTATATCTTTTTTCATAGGTCTGATAATTTACACATTAACTCAGTAGTTGTATACTATCAAATACTAGTAGTTTTAGTAGTTTTATTATAGTAGTTTTATACTATCAACTACTGCACCTAGTCAATTCGTAAAACGTCAAAACGGTAAATAATTCAGATTCTTTAATCGTAGGTAAATATAATGCCGCCTAAAATCGGTGGTTTTATGAACTACAAACTACATCATCTGCCGTCAGATCATGAAATGACACTGTTTTACACAATCTGACGGATTTCACTATGTGACTACGACATATATAAGAGTACCCTGTTTCCGTTTCCCACCTTTCCTGCCATCTGCGTTGCAGGCGTCTGCGGACTTGGGCCTTTTCTACCTTGCCTCCTTCGTGTATTCGAGCTCCCTCATCGACGAGGAGGTCGATTGGGGGCAGCTGGATAACGCCCAGGCAGCTCCTGTGGACACAGTGCGGTATGCGCTGATAATCCGGAGCATGGTCCGCCTTGCCACTTTCTCGAGAATGTTCTTGTTTCTCTGTGTTTTAACCCGATCTTGCCAGAAAGGCGCCGCGTAGAGCAGTATTGAATTCACAACAGAGCTCAGTATCCGGCGCTTGCTAGCTCTAGGACCTCCTACGCTGGGCATTAGCCTTGTGAGGTCAGTGTATGCGGAATCTGCTTTCTTGGCGGCCCAGTTGACGTGCGACGTTAATGTTCATGTTTCTGCCCAGTTGGACTCCGAGGTTCATTTCACGGATTCCTGTGATGGGATTCGCTCTCCAATGATATCTGTGGTCATTTGGGTCAGTTTGCGCCACCCGACCAGGATGACCAGTGCTGTCTTGTGGGGCGCCAATTTCAGTGTTTTTGACTCCATCCAGATGAACGTTGTCCAGTGCCTCGTTTATGTTCGTTACCAATGCCTCTTTAGTCCCGGCCGTGGCGACCATTCCCAGGTCGTCTGCGAATCCAACCAGCGTGATCCCTTGTGGCATTGGGATGTTTAGTACCCCGTTGTAAAGGATATTATGAGGGATAAATCTTGATAACCTTAAACCGTTTTGTTAATGTTTTGAAAAATAAGACAGCCGCAGATCAATGAAGATGAGGTTGAGATTTTACTAAATTAACATTTGTAGACTCTCACTAGTTTTACTGTATGACTATTTGGAGGAATTTGGAAACCTAAAAACCACAAATTTCTCAAAAAAGTTCAAATTTTGAAAATCTGAAACCATTTTGTTAATATTTTTAAAAATATGGCAGCGCCAGATCAATGAAGATGAGGTTGAGATTTTGTAAAATCACAACGTAATCTTCATTGATCTGGCGCTGCCTTACTTTTTAAAATATTACCAAAACGGTGTCAGATTTTCAAAATTTGGACTTTTTGGAGAAATTTGTGGTTTTTAGATCTGCAAAATTCCTCCAAATTCCTCACATAGTCAAGAAACTAGTGAGAGTCTACAAATGTAAATTTTGTAAAATCTCAACCTCATCTTAATTGATCAGTGGCTCTCTTATTTTTCAAAATATAAACAAAACGGCATTAGGTTATCAAAACTTTTTGGAGTAATTTGTGGTTCTTAGATTTCCAAAATTCCTTTAAATAGTTTCACAGTCAGGAAAATAGTGAGAGCCTACAAATGTTAATTTTGTAAAATTCTCATCAAAAAAACTCATCTTCATTGATATGTCGTTGCCTTATTTTTCATAATATTAACAAATTGGTTTTAGATTTTCAAAATGTATACTTCTCGGAGCAATATGCGGTTTTTAGATTTCCAAAACTCCTCGAAATAGTCGCACAGTGAGCAAAATAGAGTCTACAAATGTTAATTTTGTAAAATTTAAACCCCATCTTAATTGATTATGCCCAGACTGGATACACTGACCTAGACCGGGCTAAACTGAAACAGACTGGGCTAGGTTAGACTAGAAAGGACTACATGAAGCTGGTCTATGAAGCTAGATTAGTGAGGATAGGACAAAACTCGACAAATACAGTTGGATTACGCATTTGGACATACACGTTTGGATTAGACTGTCGCTGCCTTATTTCTCAAAATACTAATTCAATCGGGCCGGACCGATGGAATTAAATCTAACATTATAAATATTGCCCGTGCATAAAACCTGAAATTCAACCTACTTTATGTGCGCCTATAACGCGGACCTATGTTTTAGAGGGAATTTTTTTTGGTAAAAAGGTGCGCGTTATACACCAGCAAATACGCTAATTATTTTAAATATACATTATTTAACACAAAATCAATTTTAGTTTTGATAAAACCATGTGGCGCCATGCGCATCACGCATTTAAAGTACCTACTCATGCAACAACGCGATTATTTTACCAAAAATTAGCATCACCGGATCCGGTGACCGGATCCGTTATATTGGTACCGGATCCGGTAAACGTTTAGTGATGCCGGATCCGGTAAACGTTTAGTGATGCCGGATCCGCCGGATTGCCGGATCCAGTTTTCCGGATTGCAATCCCTAATGGAGGACTGGACCGGATTCGATTAGTCTTATCGGAGGTTCAACTTAGATAAATTACACTATAATGGACTCAACTAAAATGATCTAGACCGACCTGGAACTAGACTGGACTGAATTAAAATATCTAAGTATATAAAAGAAAATAAAAGACTAGATTGCACTGCACTGGAATTGACTGGAGGTGACCGGACGAGATTACACTAAATTGGACTAGAGTTGACTAAACCTGCCCAAACTGGATACACTGACCTAGACCGGGCTAAACTGAAACAGACTGGGTTAGGTTAGACTTGAAAGGACTATACGAAGCTGGTCTATGAAGCTAGATTAGTGAGGATAGGACAAAACTCGACAAACATAGTTGGATTACGCATTTGGGCATACACGTTTGGATTAGACTAGTCTTAACTATATTATCCGAGAGTTATCTAGGCGGAACTACTAAGTAAACTAGATTGGACTGAAATAAACTGACTCGATAAGAGTAAACGACAAAAATTTTCAAAATATTTGACTAAGAAGAATAAAATTGGAATACGCCTTTATTTTGCTTACTTTAATTTTCTAAACAGAAATTTTCAGATCATTTATTTATTAGACTAAAAGGTAAGTTTTCAAAAGAAATGATTAATTAATTTAGTTTTGAATAACTCATCCAGTACAACATTCTTTCCATAGCCACACAGGCTTTTAAAGATCAGGATTTAATAATATTAACTAAGATTAAGCATTAAAAGTTATTGTCCTAGCAATACATTGTATTCCAACAAGTTTCTATTAATTATCTAAAATATCCATCAGCGCTAATAAACAAGCATATTTAGCATTCCACCGTCACCTTTTCCTTTAAACTCTCGGTTTCTCAACGACGGAGAATACGTCGACGAGTGGCGCCTGAATGGGAATCTTTCCAATAGGTCAAGGCTATGGATGGTATTAACACGATCGCCGCAAAGAAGACGTTAGATAAGTCTCGTCCGTTAATTATGTAAACTATACGCCGTCTCCTTTATAATCATGATTATTATACATTTGAGGATGTTTTTCGAGGACCTTGATCTAATCAAGCCGAAGTGTTTTTAACAATAACAGATTGTTTAATGGATTTGTTTATAATTGGTTTCGAGTTAAAATCAATTCAGTAATATTCTAATTCAGTGTTAGTTAAGTTTTTGAGGAAGGTCAACATTTTACATGGAAAATGTTTCATTGGAAATCAATGTTTTTTTTGAATTAATTAGGAATTTTATTTGAACAAAAATTCAGAACATTTGGAAAAAAATAAAAATTCATGAAATCTCAGAACGATTTTAATTTCCAAACTTAGGTTTTTATTTGAGTAATAAATTTGATTTAAAATATTTAATAAATACTATAGATGTGGTTTTAGTATTATAAAAATATTCATTCAGACATGTTTTTAATGACTATTTCTTCCGTAAATATTTATTTAAATAATTTTTCGGTATCTGGAGATAAACCAAAAAGTAATAAGGTGAAATAAACGAAGACTGAAATGTATAAGTTTCAAGGATTTTTGTAGAGATTGTGTGGATTTCCGCTTTTGTGCGGAATAAATTAAAAGAATGGACTTCATCCTTTGGCACTCTAGCCTGAAAAGATAGCAAGTCAGTAATTGCAATTCCGTTTTTCCTTTCCAATGCAATTTGAATAAACAAATACCTTGCGATAACTTTGCAATTAAAAAATACAATAAATAGATTTTGTGAAATGATATCGAAATCTAAAGGGAAAGAAATATTGTTGACCAGGCAACACCAGACAAGATCAGATAAGACCAGACAAGGCTTCATAACGCCAGAGAAGATCAGACAAGACCAGACAAAACGAGACTAGAGCACACAAGAGCAGACAAGACCAGGTCATGCATAGGTTCGCCACCCCTGCACTAGACTATACTAAACTAGTGTAAAGAGGAGTAGACTGGACTGGATTGGTATGGAATGGAACTACACTGAATTCAAGTATTCAACTGAAAAAATTCAAGTATTCAACTGAACTGATCTATATAGAACTAGAACTCGACTGAACTGAAATAGAAAATATAAGATCAAACAAAAACAAAAGACAAGATTACACTAGACTGGACTAAAGTTCTCTGGACTAAGCCGGACTAAACTGGTTAAACTGCATCTAGACGGGACTAAACTGAAACAGATTAGACTAGGCTGCACTGGAAAGGACTCTCTGAAGCTGGACTAGACTGTAGTAAACTATATAAGCCTTGGCTAGACTGGATTGATTGAACAATTCAATTGAATAGACGGTACTAGATAGCACTCATCCACTAGACTAGAGAAGAAAGAATGTTTAAAAATTATTAAAATTTTGGATGTGGCTATTTATACATACAGTATGTATACGCAATTGGCTATTTATACATACAGTATGTATACGCAATTGGCTATTTATGCATACAGTATGTTTACGCAATTGGCTATTTATACATACAGTATGTATACGCAATTGGCTATTTATACATACAGTATGTATACGCAAATGTCTATTTATACATACAGTATGAATACGCATTTGGCTATTTATACATACAGTCTACATTCAGTCTGTACCAGATATAGTGTTGAATTTTTATAGAGGCGAAAATATAAAATGGACACTAATAAAAATGTTACTTAATCATAATCATACAATCGGTAAAGAAGAATATGGATATTATGGCAAAGCAAAAAAAAATGAATGAAAATGATTATGATACAGCAACGGCTTTGTTATTATCGAGCGCTAAAGATGGAATGTAAGTATTTTGAATAAGAAAAGTGAAAAAAGTTTATACGAAAGGATATTCAAAATTTAAAAAAAAAACTTTTTACCACAAGCACAGAAACAGATCAAAGTGATTTAATGGAATTTTTAGCAAAAAATGAAAAAAACGGTCGAAATGGAGGAAAATGGTTTAAGCTATAAAAAAGATGCGGAAGAAGAACTGGAATCACTATTTATAGCCTCCTCAGATATGGCTCCAAATTATAATAATTCTCAGGGCACCAGTTATAGAAATAGATGTTCTTTTCTGGTTTAATGTTGGAAATATTAGGATTTTGTTATTACTCTAGTATAACCGACAAATCGGAATTTGCAGATGTAGCATTTATTGCTAAAGAAACATATTCGTCATTCATATATTGTATGCATGAATTCAAAAAAATATGTAAGACTAATTCGTCCGTTTTTTTAATTGAAAGAACAAAGACAACCGAAATAAAAGCAATAAGAAACATTTTTTTTGCAAATTCCTTGTTAATATATATAATCGATTAGTTTCTACTGCGTATAATTGGCAAATTGATGAGAAGCATAAATAATTGGATGAATTCAAGAAATGCTTGTATTCCCAAGCATATGAAGAATATGAAGAGCAGAAAAATGATTTCTTGTAAATTTGTAAGTTTTTATAGGAACAAAAGATAAATATGTAACACACAAAGAACAATTCCTTAAAACTTGGGATAGTTGTAAAGAAATGTGGGTACATTGTTTTAGAAAATATTTACCATTAATGGAAGACACTACAACAAACAGAATTGAACGATCGTTTTGGACCCTTAAACAATACATACAAACTAAATACCATAGTTTGCCAATAATTTACGTATGTATTACGGAAATCATAAACTGTATTGATTCAAGAATAAATATAAAATTAGCCAAAAATAAATAAAATGTTTTTAAAATTATGGATAGTAATATCGAAATAAGAAATATACTTGAAGATGTTCTGAAGCCATCACAGAGACAGGAATAAATTTTTTTCATAGACAGTTAAAATTATTTCAAACTTTAGCGTCCAAAATGAGAATTAAAAATAATAGCATTGAGCAAAATTTTGATAGCAAACCAGACAACTAGGGCTAGACAACAAAACCCGCAGAATAATCCTAGAAACTTTGACCAACACCCATTCCAAGGTTAAATTTAGAGGCGAGATTTCAGAAAGCTTCGAAATAAAACTGGAGTGAGACAAGGAGATGGACTTTCCCCACTTCTCTTCAACTTGAAAAGGTTATGAGAGAATGGCGCAAGGAACTGAACAATTTGGGTGCTCAGAGTGGTATCTACCTTGGACGTAAGAACGATGAACTGGTTGTAGATTGCCTGGCTTTTGCAGATGACTTTGCACTGTTTGCTGATTCTCTTGAGATGGCAATAATGCAGATAAACTGCATTTGACTTAGAAAACAGGCTGCTAAAGTGGGTTTTTAAGTGTCGCTGGAGAAAACAGAAACTCTTCACCAACGTCAGAGAAGCAAACAGAGAGATGTTACTAGAGCAGGGAAACATCAAGAGGACTGAGAAATTTAAGTACCTCGGCGAATGGATTGAACCCAAGTTATCAGAAAGAGCATCATTATCCAAGAAAGTGAACAAGTTAGAACTATCCTATGGACTGACTAAGAAGTGTCTTTCCTTGAACCGAAGAGGTCTAGTACAGAAATTGGAAATCAGAGAGAGGAGAATCCTCAGGAAGATCCTAGGCCCGGTAAAGGCAGATGGGGAATTCCGAAGGCGGCATAACTCTGAGCTCTACGAACATATTGAGATGCTCTCTGACTGTGCAAGGAAAAGAAGGGTAGCTTTCTATGACTACGTTGCAAGATTGCCTCCAAACCGACTAACCAACCGTCTGTTCACCTTCTGGCAAAACAATAATGTTCCATTTGGTTGACAGAAACCGAGAAGGATATTAAAGAACAATGAATAACAGAACTCGAAACAGACAGTATGTGAGACGCACCCTGAAGGAAGTCCGTGGATTTCAGGAAAAACCCCGTAGGAAAGGTACCCCCTGGACAAAAGAGAGAAATGAGTTTCACCGGCAGAAGATGCGACAATACTGAGCAAAGATCAAAGCCCAAAAGTTGAACAAGCGTGGTCCAAAGTAGGCCTTTTCAGAATAAGAAGAAGACATCGGCGGAAACATGTTTGTATTTATTTTGGAATTCTTTTAGTGCACAACGTCGTCATATTCTTATGATAAGAAAATATAATTATTTGGACATATTTTCAAAAACTTGTTTTCATGCAAGATATATTTTAACTGAAAATGCACTAAATATGGTTACAGATGTTATAAATGTAACTATTGATGATTATATTGAAGATGAACATGTAGAATAGTGATGAACATGTAGAGTAGTGATGAACCTGAGAGAGTAGAAGTGAGCTTACAATTAGTGCGATTGAACGACAAGAACCTGAAGAACAAATTCGGTCTAATACCGAGCCCTGTCAATCGAGGCCTTACAGCCCCTCAAATCAATAAAAAAAAACTTACAATTCAAATATAAAATAAAATCCCAAGGACGTCCAAAGACAAAGACTAAGCACACCACTTTTTTAAAAAAAAAAAATACAGAATAAAAAATGATATACCTGTATTTATTTTACTTTATACAATATTTTACCTACTTTAAATGTAATTTAAACCTATATGTCACTGATTTCGTGATACTTTGAATTTTATTTATGAGTTTATTGATGAAGATTGTAAATGAACTTTAATAAATAAAAGTATAGTTATATTAATATTATAATTGTGTAGTTAGTTATTACCAAAATAGTATCTCCAATATTTGTATATACAGTCAGAATGTGCAAATAGTCAATTGCGAATGCATACTGTATGTATAAGTAGCCAATTGCGTATACATACTGTATGTATAAATAGCCAATTGCGTATACATACTGTATGTATAAATAGCCACATCCTAAAATTTTAGCAGTAATACTTAGTTTATTCTTCTTCTTCTTTCGAAGAGGCCTACTTTGGACCACGCTTGTTCAACTGTTGGGCTTTGATCTTTGCTCAGTATTATCGCATCTTCTGCCGGTGTAACTCCTTTCTCTTTCCTGTCCAGGGGGTACCTTTCCTTCGAGGTTTTTCCTGAAATCCACGTACTTCCTTTAGGGTGCGTCTCCCAGACTGTCTGTTTTTAGAGATCTGTTATTCCCAGTTCTTTAATATCGTTCTCGGTTTCTGTCAACCAAGTGGTACGAACCTTCTTGTTTTGCCAGAAAGTGAACAGACGGTTGGTTAGTCGGTTTGGTGGCAATCTTGCAACGTGGCCATAGAAAGCTGCCCCTGTTTTACTTGCAGAGTCACAAAGCACCTCAATATGTTCGTAGAGCTCAGAGTTATGCCGCCTTCAGAATTCTCCATCTTTCTTTACCGGGCCTAGGATCTTCTTGAGGATTCTCCTCTCTCTGATTTCCAATTTCTCTACCATACCTCTTCGGTCCAAGGGAAGACACTTCATGGCATAGAGGGCTTTCGGTCGTAAGACTGATGTGTAGTGTTTAAGTTTCAGGTTGTGTGACAAGTATTTCTTGTTGTAAGTGTTCTAAGTTCTTAATACTTAGTTTCATTATAATCAAGAATATCTCAGAATTTTAACTCAGACAAATAATTGTAAAAGTTAGTTTGCAAATTTTGATTTTGCAAAATCAACATATTTGTCAAGTCTGTAGATTGTTTGTGTATTTACAGAATTTAATGAAATTTGTGATGAAATTTCTTAGTTTCAATATATTTAACAACTATGCAAAATTTCAACTCTCTAAACAAATAATTCGAAGCTTTAAATTTTGATTTTACAAATTTTACAAATTCGGGAATCCTCATTTATGAGGAGTTGAAGTAAAAACCAAGTCAAGTGCTATATTAAATATCTTTAGGACATCTTTTTTAAATTCACGTTTTAAACGGCGTGTTAAGATTAAAGCTTATGGCAGTTTAATGGCTTATGGCTTAGGTACATTTGAATATACCTCGATTTTCAGGTTACTGGGGTTGGCACTTACCTCACATTTTGTAAAATGAAAGAAATAGTTTTTTGGCACTTAAGTGTGTTTTCACTTAAACTCCTCAATTGTGAAATTTGTAAAATCAAAATTAAAATTTTTCATGTTAAATCTTATATATTGCCGTTTTTGTGTGTCATTATTTTATTTAGTTTTGTGTAGATGGTAGGTACTTCAGTTATTTCGAAATGAATTAGGATATAAGATATAATAATTAATTGAAATAATTAATTTAAATAATTATTACATAGCTACCAATTATCTACCATAAAAAAACTCGAAGCTCTTGAAGTGCTTGAACGAAGGGCGATGAAGTGTTTCATCTTTGAAGAGCCGCAGATGTAAATAGTGTAAATTTTACTAACTACTAGTGTAGGAAAGCTTTGTCTGTTCATAAATCCAAAACCGAAGCAAATATTTTGGTGAAACCTGCATTAGTAAGTTTGGGAATTTCCTAAGCAACTTTGTCTGTCTATAAATTCAAAACCAAAGCAAATATATAAAAAATACGTGGTCGAATTGTCCAAATTTTGGGAAATTCCTAAAAAATTTTGTCCATCGAAAATTCAAACCCAAAAGCAAATATTTTGAAAATTTTCAAAAATTGTTGATTATTTAAAATTGAAAATTGTTCGAAAGTCTGATTGAAGTCTGTCCAAATTTTGGAAACATCCTAAGAAATATTGTCTCTCCACAAATTCAAAGTAAAAGGAGATAATATCCCAAGAAACCCACTTACATTTCTCCTGGTCGATGCCTGAATAATAAGTTCCCAGTTCAAGCGCCAAAATTTCTTGAGACTCGATTTTATAAATAATAACTCATCTATAAAAAAAATATGTATCAAAAATCGATTAAAAAAACTCAGAAGCTCAACTGCTTGATCGACTGGAGATGTTTGATGAGCCGCAAATGCCTAAGCAAAAGCCGCCGCGAGTAGGGAAAGATCCTATGTTCTAGATCACCTGCTCCTGCCATTTAATTTCCCATAATCTGGCAGGACTAAAACTGGCTAGGCCCATAAACCTGTTTATTAGCTGATTCTTCTTCTTATAGTGCATCTCCTATCGGAGGTTTGCTATCATCACAGCAATCTGGACCTTGTTGACTGCAGCTCTGAACAGCTGAACATTGCTACAATTAAACTAATCCTTCAGCCGGGATACACGGCTTCTGCCAATGTTCCGCTGTCCACTAATCTTTCCCTCGGTTATCAGTTGGAAAAGTGTGTAATTCTGTCCTCTCATTATATGACCCAGATATTGTAGCTTTCACTTTTTTATGGTATTAACTATCTCGCACTCCTTCTGCATCCGGTTCAGCACTTCGGCATTAGTAACTCTATCGGTCCAGCAAATGCACCACATTCTTCGGTAGCACGACATTTCGAAGGCTTGTAGTTTTTCCATGTAGTTTTTCTTGAGGGTGCACGCCTCAACTACATACAAAAGCGTGGAAAAAATATAACAACGAAGCATCCTCATCCTACGTTCCATGTTAATATCCCGACTCCCCGAACAAATTTTTAATTTTCATAAATATTGACCTGGCTATTTCTATCCTTGTTCTTAAGGTCTGGCCTGCTTCAGTATCTGATTAAACCTGTTTAATCAGGTACCTGTGTAATCAGGTCATATGTAGGGTTGCTTTAATCGGGTAGTAATCAGGTTTGATCAGATAATAAACAGGTTTATGGGCGAGGCCAGTTTTGATCCTACCTTATGGGAAATTACATAGCTGGAGCAGGTGGTCTAGAACATAGGATCTTTCCTTACTGCCACGGTCTGTAGACTCCTGGTCTACTCCAATATCTAAGAATTCAATCTTGACGTTTAGATTTACCGATTTAGAGAGATTTATCTAGACTGGATTGAAGTAGACTAAATTGAGTTCGGGCTTATCTGACCTTTCTAATCCTATATACACCTGTCTGGTCTGGCCTGCTTCGGAATTGTTTACTCTGGCCCTTCTCATCTTCTCTGGCCTTCTGGGGCCCGCGAGCCGCTTTCTGAAGACCGCTGGTCTAGTTAGGGCTTCACACGAGACGAGATAGGGCGAGAATTTCAAAAATTTCGTCTCGCTCTTGTTAGTTGTGAAAAAAATTACTTTCGACTCAGTCTCACACTCGTTCTAGCTCAACAAACGGTTTTGTCTCATCTCGTCTCGCTTTCGTAACCGTCTGTCTAGTCTCGTTTCGCTCTCGCTTTCGTAACCGTTTGTCTCGGCTCGTCTCGTCTCACCTCATCTCGTCAAATATCGTTCTTGCTATAACTAACTGTTAAGATAGTCCAAACGAGGTAATCATTAATTTTATTGTAATTAATATATGCGTGATTAATTGTTATATAGATATTTGTTATATGATAAAATACAATTTTACAATACTTTATTCATTCATATAGGATACAATCATCCTTTAATGATGTGTGGGTTTTGATTGATATCTTTCAACAGGTACTGATGTTGCCATTATGAAAAAATTCTTGGCCATCTTGGAAAGAGTAGGGAAATCGTTTCATTAGACTTATACTAAAATATTTTGGCTTAAATCTTCTCTTTTCAGTAGTAAATACTCATCAAAATCAGCTTTCCAATGTTTTGAAGTTTTTGCTGAATTGTTGTATAGATTATTATTAACATCAATTCATTTTTTGAACGATTTTAGTACTTTTTGGATTCTCTCACTAAATTGATATTATTTACACACTGTTTATAAACTTTATCGAAACATTGGACCAGCCTCATTTTTCATTTCCTTGCCCCGTTCCGTCAAATGTTTCGATTTTATGTCAAGAGTCTAAAATTTAACAATAAACCCAAATTGATTTTCGATAATGTTTTAACATTTTATCTCTTGATGTTTGAAAAGCAATCAAAAGAGTTTCATCCACCACAGTACGGTTTGGTTTATTATCTAATTCATAAACTGTAGATTCAATTTCGGATATAAGTAAATTAAAGCCTTTAAAATATCTGTCATTAAAATGACAGTTGCCTTTTAGTGCAGGGAAAAACTTATAGCGATAAGAAACCATTTATATCTGTTTACATACAATTTCTATTTGGTTACTATTACTATATTGAAAATTCGGATAGAGGAAGTATGAACGAGATCATAAACGAGACTCTCGCGTCTCGCAAAAGTGAGACCACATACGCTCTCGTGTCTCGCGAGAGCGACACCACATATGCTCTCGCTCTCTACTAAATAATTTTCAAAACTGTCTCTTCTCGGTCTCGTCTCGCTTATACGAGACTAGACGAGGCGAGAAAAATATCGGGTCTTGTTTAATTTTGTCTGGTTTTCTTTGGTCTTGTCAGATCTTGTCTGGTCTTTCTGGCCTTGTCTGGTCTTGTCTGCTCCTGTCTGCTCTTATTTGGTCTTGTCTGTTCTTGTCTGCTTTGGTTTCCACTTCAACTTCTCAATATTATATCATAAATTGCATAAGTCAATAATTGGAGATTTTGTCTTAATTGGTGATTTTTAGCCTGCCTAATTCTGTCGAATCTTATGTAATAAACAGATATAAACATATTTCTTTTTATGAAGAAATCTGTTAAATAATCTGTTCTACAATTTAAAAAAACAACAGATTTAATAATATTTAATTAAATTAATTCTTGAATGTTTGAGGTGTAAACAATGGTAATTAAGGTTAAGTGAATATAAAGTTATTTAAATTATTAAGTGCAGTAGTCGAGATTAATGATTATGATTACATAAATATTCATGTAACGATAATAATAATAATGTAGTACTAATTGAATACAAGCGGATTAGGATTACAAGTTATCAGATCAACAGTTACTTTTGCGGTTGAGTTACATTAATTTGTAACAAATTGATGATTATTAATGAGGAATCATTAAAAACAAAAGATTATTAATGCAAAGAGTTTGTTGAAAAGTGTGTTTTGGGACAGAAAGAATTTTTGTATTTTTGTATTTTGGAAACAGGCTTTTGTATTACAACCTTTCAATTTGGAATCTTCTTTATCAGCCTTTTGCTGGGCACCGGCTCACTTCTATGCCACATAGCGGTTTAACCCTTAACCACTTGCCATACGACTCACAGATCCTGTCGTATATAAAACTGCGAATATTTTTGTATGCTAGGTAGTCAAGGATTACAGTCGAATCAAACGACAAATTTCCTAAGAAGGTGTTAGGCAGTTGAGACCCCACGGTTGCCTAAGCCGGATTGGGGAATTGAGTTATTGGGCAATTTGGAAAATCTGTCTGAAATGTTATAGTAATTTTATATCATGCAATTTTTTCAGTTCAGGCTAGAACAATCTACTCGTAATAATAAAAAAAAAATTGGTTTTAAATATGTTTATCCTACAAATCATTTACCTATACTATTTATTATAGACGAGACCATATTTATCTAGACCACGACATTTCCTTCAACACTCGTCTAGTTAGCAACAAGTTTTTTCGCTCATGCACTTGAAATCCGTATAAACGCATTGCATAAACGTAAGTCGTGTACAGTTCTGGTTTGCCGTTTTTATTTCATGAATGGACGGAATTAATTCTTGCCTTATTCAGAGCAGCAACTGTTACAATTCATTGAACCTTGCCCTTGCCTAGACTTCGCACCAGACTGCATTCTTAAGCACATTCACACCATTACGTAACATTCTGTTCTACTTTTTTTTATTTACTTATTGAAAGTGTTGCTGGTTTTATTAGAACTACATTCGATACATAAATGTTTTTTGTGAATAATGTAACACTTTGTTTAAATTGTCTATTTAATATCTGTCTATTTACCTACAAGTTTATCTCTAAATTTACGAAACCAAAGAAAAGCGTTTGTAATTCTTTCTGTAAAAATACTTTTCTTGTAAACTGACATCCTGTTACCTCATCGGGTTAACAATAAATTTCTATGTGGATAAATCGCACGCTCTCAGCTTGTTTCGTTCGCTCGCACTTTTTAGATTAATTTTGTTTACCTTTTGAAATATTCAGGTTACTGATCGACGGCCAGTTACGTAACTCATCTTCTCACGGAACATGAACAGACAAGTGCAATTATTTTTGCGAAATTCCTCGATCGACTGTTGGATCATTTTCCAAGTCGTTGCCTAAATCTTAATTCATAAATATCGTTATAGTGTTTCACGAATTCCGTGTTTATTTGCAAAACCAATAAATAAAAACAAAATTACATTTATTATGAAGTAAACCTTAATAGATATTCTAATTAATTGAAAGATCAGATTAGATTTTCATCTGTCGAGTCTTGTTTCTCTACTCTCCTCTGTCTAGCCTAGTCTATTTAGTCATAAGAAAAGTTGTCTGTCCAGTCTTATCTTTTATTCTTGTATTTGGCACATTGAACCAAGAATGTATCAACATATGCAAATAATTCTTTCAAAAAGTAAAAATTTCTTAAGAAATATTGCTAAGACCTTAGGAAACAATGGCAGTTAGTTATCTTTGGAGAATTTAGGAAATTTTGTAACGAAACAGAAAAGAAAGAGGCATTCAAGATCCCCTTACAAGATAATGAAACAATCCACATCCACTCTCAAAAAAATATTATTAATATTGACTAATTCATATTGACTAATACGTTTCATTTGCTATATAAATTCCATTGTCACTGAACAGATAATAATTTCAACTAAATTGCGCAAAGAGGAATTGAACCCAGTAGGTCGTATTATTGTAAAATAATAAAATAATTTCACTTCTATTTTTATGTATTGATTGTGCGATCGGATTTGTATTGTATCGGCGATTGCCGATGGAATTAGTCGAGGAATGCGCGCACTCCGTTCATTGTTCGTTCAAATATCACACATAAGAATATCACTATGACAAGGTTATGGGAAAACTATGGGAGATGCACCTTTAAATGTCAAATTATTATATCCATTGTCTGCGAGCTGGAGAGTATTGTTTGTGGCGATCGCGACCAATTAAATCATTATCTCTGACGTTAGAGAATTTATTTTGAATTGGATAATTTCAATCTCTAACTGGAACATGGAATATAATTCTGAAAATTATGAACAATAACCGATAAATATTTGTTGCAAATTAATAGACAGTTATCAGAATTACGCCAGAACTGTCGCTAGCTCAACATTTCTCTGAACATTTTTATGCATAATCATAATTATCATTCCTGCAAAAGGAAATCCAACAGATTCTTAGACTCGATTTCTACATATTCTACAGTACGCTAATAATGAGCAACTTATTTATAATTTTTAAGCAATATTTTACGTCTTATCTATAAGCTATAAGCTACAGTGATAGATTTAAAGGCTTAACAAAAATATGACTAGACCAGGGGTCGGCATACTACGGCTAAATGCGTCATTTGCGGCTCTTCCAACATGAAGCATTCCATCGCCATTCGTTCAAGCTATACTATAGTTGTGTGACCGCTTCGTATATTTCAAAACTATTCGAATAGTTGAAGAAGCATACGAAGCGGTCACACTAAAGTAATAGTCAAACTAAAGCAGACTATATGCTAGTTTTCTATACCGTGTGTAGGTAGCTTCACTTCCAATACTGCATTAACTAGATTCAATTAGCTTCAAAATGATGTCTATGAACATACATCTATGAACAATATACTACATAGGTAACAATTGACTTTTGTTTGAATTGAATTCATTAAATTGACATGTCTCCGAAAGTATTGACAATATTTGAATGAGTTAATTATGCGCTTAAATTACATTAAATTATCTACAAAATGAGATATCACACAATAAAATTGAATTCGAATTAAATGAGATAAAAGCGAAATCAATTTTTTTAAGTGTCTCAAAAAAATAATCATATATCATAATTTTCGAAAATATTGATTCTCCGATACTATTGTTATCTCGTTTCGCTGTCAACTTGGCTCTTCTGACATGAATATCTGCCGATTCCTGGACTAAACAGACTAAACAGGACGGTCAAAAATGGACAGATTTTTTGATGAGGGAATACATCGGCAAGACTGGATCGACAGGACCAGACAGTCAAGAACCGAAAAATAAATTAGGGAGACAAAATTGGATGGACAAGGCTGGGCAGAGAAGACTGGACCGAGAAGACTGAACAAGGGAACCTGGACAGATAAGACGAGACAGACAAGATTAAAGAGACAAGACTGGACAGACAAGACTAATTGATCATAACGGGAGATGGGACGCAATAATGGGAAAATGGAGAACATACACAGACAAACGAGCAAGAGGGACTCCGCAAATGAAGTGAAGGTCTGATCTCGTTAAACACGCAGGACTCATGGGGCAAATAATGACTCATAACAGGGACAATTGGAAAATACTAGGTGAGACCTATATCCAGGCGATGCCGATGCAAGGATACAAAAAGGGTTTTTTAGAAAAATATCTGTAGTCTTTTATCTATAGTTTTACCCATCTAGGGCTCTCTGTCTAGTCTAATATTATATGTCTAGTATGATCTGTCTAGAATAATAGTCCTGTCTGTCTAGTCTTGACTGTCCAGTCTTGTTTGTCCAGTGTTGTCTTCATGTGTAATCTTGTCTGTCGAGCATTATCTGTCCAGTCTTTTCGGTCCAGTTTTGTCTGTGCAGTCTAGTCTGTTCAGTCTTGTCTGTCCAGTCTTCTCTGTACAGTCTTGGTTTTTCAGTCTTGTTTGTCCACCGTTGTCTGTCCAAATTTTGTCACTACAGTCATGTCTGACAAGTCTTGTCTGTTCAATCTCGTCTGTCCAGTCTTGTCTGTCTAGTCTTCTCTGTCAAGCCTTGTCCATCCAGTCATGTCTGACCAATCTTCTTTTTCCATTCTTGTCTGTCTGGTCCTGTCTGTCCGGTCTTGCCGATTCATTCTCTCGTCTCATCTTTCAACCTTTGTCTGTCCAACACTTCCACATTAGGCTTATTGCTCTATCGTCCACGTCGGTGATTTTAGTTTTATTTCTAATCCATTTATTCTTCTTTCTGTAATTAAGTGATATTGCCAGCACCTGCCTATCCCTTGATTGTTGCGTTTTCTCTAATTTGTCTATGTTTGCTTTTGTGAGAGTCAATGTTTGAGCTCCATACGTGATGACTGGTATAATACAGGATTCAAAATCTTTGGATCATAGGTGTAGGTCTGAGATCTGACTTTTCTTGTTATATCCGTTATACTTAGCACATTATCCGAATATCTAAGTTTATTCCTTTTTCTTCCAGTTTAGTTCTTTAAATAGGTCTTCCATAACCAAAGTGAATAATTTTAGGACGATTGTGTCACCTTGTACCACCTCTCTGCCCATACTTATAGGGCTCGTTTGTAATTCTTCGTAGAGGTGATTATCATTGTTATATCTTGATATATATATATTTGAGAAATATGTTTTGGGCTACCTGAATTTTTGAGGATACCGAACAGGATGGTAAATAATAGAAGTCTACAACGATATTTTATGACAGCACAAAAACTTAACTTTAATTGAACACAAATTAAGCCAATTTATTACAATAATATAAAGACATTATATCAATGAGAATGGATGAGTCCAAAGAGTGGCCGGCGGATTTTATTAATCGCACGCGGCGGTCTTACTGAAAAATTGCCGTGAGAATCACTCCACGCGACCACGTGTTTAGCATGCCGAACTCCGGTCGCCACTCATATAAGATCTCGCGACTCTTAGAGAAAAACCGAAAGTATTATAACGATATGAGTTGTGCAACGGGTTGTAAGGCCGTCGCAAGTGATCTAAGACAGCACCTAACTTAAGATGAACTTAATACTTTTCTTTCTCAGAATCAAGCTATTCTTATCTCGCGACCCATGGAACTGCTCTCTGATTACCGCTCTCTGAAGATGTCTCTGCTCTCACTCCAGGTTATTTTCTCATTGGAAGCGCACTCAAATTGTGCGAACATTGTCCGACATTATCACCTTCCCAGCTCTCACACTGGCGGCTCATTCAACATCGAGTACAGAACTCCTGGGCTCAACGGTCTGCCCATTATTTACAAGGACAGCGGTCCTTATCCAAGTGGCTTCTAATCAAATTAAGGTCGGTCCACCTATTCTTCTCAATTATATGTTTGGTTTTTGTACTGTATTATAGTCATTTGAATTTACATAGAATTAAAGTTATCCATATAATTAAAGTTTTTTGTGCCGTTCATAGAATATAGTTGTAGTATATAGAATATAGTTGTAGACATTTTTATTTATTACCACCTTGTTATGAAACCTGAAAATACAGTCCCTAAAGATATTGCTCAAACAATATATGTTATGTATGAGATTTTAGTATCGGAAGACTATTCTTCTATTATTTAGTGCTTCTTCGATTACACTTAGCTCGAAGCCGACCCCCATCACAAATGACCAGAACGAATCAATAACTAATAACATGGATAAATGCAATCCATGACGGGCATACGTCAGAAGGTTCTTTGATGATGACAGGCCGGAGGCAACTAGCACAGGGCCAAGCATTCTAAAACCCGAATTAGTACAAGCCATTAAGGTTGCAAAGAACAACAAAACACAAGGTCCAAACGATACCTTCGCAGAATATTTCAAGCAGATACAGGAGGAAAACACTAACCTAATTTTAAAAATATACAACAAGATCACACTGGACAACTTCCAAAGGAATGGCTAAAGTTCAGGTTCATAATGCCAAAAAAGCAAACAGCAACCAAATGCAAAGATCACAGGCCAATCTCGCTAATGAGTCACGCATAAAATTGTTCCTACGCATCATACACAATAAACTTAAAGGGCTAAGCGGAAACACTTAGTTCGGATTTAGGAACATTAGTACAAAAATGCTATGACCAAAGAAAGGACATACTCCTGTGCTTCATCGACTATGAAAAGGCGTTCGATAATATCAACCACGAACGTCTCATAGATGAAAAATAGGTAAGAATAATCCAAAACCTGTACTGGCAACAGTCGGCCAACGTCAGAATCAACAACCAATTGACGACTGAAGAAATCGAGATAAAAAGGGAAGTACGTCAAGGATGCATAATGTCACCAATGCTATTTAACCTCTACGTCGAACAAATATTCATAGAAGCCTTCGACGATCTAGAGTAACCAGCAAGATATACAGCTAAAATGAACATAAAGAGAAAGGCGTCAGAAGCCGGATTAAGAATGAACAGATCCAAAACAAAATTCATGGTTATAAGCCGTAATAAACAGGCAAGAGCGCCCATCACAGTAGACGGGGAAACAATCGAAAGAACTACGAGCACGAAATACCTAGGCACACTAGTAAACAACAAATTGGACCCACTACAAGAGATTAAGGGTAGGGTAGAACAAGCCAGATAGGTGTTCAAGAAAGTACGTCCCTTGCTATGTGATAAAAACCTAAATTTAGAAATCCGCCACAGAATGTTCAAATGCTACGTTTGACCAGTTTTATTACTGTATGGAGCAGACGCCTGGAAGATAAATGTAGCATCCATTCACATGATCGAGGCGTTCTAGATGTGGACACTCAGAAGAATGCTCCATATCCCATGGGTAGACAACATTACCAACGAGGAGGTGCTGAGAAGGGCAGGAGTGGACAGATTACTATTCAATACCATAAAGCAGAGCAAGATCGGGTATCTGGGTCACATACTAATAGGGGCTAATAACTTTATACAAAATATCGAAATTCTCAGCTCCTAATGGAAGGAAAGATAGAAGGCAGAAGGGTCATCGGACGACGAAAAACAGCTTATGATCATGATTAGGCTTAGGAACATTTGTAACTAGACCAGAATCAAAAAGTTTGGTGACATGTGTCAAGCAGTAATAAACAAAACATTAACAAAACAAAAGAATTATTCAATACATGATAATTCGCCAACGCACATAGGTGTAAGGCAACAGAAGATGTATTAGACAGACACTGTTTTGTCTGTCTAGGCTTGTCTGTTTAGTCTTTTCCGTCAATTCATGTCTATATATTTATATTTATCTATATGCTTTTATACTTATCTCTTTATAGCTAGTTTTAAATTTCTTATACTTTTTGTCTAATCTTGTCTATTCTCGTATGTACAGTGTAGTTTAAAATCTATATTAATTTCTAGTTTTATGTTGTGCCTGCCTATTTATCAGTTAGTATTATTTTCTCTTTCTGGTCTTATATAGCCTATCTTGTATCTACTATGTCGTCTTTCTAGACGTCTCTATCAAACATATCTGTAGAGTCTGTCTAGATATTTCTAGCTGATATGTTTATGTTTGTCCGCCTATAATTTATTGAGATATTAATATTTTTTAATGATTTGCATGTAATAATAATAAGATAGGTTGTAAAAAGAAATCCAACAATGCACTGTATGTACACAGGTATTGCGTTATAAATACTTAATTAAGGAGTAAAAATGAATTACATCGGGTCGAAGTAAGTTTTGGTAATGGATGGTTCACTCGACAAAGCATAAAAAACGCGATTTACACAATAGTAATTTGTTAAATATTTTGAATACGTGTATTGACATTTTGTAATAATTTAAAGTCTCCCCGAAATGAAAAAAAAACTGGTCTTTTGAAAGGAGTCTTAAGTAATAATTGTTTAATGTCTATTTATATTTTTTAATTAAACTTGTTGATGGTGTATGCATCGGGTGTAATCATATATAAATGACGGTGCGATTAGTGAATGGTTATTAAACAGTTTTTCGTCTCTTCGCAGTGACCACCGAAAAATCAACAATGAAAGTGGTTAGTGATATTTTATTTATTTTAATTGCTTTTTGTAACTCAAAGTAAATGATTTTAAATATTTTAGTTTTAAGTTTTACAATCACAACATGAATTGCATTAAAAGTTTGTATAAATTCTATCTTTCTATGCAATTTTGTTTTGGCATCTGAAAATGAACATTGAATAATTGCAATTTTATAAAATAATGATTTACTGTTTACGGTATTATGAAATTGTAAATTTTGATAGCATTATGCATAAAGTTGTAAATTCTGTACTCCATCAAAATAATATTTAATTATTTGGATTAAATGACAAATTAATTAGATACTTTCATAACATATAAGAACAGTTTTAGATTTACTGCCTAGACATTAAAGTAATTACTTTTAAGTCGGCAGTTTATAAAGAATATATTAAGTACACATTTAAGGTTCAAAAGTTCAATAATCTGAAAATTCATTTCGAGAAATTTGCAAATATAATAGACTTTCACACCAATTGTAAATAGTCGCGCTTGACTTGGGATGTTATTGCTCGGGCGACAAAATGCAGTAAAAATTAAATTTTATAATTTTTTATTTATATTCGTAATAGGGGAGGAAACTATCTATAAAGCTATTTCAAAACAATCGTAAAATTAATTGAATTTCACATCATGAATCGCACATGAAAGCTTTTGGCTATTTTTTGGAAATGTCTAAACAGATAATTTGATGGATTTGTCTCTTATTAGGAAAAAAAAAACACTGATGAGAAAGTTTTAATTTTATTGCATTTTGTGGCCCGAGCAAAAAAATCCCAACAAGTCGAGCGAGTGCATTTTAACTTACTCTCTTGTTTTATAGAGAGTTTAATTGATTGACCCTCTATTAGGAAATTAAATAAAAAGTGAGAAAATCGAAATTTTACTGAATTTTGTCGTCCCAGCAATAAATACCCCACAATTGAGCGTTTGCATTTTAACGTTGTGTGCAAGTTAATTATTTTTGCATTTTTTTAAAATGGCTTTATAGATAGTTTAATTGATTCATCCCCTATTAGGAAATGAAATAAAAAGTGATAAAATTTAAATTTTTCTGCATTTGGTCGGTTTGTCGAAGAAACGGTGCTTGCGATAGAAGATTAGGTAAAAATACCTTTTTCTATTTTGAGTCTATAATGAAGTCATTAAAGCACTCATATGGGTTCGTTTATGGATCGCCGAGTGCGATACAATTTTCTTAATATGTATCGGCGATTTTTTTATTTAGAAATGGCATAAAAGGGCGCAAAATAGAAAAAAAAGCTATAAAAAAAACTCGTTCATAAGACGTTTTTCGCACTTGTCCATCCTCTAAACAAGGACGCGTGCTGAAAAACCGCGCTTATTGAACTCCTTCTTCAATATACTATTAAATTTTCGAATTTTGTAGAATGATTGCAAATAATAATGAATAATTATGAAAAAAGAGAACATTTTATAAACAAAATAGAGATCAATTTAAGAACAAACTTAGAATTTTCCCTTTTTTTTTCTCCACTTCTTATGCATCTTATAAAATGTGTAAAATGTCATCATTCTATATGCCCAGGCTATAACTCTGGCTAATTAAGTGAAAAAAAATAGTAAGATTAAAAATTTGATTTCATAAAGTTTCTATGATAATATGCCACAAATAACCTTCATTCCAATTGATGCAAATATGGGCTATTTCAACTACATTTTTCATGACATTTGTCAACATTTGGATATTAAACATTGTAGAGAACATTTCGATAATATATTTAACTAGCTCAGTTAAGAAGGGTTGCTTTTCTCAAATTAATTGACATTTCAATATATTTGCTATTTAGTTAAATAGTTAATATTTTAGATAGCAGAACCGTTCTGTTAGCCAAATAATGGAACTTATCTTTCGACAGAATCCTTCAAATCAAATCAAAATAGCTCTGTGCCATTGCCATAAACATATGCAATACATGAAATTAAAATTAAATTTTAAATTAATAATTTTATAATCTATTGTTCATGATAGAATTAGAAAAAAGAGAACAATTCGTGTATATGAATAAAAGATAGAGAACAAGAAATAATTGTAAGAAAATAGAACATGTTCTCTTTAAAAGAGACCTGTTGACGACCCTAATTGCAAACAAATTTAGTTAGTTCCATCGTCTAGTGATATACGAGAAAAAAAAAATAAGAAAAGTTAATATAGTTACTGCAATTTGTCGTTCTGGCAATAAAAGGGTGCTGCTTAGTAATAGTATATTTTACAACGAGAGATGAAAGTGGCCTTTTTGGTTGAGGTGAGAGATTGCTCACGAGCGCCAGCGAGTTAGCAATCACACCGAACCAAAAAAACGCTTTCATCTCGAGTAGTAAATGCAATTTTTTCTACTGATATTCGGTTGCAGAATCCATAATTCTGGTAATATTGTTGCGTTTTCATAGTAGGATACTTTTCAAGTCAAATGTCCTAATTTTATTTCGGTTGTTTTTAAATCGTTTCAGGCTCGTTTTACGTTTGTACATAAAATATTCAATTAAAATTTATGTAATTAATAAGAAAATCCATGCAAATTTGGTTAGTTTAGTGTTTTAATCGAGAAAATTATAAATTTAAAATACTCATTTTCATCTTTAGATGTGAAAATATTTTCTATCTCTAGTATGAAAAAATGTCACTTTCATGTAGGGTAAGCCGTGAAAAAAATGCCATTTTCACATATATCAGTAGAAGGGGATTCATTTTACGTTTCGGTCTGGGTAAATCTTTTTTTGGAATACATGAAAATTCTTTTGTTTGTTGATGAGCGGATTCATTATCTAGTGATATGTGAAAGAAAAAATGGAGAAAACTTAAGATTTACTACCCATTTACTATTTTCGAGTAAAATGGTCCCTCCTTGGAATGCGCTATTTTAAAAAATCGCTGTGCATTTATTATTTGGAATTAAAAAAAATCTTTTTGTGAAATGAGTGCAATACGAAACCTAGTAGATCGTGGAAATTATTTCGGAAAATTTTAAGAAATAATCAACTTTGTCTTTCCGCGTTTGGAAACCAAGTGTTTACAAAATCTTTAAATCACTAATATGCGTAATTTATGGAAAATAAATCAAATTTTGGTGACTATTACTACTATTTTGATTGAAGTTAAGAGGCGGCTTACAATACAACGGTTTTGTGAAGAAAATTTGGAATAGTCTTTATTATTAACAAAGTTATAGCCTTTTAAAAAAAAATTTACGTTGAATTTTATTGCTGGAAGTTATTGCCAGTATCACATCGGTAAATACATTTTGGTTTTCTGAAGGTTAGACAATAAATTCTTGTATAAACACAAACTACTACCATTAGCGTTTTTTTAATATTGCAATGTTAATTTTTATGTTTAGATCTTAGTTTTGTCCGCTCTCGTAGCCGTAGCTTTGGCTGCACCAGCTGCTGGCCCAGATGCTGAAGCCACCATAGTCAAAAGTGAATTAGAAAACATTGGAGTTGATGGATATGACTTTGCGTGAGTTCAAACTTATATTTAACCTTCACAGATCATCGTATTTTCAAAACTGTTTCAAAGGGACATTTAAATGAGAAAATAAATATCTTTTATGTACAGTAGAGCATATTCATATTCATCACATTCATTCACAATATGAAATTCAATTTTGATATTAGAAAAAATTAATGGTGTTATAACTTTTATTAACAAAAACTTGCAGTAAAGCAAATAACATATTTTAACACAATCTTCCTTTTTCTAGATTTAAAACATATAAAATAAGAAAATAATATTTATTTTTAACAAAACTAAAACCTTGATGGTGATGGTTTCTCTCTATATAACTGAAAAAAACTTTAACAAAGATTAGCCGGATAACCAAATTAACACTTTTTATTTTGTGCAGTAACGACAAATCATTGCTTAAATGATCGTCGCACATCGCATGATTACACATGCTGCACAAACTTTTTGTTTTCCGGTTCCATTCCTCTAGAGCAGAAGGCACACACCTAACTCTCCGCCAAAATTCTGGGTTCCTCTAGAGCAGTGTCTATCAACCATTTTTTACTTGCTTACCACTTGACCTATCATCGCTAATCCACGTACACTACCCACATTATGTATAATAACGATAAAAAAACTTGTTAAATAAATAACAAACAATAAAAATGGAAAGACAGTTTGGAGAGTTCCCTTAGTAACATCTTTTGATGTTGTTATCTTTTGTTACTTTTTATCTTATCTTTTATGTTCAATTTATCTATCTATAATATGTCCGCCATTACATATTTTTTTGGCCTCTTGAATTGTAAAGCTAGCTTTGACATCGTGTATACATCAAGCGAAACTAGAATTTTACTCACTATGTTGCAAAGTCCGGCTACAATGCGGTAAAGTCAATTTCCCGCATTGTAGCCGTACTTTCCCGCATTGTGCCAAATTAAATAATTTTTAATATTGTAAATATTCTAAATAGTTGAGAAAGATGGTTCGTTCTGAACCCGCCAACCCCACTTCCGCCGCCCCCACCCACCAACGCTCTCACTTCCGATCCTCCCCCCACGTCCAACCCCCCCCCCCCCTCCACTTTCGGTTCCCACCCCGCTTCCGGAACCGGAAGTGTGAGTGGGGTGGGAACCGGAAGTGGGAGGTGGGAACCGGAAAAGGGGTGGGAACCGGACGTGGAGTGAAAAGCGGACGTGGGGGCGGGAATGGGGGACCGGAAGTCCCCCATTCCTCCCAAAGGAGGTGGAGGGTTTATTTGTTTCTTTAATAATATTTGTCCAACAAAATTGTGGCCAAAAAAAATTATACAAATTTCGTGCGGAAATGTTTTTACAGCGCTCCAGCTAATGGGGAACTCGTTCCCCAAACGAACTGTCGCGTCAAAATCAAACTTTCCACACTCTAATGTAAATAACTATTTCTGCGTACACCCGTAGATCATTTCAAGTACCCTAGGTTGAGAAACGCTGCTCTGGAGCATAAGACACCTTTAAAATGTCCTTTATGTACGATTTTAGTCTTCTACTTGGAGTAGGAATTTGTAATCGAATTATCAATAAAGGCTCAATCAACTGGGGTTACTTCATTTAAAAAAAATCTTCTATTCATTTTGAGTCGATCATTGGCTAAGTTAAGTAAAAAGCAACATTTATACCGCTGTGGCACATCATGCCACAGCAAAATCTCATTGGTCATCTTTGAGTTGCTCTTGCAGTTGTAGAGGAGTGTCAAACATTTATCAGAAGTATCAGTACCACCCTTGTGATGTTAAAGTCCATAATGATTTACGTTTTTTTTGGCATTGTGGGCATAAAAAGAGGGCGATTCTATTTTTCTTTGGTATAAAAGACACAAGGTTTTATTGTTATCAAATGCAAATTTTGATGTACCTTTCCACTTTTTCATCAAGAAAAGAGGGAGGTACTTGTCTCCTGTTTTTCCGTAATATTTCGATCAACATTCATCATCATTAATCAGCTTGTAGCGTCCACTGCTGGACAGAAGCCTCCCTTAATTTCTTCTGATTGCGTTCCAATTACTTTTACTTTCTAGCATGGTTTCGGTCATATTCTCCTTGACCGGCCATACACCAGTTTTTCTTGCTTATCCTATCGTTCGCAAAACAATATCGTATGACACGCGTCATCTCTTTCGCCGCAGTACCAGCACTGATTGGTTCGCCTTTTGCCTATTCTGTGTAGAAAGGCATTAAATCACCCATGTCCTCTTAGCGCCTGGGTCACATTGTAATCGACGTTTCCGTGTTTACGTTCAGCCCAGATTTGCACAACCAGAATCAATTCTCGCGTCCATGCGCAGTTTTTTGCCTCTTGCCAGGCATTTTGCCAACTCGGCATGGTGCGCTGCCGCGCTTCTTTCTTGGATAGGCCTTGGCATTTTCTGAGGGCAATCCTTTCGTCTACAAGGAGTGTTATTGGTGGGGATCCAGCCACCACTTATACAGCCTCTGCCGAGACTGTCCGGTATGCAGAGACTACCCTAATCAAGGCCCTCCTCTGTGCTCTTATCATAACCGTTCTGTTTATTCCCAGTTACAGGCCAGTTCCCCAGATCTCCGCTCCGTATAGCATGATTGAAGTGACCACCGAGGACAATGATTATCTCTACCAATTCGAATCTGGTGTCCTAGATATTTATATAAGACAATCTGTTCTATTTTGACATTATCCACTGAAATGATTTCACTCAGTACAAGGTTGGTCATTATTTGCGTTTTTGAGTAGTTGATGCTTAGGCCCACTGGGTGTGAGGCAGCTTTTAATTTTTCGAGCATTTTTCTAGCTTCATCAATATAGTCTGTTATAAGCACAATATCATCGGCGAAGCGCAGGTGACTTATTTTTTCGCCGTCTATGTTGACCTCCATGTGCTCAAATTCGACCATTTTAAACATGTATTCCAGAAGTGCTGTGAATAATTTGGGCGAGATGTTATCTCCCTGCCGTACCTCTGTATCAATTCCGAATTTATTAGTTTCTTCGTGTAATCTCACGCATGCAGTCGCATTTTTATAGATGTTGTTGATTATCGCGGAATATCTGTGTTCTATACGGTATTCGGCTATTGCTTCAATTAGTTATCGTTGGTTTATGTAGTCGAACACCTTCTCGTAGGCAAGGATAAGGACTAGAGGCTAATTTTATCTTTTATGTTCAATTTATCGCACATCGCAATTGTGCTCTACACACTTTACAATTAGTGTTTTGACCACTAGTAGGTGGTCGTTTGTGCCAAGGCCTGCTCTAAATCCGGCTTGCTTCTTAGGTTGGTAAAAATCTAGCTTCGGTGTTAGTCGCTTAGTTATGATCTTCATGTACAGCTTATACATATGTGAAAGGAGGCTTATGGGCCTGTAATTTGCAAGGTCTGCTGGATTTGATTTTTTGTGCACGATAATGATAATTGCATTGTTCCATTTTTGGGGATCTTCTCTTCTGTGAGACACTTATTAAACAAACTATCAAGCGCCTGAATAAGTCTTTCTCCGCCCTAATTTATGGCTTCGACAACGATTTCGTCTTCACCCAGGGCCTAATTTATTTTCATTTCCTTCAGTGACATTTTAATTTCCTCCATTTCGATCATAGTCGCTCAAATACGTGAAAAACACTCTGGCGTCAGACAGACTCCACATAAATTTCAAGACGTTGTACACAAGACACTGAATAAAATTTGGCAAAACTCCGGAAGCTACAGTTGACAGATATAATAACTTCAATTTACAAGAGAGGGCGCAATCATATTCACTTATTTTTAAATGCTACGATAATTTACAATAATGATGGGGTCCGTGTGACCGCACGATGGCTTTTGAAGGTTCAAAAATTGAAAATAGTTAAGAAGTTACAAAATTAAAACGTTAAAATTTACAGTTTTACCCACCAATTTTAGTTTTATCAGTCCTAATAGTGTTACACAAACATTTGATTTTAGAATATAGATAAGTTTATGAAAGATAATTTTGAATATTCTACAAGTTTGTTTGAAAAATTTATTGCAAATTGTATTTTTTAACAAAATAGCCTTGAATAAAGTAATTGTAAGTAATATATTGCAAAATCTCGTTTTGTATAATGCTTTCATGTCAAAATACAATTGATTAAATTTAGAATATATCATGGAATCGCGACCATTCAAGGTATTTTGATAAAAATCCTTGGAAGTCTAGTTCAGCACAATATGGTTTCTGAAACTATGTAACGTGAGTCCCAAAAGTCTTGAAATACACTCTTGCCATGCATTTGAAAAAGTAGGTCATTTACTGATTCAGACACATATAATTAAACAAATTATCAAATGTCATTTTTAAGTAGCTGTCAGTGGTCTTGAAGTTATGTTGCATTGTTTTTAGTGTTAAATTCAACAATTTCCTTAGTTATAAATAAAACGCCTTATCATAAATTTAACACTAATTTATTTTATGGTGTTGTGAATTATAAAATTAACAAAGAAGAACAAACATTACAACAGATGTTGACTGGGTTGTCCATTTCCACACGAATACACAAATTAATTCGCCGTTTTATGTTATTTCTACCGGTCTAACTATATATAATATCTTACTAATCTTACTATTTAAATATCTTAAATTACTCTACGTAATTTAAAAATGTTTACAAAAGAGCAGAAAACTGTCGAAAATTATTTTCGTAATGATAGACGCCTGGAAAATGGTGAATGGAAATATAGTATCGACCTGTGCATTGAAGAATTTAGGCCAGGTTTTCCTATGGCTGTATTTAATAGGAATCAGTTCAGAAGGCAGGTATTACGATCAGTTGTTTGAGCTCGAAGTACTGGTAACATTAACAACAAACAAAGAAGTGGAGGGCCTCATATTAATAATGAGAATATTATAAACAATATCAGAAATGCAGTCCAAGACGAACCTACCACTTCAATTAGGAGACTAGCTCAACAGTTGAATTTAAGTCGTACTACCACTCACAGGATTATTCGTCAAGATCTTCACATGAAACCAAATAAGTTGTAAATGTACCAAGAACTTTTATCACTCTGGTGGTAACCTGGTGGTTTACCTAACTCTGTTAGGTAAAAAGACTGGCCTACTGTCGGTGGTTCAGTGAAAATATGAAAGACGAAGTGTTATATTTAACATTTTTCACTGATGAAGCTTGGTTTCATCTAAACGGATACATTAATTCCCAAAACATACGCATGTGGAGTGTTGACAACCCACATTTTTTTAGAGAGACCCCACTGCATCCAATCAAAGTTGTTGAGTGGTTAGCAATGTCAAGACGCAGAATTATCGGTTCAATATTTTTCGATGGTAATTTAAACGCTGACACTTATGGAGCCACAACAATTTATTAACGAACTTCATGATGATGATCTCCAAAATGGCTTCTTCCAACAAGATTCTGCTAGACCGCACATTGACCGCGAAACATTAAATTTTATTCATTAATTCTTCGACCACTAATAAGCAAGCTAATAAGCAAACGTTCTTGTGATCTAACTCCTCTGGACTTTTTTCTTTTTCCATTTAAAAAATTCAGTATTCAACAGTCCAGTGGATACAGGTGGTAGAGTCATCATTAAATGTGAGTTAGCAAACAAAATTCCTTCTATATATCCTTGTATATAGGCTGCACACCTTCCTTTTGCGACAACACACATAACACAAATTAATATAACTCATCAATATTACAAATTACTAACATCTAATCAATATGTGCTGGATTAATCAGATTAGTGTATATGCTGCTGAGGCCGGCTGTGTCCATCTTGTCGTTTATGCAATTTATTGTTGGTCCTTTTTATGAACCACATTTCCGAAAATAGCCGTTTATTTTAAATTTCCTTCAAAATGTAAAATTTTGGAATTTTTCAAATCAAATTTGTGGCCAGTAGTTATGGCATGGTTGGCTAATGCTGTGTTAGGTTGTTGGAATTTGTTAAATGGCCTGCAATCTAATCTGTTTAAACACAAAAACCTCCTCCCTACGACGTTACCGTTCCAATAATAGTAAATACTGAGTTTTTTTGTAGAACTTTCCACGAGTTCTATTTAAAACATTTTTCAAAATATCGTTTAGTTTTCGAATTATTATCGAAACTTTGAGTCAAGCAAAATGTAAAACAAAAACAAAATCTGGCTTTGTTTCAAAGTTTTATTATTTTTTTGACAAACAAAAAATCATTCAATTTCTTATAGGAAATAAAATAAAATGGAATTAACTCTTTAATTTATTATTTGAAATATTTTTTTAAATTCCGCACAGTTTCCGAGTTATTTGAGCATTTTTGAGACAACAGTATATTTTGTACTCATATCAGTACTAGGGCGAAAAGTCAATTTTTCGCGAGGGCGAAATTGTGCACATTCGCTCGAGAGGGAAATTGACATTTCGCCCGTAATACAAACAATATTTTTTATTACTCATGCGAGGGGATGTATCTTACAAGTTTGGTATTCAGGGGCCAGCAAAATCTATATTATCACTAAAAACACTTTGAAATCAAACTTTAAGGGAGATATGTATTTGTATCCATCTTTTGGTGTATGATGCATAAAAAGATAATAAAACAAACACAGAGGCATGTAGAGTTGTATTATAACTTATTATTATTCCATGAATAGGATGGTTGCGACAGTTACTACGTGGTAATCCATACTTACATTGAATTGAAAAATTCACTTTGTTTTTTACCACACTTATATTATTATTCCAATTTTATAAATTAACAAAACAATAGAAATTACTGAAAATAGTTGAAAAAAATCTGTTTTAAATTTGGATTAAACTTATGAATGACGAAAAATATTTAAATTCTCAAGACTGAAACACTTAAAGACTCAAACACTTTAAACTGGTAATCTCGAATCAAATAACATTAACTTCTTGACCGGAAAACGCGTATGTGGCTCGCGATGTGCTAGAATATATGCTATCTCGATCATCTCTCATTATTTTTCCTCAATTTGCTGACAATTTAAAATGAATATACAAACACACATACAAATATAAATAATTCTAATCTGAATTTTATTCAAATGCCCGTGTGTTCCAGTTATGAAACCAGCAACGGCATCTCCGCCTCCGAGCAAGGACAATTGAACAACGCAGGATCCGAAAACGAAAGTATCTCCGTCCGCGGAATGTTCTCGTACACTGGAGCCGACGGTGTGGTTTACACAGTCACGTACGTCGCCGACGAAAACGGTTTCCAACCACAAGGCGATCACATCCCCAAAACTGCCTAAACCATTACAGCCTGTTCAAATTGTTACGATGCCACTTTAATAAATAGTTTTTGAAAATTGAAAAGATGTATTATTTAAAATTAATAACCTTAATCCTAAAGGCTGGTGGAGCTGGAAATAGCTTAATAAAATTTACAGAAATACAAATTTTGCGAAAAACAGGAAAACCTCTTTAGTGATGAAGATTTTTCAAAATGTTCATAATACAATTGTAGAATAATAAATCACCTCACCAGTTTAATTGTTAGGATAACTATTAGTAGAAATCTTTACCATTCTTATGTATGATACCAAATTAAATTAATATATTTGACACGCGCGAAACCTTTTGTGTGTTTAACATTTAGATTTGTCTTCATTTTTGGTTGTTTGGGAGTGAGTGCGAGTGTTGGGCGGATGGATGGGAAGAAAGGAGCGAAGCCTCCGTTGTGAAACGATTATACAACTCGGAGATGCGGCATTTCGGTGCGATATGGCAACCAAACGCGAAGGTTTCGGTAGCCATGAATTAATTATGTATGATGGGAGATGTGAAACGCGAGATTTCTTTTGCGCAATTTTACAACAACCAAAATCGAAAAAAGAGGTAAAATAAACAGTTTAAGAATCTCGATAAGGAAACTAGAAGAACTTACGAAGGAAATAACTATTAACCACCCAGGCTTGTACAATTTATATATTCTATGTACACTTACCTGCTTAGTTTTATCTATCTAGTTGTAGTATGTCTAGTTTGTTTGTCAAACATAGTCTAGTACCTAAGTCTAGTTCATTTGTCTTGTGCTTATATTACCTAAACTTGTAGTTTAACCTTTTATCAAATATTAGAGAAGTTTCCAACACGTAACCTGATTTCATAAATGTATCTTTAACTCCTTATATAGTAAACATTCAGCATTAACTCCTCTATTGACTATAAATATCGTAGAATCATAAATCATACATCTGTTAAAACCACTGATAGAATTGACGTGGTCACGAATTATTGCAAACACAAGGAAATGAGTATTGGTCTGCGTTAACTAACTCTTCTTTTCTTGAGAATGCCAGGTCCAAAAAACTAGGTAGCGGCTAATTAGAAAAATAAATAGATCCTGCACTACTCATTTTGAAATTTATTTGAATAATAGATTAGTTGTTTTAGAAACTAATTGAATTGTACCTATTGGATAATCTTTTGTCAACAATTCAATTATAACTAATATAGCTTCTTTAGTAACAAGTCGAGTTCTAATATTGTTATGATTAAACGGTTTATACTCCTATGAAAGTTTTTTTTAACTTGAAGTCAATAAAATCTGTAATTAATATTCAAAATGATGTAAATTAAAATGTTAGATTTTGAGTGTTACGTTGGCTTCTGTATAATATTCGCTTAATTAAACCAATTTTTCAATCCGTGTTTGGTTAATTAATAAGATGTTACGCAACGTTCGGTGAGTAAGGAATGAGCAATAAAACGATTTAAATGTCTCTGATCGGAGATGAAGTCGGCAATAATAATTGTATGTTAAAATTAACATTTGAAATAATAGAAATTCTAATTTATAGTTGGTAATATTATTTTGCGTCGTGATTCATATCATCCGCGAAACAATAAAACTTTCCCTGGCGTCGTGAAAGTAAAGCAAGGAAAACTAAATTCGAAATTTGTCTCATTGTGTGAAAAATGTGGGTGGTATGCGCAGAATTTTATTAATATGGGATTCAATTTGTAATAAATTGCTTATAAGTGATTCCTTATTATTATCCAATAATGGACTTGTTTTTACCTAATACAGACAAGAGCTTGAAATGAATTGTGTATAAACTATAAACCGAATACACACACTCTTAAATATTAAGAAAAATCTATAATCCACATGTTTATAATAGCAAAATTGTTTCGTCCTGACGTCAACTGAACACAATAGTTAAGTCTTGACAACAAATATGAACTTAAGTTTCAACTGATTATAATCGATACAATTAGATGAGACAAGATCAATGAGACTTATTAAACACACTAGAATTACAAGAAAATAAACTTTAATCATAAACTTCATCAAATAGACAAAACTAGATACGTAAAAGTAGATTGCATAGCACTGTTTTCTTAGACCTTCCTGCATAGTCCTGTATGTGTGCCTAAAATTGTGCGTATAGTCTTGTCTGCCTAGCACTACCTATCTAGTCTTGTCTGTCTTGTCTTGTATGTCTAGTCTTGTATATCTGGTCTTGGCTGTCTAGTCTTGCCTATCTAGATTTGTATGTTTTCTCTTGTCCGTAGCTTTGTCCGTGTAGTCTGGTCCTTCCAGCTTTTTCTGTCTAGTCTTGTCCGTCTAGTCTTGTGTGTCTTGACTGTCTAGTCTTGGCTGTCTAGTCTTGTCTGCCTAGCACTGACTATCTAATCTTGTCTGTGTAGTCCTGTCCGTGTCATCTTGTATGTCTGGTCTTGCCTGTCTAGTCTTGTTGGTCTAGCCTTGTCCGTCTAGTCTTGTCTATCTAGCGTTTTTTTTGTCTCTTTAGTTCTTTCTGTCTCTACCTTCTCAAACCACAATGGCTCTTCCCTGATAGACATAACAATAGCGACCACGTCAATCAGCAGAAAAATTAGCGAATGGAAAGTAGATCAAGAACATGAAAACCAAAGCGATCACCGCACAATTGCCTTCGAGGTTCGGGAATGTCCACACGCTCGTCCACACGATGTGTCCACACACAACTCGTGCCCAAGAAGCACAAAAAACAGCTAGGCTGGAAACTGACAGCCGAGGGATGGTCTAGATTACAAACAAAACTAGATTCGGAACCTGATCATGACAGCGAACCACCCGAAGACCATACGCAAGCAGTTAATAGTCCTGTAGAATTTACCAAATGTATTTCCAAACTGTGCGATGAATGCTTTCCAAGACGACGTCGACCACAACACTGCCACCAATCTACCCCCTGGTGGACTACAACGATTGCCGCTAAGAGAGCCGCATGCATCAAAAAGGGAAGAGTGATTGATTGAGATTGAGCAACTGATGAACTGAAACAAGAGGCTAGAATCGACTATAGTAACTCCAAAAAAGAATTCAAGATAGCTACATACGCACGCAAGAAAGAGCTGTGGAAGGATCTTTGCAATCAATTAGAAGAAGATATATGGGGCCAAAGTTTTAAAATTATATCAGGCAAACTAAATCTTAGACCAAACATTAGCCTAAGCGAGAAAGAGATAAGTAGCCAGGTAGAAAAACTATTCCCGAAGAAACCCAAAATCAACTGGATGGTCCCCGTAGTAACTGAAATAAAGACCTTTAACCTGGAAGATATTGTAAAAACTACACATAGGATCAAGACCGGGAAAACTCCAGGTCCAGATAGTATACCCACAGATGTGCTCAAAGAAATAGCTACCAGGAGACCGGAAATCGTCTTGAGAGTTATGAACAGCTGTCTAACTAAAGGAGAATTTCCAGATATTTGGAAGGAGGCACGTCTAGTACTCATTGAAAAACCCAAAAAAGATCCGGCCGATTTGTATTCTAAATACCCCAGGTAAACTGTTAGAAATGTTAGTTAAGACACTCCTGGCGAACGAGCTAGAAAGCAAAGGAATATTACACGACAGACAATACGGATTTCGAGCGGGCAGGTCAACGATAAATACCCTGTTCAAAGGGCATGGAGATACCTAACAAAATTAGAGAAAAGGCCTTCAAGAACCAAGAGCTCGCGATTCTTCTTACTCTTGACATAGAAAATGCCTTTAATTCAGCTCCGTGGGACCTCATAATTGACGCACTAAAAAACAGAGGAAATTAGCCCATATCTGATTAAGGTGGTCCAGTCGTACCTCATAAATCGATATGTCATCACAAATAGCGGCTTAAAAATAGAAACAACATGCGGTATCCCACAAGGCTCCATTCTAGGACCTACATTATGGAACATTTTCTACAACAGCATATTAGAACTCGACTTAGGAAAAAACGTTACCTATGTTGCATACGCTGACGACCTAGCATTGATTGTCTGCGGTAGAAATGAGTCACAACTGGAAGATTCCGCGCACAATCCCGTAGCAATAATACACCAACATCTAACAGAACTAGGGCTTAAAATGACACAGCCGAAGACGGAAATGGTAATCCGTGTAGGTAGAAGAAAACTCAAGACTCTGTCGGTAAAAATTGGTGACGCCATAATAACGAGTAAGCAGGCAATCAAGTACCTGGGGGTATACTTAAATAGAAATACCCGTATGACTACCCCCATCAAAATCAAATGCGAGAAAGTCGAGAAGTCACTAATGGCTCTGACTAGGATTACCCCAAACCTCTGGGAACCGCGCGAAAGAAAACGCCGAATACTAATGTTTGCGGTGTCTTCAGCCATCCTGTACGGTGCACCCATCTGGACGCAAGCGCTTAAGCATTCTCTATATAAGAATAAACTAGAAGCCCTAAACCGAAAAATGGCACTAAGAGTTATTTCGGCATATAGAACCGTCTCCACTGCTGCAGCAACCGCTATCGCCTCTCGAACTGAGAATCAAAGAGATGGTCTACATATACCGACTTGAAAAAAACAGTAGGTCTGATGCTAAAGATAAATGTATGGAGGAGTGGCAGCAAAGATGGGGAGAATACAATGGTTGGACCAAAAATCTTATAAAACACGTTAGGTTGTGGAGCAGGAGAAAGTGGGGTGAAGTGGATTACTATGTTACACAGGCCTTCACTGGGCACGGTGTATTTGGAATATACCTTTACAAAATTAAAAAAAAAGAGAACCCAATCTGCTGAAAACCCAATCGTTCTGTCCGGACATTGATTCAGCCGAACACACCATTTTTTACTGTGTCAGATGAATGGACCTTCGTGAAACTACAAATCAATTATGCGGCACAGTCATATCAACATCTAATGTGGCAGAATTGCTTCTAAGAACAGAAGCAGATTGGAACGCAATAACAGCAATGATGAGGGATATAATGAAAGCAAAAGAGATACACGAAAAAGAAAACTGAATTTAGAAACGAGGAGGGATAATTCATCCTGAAGTAATGCCTAGGGGCAGTTTCCGGGATGTTTCTGCTCTTTTTTTTTAATATATTTTTTTTAATTTTTGAAGTCTTGTTTGTCTTTTATCATTATTTTAATAAAACAAAAGTTCTTTCTGTCTAGTCTTGTCTGTCTAGTGTTGTCTGTCAAGTGTTTTTTATTCGAGCGGGAATTAGCTAGCACTTTCGTTAACTTCACAAGTGGCCCCTATAAACTGCGAATATCCTGGAACCGCTCCGAATATCCTGCATACCATCGAGATGTCGGTCTACTGGAAAAAATATTACCAAATCTGCAATTCTTATTTGCAGTAACTCTTACATACCCCGTTCACTCTTGGTGCTTAGGGGTTCAGGGAGTTTCAGTTTACCAGAGTTTACTTTATCTCTGGTTGCGTTTGGCGCGTTTTCTTCACTGTTCGTTCGTCCTGTACTTCTTGTCTTAGAATGGGTTTTATAAATTTTTCTGTGTTAGTACAGCTCTGCTTGCCCTGCTGCATTTTGCTTACCAGTGAGTATTCGTTGGGTGTAATTTTTGTCTTGTTGGTCTATATGTTGCATTCGTCAGTCAATCTCTTGCATGGAAATATTGTGTGGGGCACATTGTCAATACCCTCACAGTAGATGCATTTGTCATCCTCGGCTTTGCCTATTCGGAACAGGTATTCTCTAAAGTACCCGTGTCCACTTAGTACCTGGGTGAGATAGTAATCTATCTCATCGTGGTTCCGTGTAACCACGGGATTATATCAGGTATCATTTTGCAGATCCACCTTCGTTTTGTTGCTGCGTCCCAGTTGCTCTGCCAATTTTCCAGGAGCTTTTCCCATGCATGTTTTTTAATTTGAACCTTGTTTAGACCAACCGATTTGTTTTTATCCCTGACTTTTACACAGCGTCTTGCTTCCCTTGACACTGACCTATACGGCGACTCTCAGCACCCTGGCTAGCTTCTTTCTTGAATGGATTGATTTTCAGCAGAAGTAGAGTCTAGATGGGAGAGGAGTATAGTAGCGTCGAGTGGACAACACTTTCTGAGCTGCTAAAGGGGCCTTCTCCTTTAGCTGCTAAAGGGGCCACCCACATTTGGTATGAGCCGTCCCAAAACTGCAGCAGTTTTTAGGGCCTTGTGCTGGTTAAAGCTTAGACTTCAGACAATCATTACCACCAGATATTTAATGGCGTAGTTTGGGACGATTGTTGCATTTCTTGCTCTAAATTGTAGGGGCCCGATCTTTTAGTAGTACTGCTAAGTAGTACCGCCTCTGTTTCGGTTTTAGCAGGTATGACGATAGCAGGATCATCGGCGAAGCCAGCCATCTCCACACCTTCTGGCAAGTCTAATCAGTCTTGTCTGTCTAGTCTTATCGGACTAGCCTAGTCTGCCTGGTTATGTCTGTCTAGTTTTGTCTATCCTTCTTTTCAGTATTGGAGGGGAAATGCTTTATGCACACCATACGTGTCTGGTAGTGTGGGAGTCTCCAGTAGCCTGGCATACCCACTAAAAACCCCTCCTTGTCTGCTTCGATCGTCCGGTCCCGTTTTACACATTATTCTCAGGTAGTCGCCGGCAGTTTCTTTGTTGTTCTTTCCTGTCCGTTCTTTAGCTCCTGCTTTTTTGTCTGTATCTTTTTGTTTCATGACTTTTTCCATAAATGTTTAAGTTGTTTCCCAGTTTTCATTTCTATCTAAAATTTTTTGGTCAAGGTTATCGCTATTTATTTCTCCTATTATTTTTCTGAGCTACGTTCTTTCTATTTCGAAGCATGGGCATATAAACAATGTATGCTCTTCTGTGTCTGCTTCTCTGTCATATATGCAGGTGTCTGCTTGTCTTTTATTGATTCTCTTCAGGTATGTCATGAAGAAACCATGCCCAGTGAAAAGTTACGTCATGTAATATATTATATTTCCGTGTTTCTTGTGCTCCATGCTTTTAGGTTCCGTTTAAGTATTTTGGTCCATTGAGCTTTGTCTTGGAGACTATTCCAGCTAATTTGCCATGCTTCGAAGGTGTTTTCGCGCTCTTCTTCCATAATCACTGTTTTGTGTGCTTTTATTTCTTGTAAACACAAGCTCCGTGTTTGGATCGCTGTGATTCGTTTTTTTTCCTATCTGCGATCTTTCCTTGATCAGGAGTTCTATTGGTATAACTCCACACATGCCGTTGCTGCTTCTGTCGATATCGTTCTGTATGCGCATACTACTCTTAATGGGGTTCTTCTTTAGCACATTTTTAACTTTTCTCTATATTTTATTTTTTGTAGGCCTTTTTCCCATATAGTTGCCGCATATAGTAGAATTGACTGCGTTGTCAGTGCCAGTACTCTTCCTTTGAAGTAGCTTGGACCACCAAGGTTTGGTAGTACTGCTGAAAGTGCTTTTGTAGCTGTGTCTGCTTTGTCTATTACATACTCTATATGTTTGCTGAAAGTCATTCCGTAGTTTAGGACTACACCTAGAATACTTGCATTCGTTCGTTGGTTTGATTTCATGGTCTCCAAATTGGACTTTTATTTCTCTATGTTTCTTGTAGCTGTTCCAAGAAAACGACTGCTGTAGTTTTTTCAGCTGCGACTTCTAGATTGTTTGTTTCCATCCATTTGCTTATGCATTTCAGAGTACGTTCGACTTTTCTTAAAATATATGCAGTTGTTTCACCTTTTATGCATGCGCATAAAACGTCTGCAAACGCATACAGTTTAATTGGTCCGTCTGGGGCAAGTCGAGTACGTCGTCATATAAAATATTCCACAAGGTGAGGCCTAGCACCGATCCCTGTGGGACCCCGGCGCATTTGTTTAGTAAGTCCCTTTTCAATTTCTATTTGTCTTTATTCTAAATAGGATCTAATTTTATTTATTAAGTAGGAGTCGATTCCTCTGTTTATTGTTATTTTCCACGAGGCGTTGTTGAATGCATTTCTCATATCGACAAAGATAGCAAGTGTTGCTTTCTTTGAACTTCTTCTTTCGATGAACTGTTTTACACGTTTTATAGCGTTGTTTGTGGAGCGTCCTTTTCGGAATCAGTATTGTTTTTCGTTTAGTCCTCCTTTTTCCTCCAGGTTCTTTTTGAGTCCCTCGTTTATTATAGTTTCGAACAGCTTCCCGATTACATCTAGTAGACATATTGGCCTGTATTTTAGTACAGTCATCCGCAACTCTTCTTTGGTTTTGATATGAGCACAAGTTTTGCTGTCTTCCAATGTGTTGGGAAAACTCTGCCTTGTAGACACTTGTTTAGTATATACAGTTTTAACCACTTCCGGAGGAATTTCGTAGGGTCCAGGTGCTTTCTATGTCTTTATGCGGCTTATTGCATAGTTCATCTCGTTTTCTGTCATGTCTATGTTGTCTTCGGTGTTTTCGGTTTTATGTCTTTGGTCTATTTTTTCTGCTGTTGTGATAAAGAGTTCTTCAAAAATCTTCTCTTTGTGGTCCTTTTTTTAGTTATCTTTGGGTAAGTAACGTGCATTTGTTGTCTTACTATCTTGAACGAGTCTCCAAATGTGTCATTGTCTAGGTTTTTGCACAGTTCCAGCCACTTGTTTAGTTTAGCACTTGTAATATTTTCCCTTAATCCTTTTTAAATTTTGTGTAGTGAGCTCTGTATGTCTCTCTTTTTTCGTGTTTTTTTTTTGTCTTTGGAATTTTCGTCGTTCAGCCTTGCAATTTTCTATTTCCTTGGCTATTTCATGTGTCCACCAGTATGGCATTTTTAAATATTGATCTGCCTTATAGAATTTGCCTGTAGTGCGGTGGTACGCCCTTGGCAGGCATTATGTTAGAAATTTTGAGTCTATTTGTTGGCCTGTTGGACCCAACCGACCTGCAAAACTTTCCACCAGCTTCTCATTATTCATTATGTGTTTTGTATCCGTAGTTTTTTCTGTTTGTTCGCACTTTGCACGAACTTTGTCTGGTACAAAATGAAGTCATGTTCAGTTGTCAAATTTTCTTCCTCGTCGAGGACCTCCCAGGTGAATTTAATTTTTATTATTTCTTCAGAGACTATAGTGAGGTCTATGTATGAGGTACCATTTTTTCAGCGTAGCGTGGGTTTTTTTCCATCGTTTAAGATCACCATGTTTTGCGTTTGGGTCATCTCCAGCGTTCGGATGTCTTTGTCGTTTCTAAAATTTCCGCCCCAACTTCTGTGTTTGGCGTTGAAGTCTCCGACCACTATTACAAGTTTGGTTCGATCTGCTATATCAGCGCTCAGTTCACCAATGTGTGTCTCAAAAGAATTTGCTGTGCAGTTTGGGCTAATGTATGCAGAATATAATAAGGCGCTTTGCAGTTCCACACATACTTGGCTTGTATTTAAGATAGCTGCGTCTATGTCTGCATATATGTGGTACTTATGTTTGCTTTTGTTTTTTTTTCTTGTTTGGCTTGCTAATTATTATAAGTCGCAATCCTGGTCGGGGAGGTGACAACTAGGGCGGTTTTCACTTACCGTCCGGACTGCCTACCCTGAATGAATGCAAAAATATGCGATAACGGGGTGGGTGGGCATACTAAAAGCCAAAGTGGAATAAAAATAGTCTTATCTGTCTAGTTTTGTCTGTCTAGTCTTGTCTCTCTAGTCTTGTTTGTCTGGTCTTGTCTGTATAGTCACAAAATTACAAAATCACAAAATTAGAATTCAACGCTCAAAAATCGGAGGCTCTCTTCTTCGGTAAGAAACCAAATCAAGTTAAACCAGTTTTTAAGCTTAACGGAAACTCGATACACTGCTCTGAGCACATTACATATCTGGGAATCCTAATAGACAGTAAATTAAAATATAAAGAACATATCAGACAAATATGTGCCAGCCAAGTCAAAATAGTCAGTTTTTGGCTCAGTTCGGCAGCAATGATGGAGTGGGGTTTGGGCAAGTCTGCTATATCGACTATTTACAGAGGGGCTGTCGAACCTTGTCTGTTATATGGAGCGCCGGTATTGTCTAGTGCCTGTGAATTTAGAGAACGGAAAATGCTTCTTAGCGTGCAACGCGTGTGCACAATAAGAACTGCGAAAGCATATAAAACTGTCTCTAATGAAGCTGCCTGCGCTATATCCGGCCTATTAGCTGTGGATATGAGATTGGCAGACACCTCGGCCAAATACCTTCTGCACAGTATGCACGCGATCGAATTTCAGGAATTGACAGGGTTACCTGTTACTCCTCAAATGATGGAAAGTAGATTGTGCATCCAGGGTAGGATACATCCTGAGGAACTTGGCTACATAAACTATTATATCGGATCAACTGAAGAACTGAACATGAAAGTGTATACGGACGGGTCAAAATTTGACCAGGGAGTAGGAGCTGCATTTGTATTTTTTCTCCACGACAGGGAAACCTACTTCGAGAAAATTAGATTGGCGCAGTATTGCACAATATTTCAGGCCGATGACTTGCAATTTATAAAGGCTTAACTTACAGTAAGTCGCAAATTCAGAACTTATCAGGTTGATCAATACTAACGGATAGTAAATCTGTTTTGGAAGCACTAAAATATATGACCAAACCAACAAAGTTACTGGTGGACACCTAGGAACTAGCTCGAGTGATCTCACAGAATATCGACCTGCGATGGCATGGGATTAAAGCTCATGCGGGAGATCGCGGAAATGAAAGAGCGGATAGCTTAGCCAGACAAGCATCTGGGTTAGATGAACTAGAATTAGTATGTACGCTAGAACCACAAATCGTTTTTAATCAGATAGCCCACAGACATGTGAGGAACAGTGTTTCGTTGTGTATTCTACAGAAATGGCAGTCTATATGGCAGACAGCACCGACCGGAGTATGGACACAGAAATTTATACCATCCATATCAGAGTGGCAGAAGATAAACATAGATCTCTCACATCAGGCAGTCCAGCTGATCACAGGACACGGCAACTTCAACTGTTACCTCCACCGAATCGGAAAAATAGAATCACAAAATTGCGAATGTGGAACGGAGGACACAGCTAACCATGTACTGCTCGATTGCCCAAGGACCCAGGAATGGAGACAACACACCGAAATAAAAATGATTAGGGCTGGGAGCACCTGGCCACACTAAAAAGAAGATCAAAGAAAGAAGAAAAAAACTTCAAGTTTTGGAGAAAGATCACCTATGGTGGAAAACTCTCGATACCTGCGTAAAAAGATTACAGCGATTAGCCCACTACCGAGAAGAATAAGTCGTAATTAGTAAATAAAATTTAGGTTATTTCAAATCTTCAAGGTAATTTTAAATCTTATCTTAAATAATATTTCTACTTTATATGTAGATTTTTAGAGTTAACCTTATTTACTTTATATAATTTATAGAACATTAGAATGATAGATTTATACAGACAGGGACAGGGACACAGCATAACAGCGGTATTTCGGTCCATAAAATTGTTAACTTTATTATCAATAAACCAATTAAGAAGAAGTCTTGTGTGTCTAGTCTTTTCTGCCTAGTCTTGTCTACCTACTCTTGTCTGTCTATTCTTGTATGTCTAGTCCTGTCTGTCTAGTCTTGTCTCTCTAGGCTTGTCTGTATAGTATTGTCTGTCTAGAGTTATCTGTATAGTCTTGTCTATTGTTCTAAATATTTATAATTTGACGAAATCCTGTACTGCCGGTCTAATTTTTTTATTTATCTTCTAATACAGTTCTGAATTAAATTTCTAGAACGCTATGTTTACTTTTTCTTAACTCATAAAACCAGTGCATTCGACTACGTGTCTTTTTATTTATTTTCTTACAGTTCAAGTTCATGAAATTTCTATGCGAAAAGAAGAGTGTTGTGTCACAATCTGGTTCGCGATTATTATATTAGTATTTTTTTGTTGTGTGCGTGTTTTTTTTTCCTCGAACTTATTGTGTAAAGGTCGAGACGGTAGATCTCGAAAATGAAAAAAAAATGTTTAAAATTTAGGTGGGACCGATATTTACTATAAAAGAGGAGAGATCGTCTCTGCCTGACATAGATACAATCTTACGTACCTACACAAAAACACAATCAAAAATGAAAGTGGTTAGTTTAAATATTAATTTATTTTTTTTCTGAAAATTGACAATTTTCTTGAAATTTTTTGTTGCAATTTACTAAGTAAATTTTTGTTTTAGATCGTTGCTTTTGCCGCTCTTGTAGCTGTAGCTTTGGCTGCTCCACAACATTCACCTGACAAAGACGCTGTTATCGTCAGGAATGAGCTTGATAACATTGGAGTTGATGGGTTCAATTATGCGTAAGTTTTTCAAAATTTGTTAATATCAATTTGTTAATAACAATTAGTTGCAAAAGTAATTTGTTAATAATTAAAACAATTTCCACTGTGCAACTGTCTAAGGATATTTAATTTGGAGAAGTTTAGTTTAATTAACTTTTAATTAAAATTTACTTTATAGAAATGTTAAAAATTCGTCGAAATTAAAAGGAAAACAATTTAATTGTAAGATAATAACATGAAGCATTAAAATATAAAATAATTTGAAGAAAATATAGAAATATAAAACAAAGTCTGAAAATTGTTAGAAGATTTTCAAAATTCATTTAATTATTCTAAACTTTCACAAAATTACTTTATGTTTTTAATTCATGTTAAGATTACTAATATTCTAAATTTATAAATTGAAATGAAACACCTCAAGATGTTTTTCCTTATCAATAAATTTGATTTAAATTTTCAACATTTCTGAGAGCAAAAATCTGTATCATACAAACACACACAACATTGATACCTTTTCTTTCACCTTATCACAATATTTATCATTAATCTAATGTTCAAAAGTTGTTCATAACAAATTGTTAACATTCTGAATAAATTTAGTTAAACCGAAGAAAGAAATTTAAGAGATTTAACATACATTTTCGAGATTTATAAAACTTGTAAACAATTTTGTCTAGACACGTCTGTTTCTTATCTGGTTTGTCCAGTTTTAGTTGTCTAGTATCCTAATCTTGTCTATCTTGACTTATACATATATTTTGTCTGCATTTCCTCCGGTCTGTATAGTTTAGTTTGTCTAGTTTTGTCTATCAAATTTTGGCTTTCTTCCTGGACTTAGTCTATCCTTGTGTTTCAAGACTTGTCAGACTGGTCTTGCTTCTAGTGTAATATAATCTAGGGTAATCTTTCCAAGCTTTTTGGACAAGTCCTGTTTGTTTTGTATTGCTCATTTTTTCTAGTCTATTTAGTCTTGAATAAACTAGACATTCAAGACTAAATAGACTAGAGTAAATGAGCAATAAAATCTCGTTATAGGCTTGCTTGTCTAGTTTTATCTGTCTAGTCTGACCTGTCTGGTCTTGTCTGTCTAGTCTTATCTAGTTAGTGTTGCATCTCTAGTTTTCTCTATCTCAGCGTGTCTGCTTAATCTTGTCTAGATTACTTTGCCATGTATTAATTTAAAAAAAATATTTTCTAGATATGAGACGAGCAATGGAATTTCGGCCTCAGAACAAGGCCAAATCATCAATGCTGGAACCGAAAACGAAGCTATTGCCGTTCGTGGACAATTCCAATACGTCGGTCCTGATGGAGTAACTTACACCGTTACTTACGTCGCTGACGAGAATGGCTTCCAACCACAAGGCGCTCACCTTCCCCAACCACCGCAATAAATAAATACATTTAGGATTAAGTTAATCTTTATTTTCTTGTTTTCTTGTACATAATTGCTCAATAAACTTTTAAGTATAAATGTTTAGCTTTTACTTTATTCAAGGAACCTTTATTTTTTATGGATGTGTCTATTTAATCTACTCTGTCTAGTTTTATTTGCTTAGTATATATCTAGTTTTGTGTATTATCTGTCTAATTCTTTTATGTCTAGTCTTGTCAAGCTTGTAGTCATTTTCTATTTTGCCCTAGTTCTCTCTGTCAAGTCCTAAATACTTTATCTTTCAAATAATATAATAATAATAAAAAATATATCTATAAACATGAAATCTATAAATAAGAAAATTATTAAAGCAAATAATTTTTGAATTAAAGAACTTATCTTTCAAGTAAAAAATGAATCTATAAACAAGAAATCCATAAACTCGAAAATTATTCAAGCAAATAATATGTTAATTAAATATTCTTTTATTAAAAAAAAATATATCGTAATAATATCGTCAATATTATGGGTTTTAGTGTATCTGATTGTTCATAATTGCTGGAAATTTGTACAAATTGGTTGTAAAAAAGCTGTAATTTTATCGTAAATGCGAAGTAAAAACTTAATGTTTATAATGAGGATGTTTTATTTTTGGTCCAAATAAGTGGTAACAATAAGCAATGAAGATAATTTTCATTTAATGGGTTTTTCTCATGAGCAAACGTTTGCAAAAATTTTATTGGTTTGTTCTGACGAAGCCTTGACATGAATCAACATCACTTGGGGCATGGAAAAGAAAGAGGATCGATGTTCTCATAAAATGCAGTGAAAAAATGCAGAAATAATTATAATAGGGGGCGTTTAATATACATTCTAGGTTTAATTTGGATTAAAGGCTGAATTAAATTAGAATTTAATTAAAATATAATAATAATATAAAAATATTGTTAATAATAAAAATATAAATATTAAATTTACATTTTTTACAGATTTTACATAGATGGAATAGTTGTAAGGGCCAAATAGTATGTAGAACCTTGAGGATTTTATAGTTTGACAAAATAAATATTTAAAAACTTTAATTAAGAACTCTTTCATTAAAAAAATCCTGTGTCAACGCTATCGACCGTGAAGATACCGAAATATTAATTTCAATATTAAAATCAACGATCTATAACTTTCTACAATTATCAAGCAGAACAAAATTGAATATATTTTTTTAATTTTGAACCTAAATTTAATTTATTTTTGAATATATTTTTTGAATTTAATTTTTTGAATTTATTTTTTGAATTCATCAGTTCAGCTTTGAGTTTGTGGGGTTGCTGCCATCAATTGATAAAATATTTTGAAAAACTAACACAGTGACTTCATCGTCTAATCCTTTCTCTACAAATGTGTAGAATTTTATTGTTCCACCGGGAGTGGAACCTATTAATACGATTTTTTTAGTGAAACCAGATACGTCAATCAGGTGTTCTAACCAAAACTGAACACGAAAATTTCAAAATAATCAAAAAAATGCGAAAAAATATATTAAAGCTTAAAGAATTTCAATTAAGATTTTATTTAACATGGGTGTCAATAAGAAGTACTGCTTGACAACATTTGACTGGTCCACCTTCGCTGGGGACGCCGCCGCCGTGGGGAATAATTTTTCCTTCAAAGGTTTTCTGCAAATATCTCGTCAATGCTTTAATAAAGACAATTATTCTATAAATAAAATATAATTAATTAAATAAAATAATTAATTAATAATACATTTTTTAAAATTTCTGGTACAATCAGATCAACACCTACACAATGGCTACGAGTGCTATGCAACGTACTCCCCAAAAACTTACGCAGAAAAACTAACTAAATGTATTGTCTGTGTATTATCTGTCTAATCCTTTTATGTCTAGTCTTGTCAAGCTTGTAGTCATTTTCTACGTTGCCCTAGTTCTCTCTGTCAAGTCCTAAATACCTTATCTTTCAAATAATATAATAATAATAAAAAATATATCTATAAACATGAAATCTATAAATACGAAAATTATTAAAGCACTTATGCTTTTTGAAATTAAAGAACTTATCTTTCAAGTAAAAAATGAATCTATAAACAAGTACTACGAGAGCACAAAAAATTGTGACAAACCTAAAACTGCGGATACATGAGGATATCCCCCAAATGAGCTGCACCCGACTAAAATCGAAAAACCCTATTCGCCTGGCCGAACAATTCCAAAATAGCAACTACGACTCAAAAGTCCAATGGATACTATAATCCAATGGATTCCAATCGTATCTTAAATCAGACAACCAACTAAAAACCTGGTTTGAGAGTAATAATTGTAATAATTGAGACAGAATTAAGCAGGAGAAAGTGGACAGCGCTAAACCTAGCGCGCTGTGGAAATGGCAGATGCGCAGACTCCTTGTTCAAATGGGGGAGGACAACGTCACCTGAATGCGACTGCGGCGCGCCGAGGCAAACCATTCAACACATCCACAGTGAGTGCCCTCTACGCTCATATGCAGGGGATTGGTCCGATTTTCTGGAGGCGTCCCCTTCGGCGCTAGATTAGATCACAAACCTTGACGTTGACATATGAAAATGTCTATATATTTAAGCAAAGCATGTACCTAGCCATATGCTAAATAAATAAATATAAAAAAATGAATTTGCACCACCATATTTGCACGTTCATGTAGGACGTATGTACGTATGCAAAAGTATTTATTGGGAATTTTACAAAATCGATCGGTTTAGTCCCAAAATGTGAGTGCAAAATGTGAAAAGCGATTTATTTCCCTTTTTTGAATTTGGTTCACGCTTCACGTTTCCGCAAATCGAAATCGAATGGTGGGTAGATACTCAATTTACACATGTTTATAAGGGAAGGACGGAGTAATTCACTCATGCTATCGAAACGACTAGCTGCCTAATCATGAATAGTATCAAAATTATAGATGAACGTCTGATCTGATCTATCAATGTAAGTTCCCAATCAGAATTGGTCAAGAAACCCATTTTCCGAGAGCGGTTGGGTTGACGTTCGTGTTTGCGTCCTGCCAGCAGCCGCTGTTTTTTTTATTCCCGGTACAGAAATGCAGAAAAAAATCGAAAGTGAAAAAATGTGTTCATCACCGATGTTTTTCGCTGCATCGTATGGTATATAATGTTGTGGAAAGAAAATTCCGATTTTGACAAACTAGAAATTTGAGGAATTTCGGAAAATCCCCCCCTACTGGACCGCAACCGGTGAGGAAGCGAAATTTACAACTAGGGTTTGACGGTCTTTTAAACCCGGTTTTAAAAAATCGGTTTTTAAAATAAATTTGTCACATTTTGTAAACCGGTTTTTAAATTAAGAAAACCGGTTATAAAGAATTCAAAGAAACGGCTGAATCTTCATATTGGAAAAAAAAACAAACTAATATTTTGAATTTTATGAAAGTGAAAACGAGTAGTTTAGAAGAAATCATATTTTCGATATGATTTCATGCAGTAATGGTTGGATTTTCTATTAATAGCATTACAAATAGCTCTCATTTCTACGAGACTCTCTTCAACAACATTTCATTACCAAGTAACTTTAGAGTAATGGATCTCATTCATACGTTTTATGCCAATGCCAAACGTGAAACTATTATTGAATTATATTCAATAAGAAATAATAGGAAAAGAAAATCTATAACTTTAGACGACTGGACTAGCAGAAAAAATCATAGATATTTAAATATTAATGTACACCACTTGGCAGAAGATTTTAATTTAGTATTAGTGCCAATAGATGGTTCCTGTGATGCTCAGAGAACATTAGAATTGGTATCTACAGACCAATTAGTTTATTGCCAAATTTCTCAAAGCTCTTTGAGAAACTAATAGAATGTAGAATAACAACCTTTTTAGACAAATATAAATGTCTAAGTAAGACACAACAAGGCTTCATTAAAAGAAGAAATACGGACACATATGTTTTTGTTTTGTCCAAAACATTTTAGAAAACCTGGACAAAAATATAATCCCAACTGGAATTCTACTAGATCTAACAAAAGCCTATGATCTAGTAGTATTCCTTAATACTCTTAAAGAAATTAGAAAAATATGGAATAAAAGAAGTGGCTTTAATATAGGATCGTTCCATAGTAACAGGGAGCAGTTGACAAGAATAAAAACCATGCAAGGGTAGGCAAAGTCAAACATTAGAAGAAATAGTATTTGGATACCACAGGGAAGCTTAATAGGACCGTTTCGGTTTACCTTATACATAAACAACCTACCTCATAGCACCAAGAACACGTAACATAAAATAACTCAGTATGCAGATGATACCAGCCTGTTGTAAATAAGTAAGGATGTCGAAGAGATCTGCTATAATACGAATTGAATGATGCAGGCCCTGGAGCAATGGTTTGTGACAAATAAACTTATTGCAAATAAAACAAAAACTAACATAATAACATTCAAGACAAATTGAAGTACAATAAACTATCCAAAAGAATGCAAAATGGGAGAAGATATTTTGGCTGTAAGATTTTTGGGTATCTTCATTGACGATACATTGGAATGGTCAGCACGTATAATGCAACTAAGAATTAAACTAAACAAAGCAGTATATGTGATGAGGATACTAAAACGCTATGCAGATTTTGGGACCTAAAGACTCGTCTGTTTTTCAAATTTCCTTAGCCACCCACCTTCATTACGGAATCTTTTTTGAGGTAATGGATATACAACATATTTTCAGAATTCAAAAACAGGCTTTCTGTATTCATCTAAACCTTAAATGTAGAGTCCTGCAGGGGTAAATTGCAAGAGGCAAACATATTAACCACTACGAGTACATATATGTGTTCGAAAGTTTACTGATTTTATTAAAACACAAAAATCTACTGATGAAATGCGAGACATCAATTGAAAGGAACTCTAGATATATTAAATCTAGTGAAAAGCAAACTATAAGAATATAAATCTGTTTATTATAAACATTGAACCTTATAGTATGGAAGAGTATTGGGCTGCAGTATCAGCTGCATCTCTCCAGATGAACCAAAAAAATGTTTAATTAAATATATCTTTAAAGTAAACCGTGTGTATTATATATTTTCTATTGCATATATTATTTTTGTTATTCTTTATACAGGGTGAGCCATTTAACATGACCACCCCAAATATCTCCGCTGCCTTTAGAGTGACGAGAAAAATGTCAAAAGGAAATTTTATTGATTTCGAAGGGCTGACACGGTGGTTCAAAATTATTTTCCGTCAAGGTCACAGTTTATGCGTCCTCAAGGTCATCAATGGTTTTTCAAATGCGAACATGTTATTTTTGTATCAAGACATTGTAGCCACTATTCAGACGAATCCAGTGACCCATGATATCATGACCTTGAAATGATTTGAGAAGTCTATCGAAAATGATATTACATAGACAAGCAGAGAAAGTGGATATGATTCTGATTCATGGTGAGATCGGTAGGAACTCTGTGCGAGCGCATGAGCTTTATGTACAACGTTATCCTGACAGAAGTCATCTTTCCGTTGATGTTTCGATCAAAATATTCATTTATTCCGTGAAAGGGGCAGTGTTAATTCACGCAAAAGAAACGTCAAAGCTCATGATATTATGCATTGTTGGATTCGTGTGAATAGTGGATACAATTTCTTGATAAAAAATAACATATTACCATTTGAAAAACCATTGATGACCTTGAGGACACATAAACTATGAACTTAACAAAAAAGTATATTTAACCTATGTGTCAGCCGTTCGAAATCAATAAAATTCCCTTTCGACATTTTTTCCGTCACTCTAAATATAACGGAGATATTTACCCCAAATATCTCCGTTATAACGTTAACGTCACGTTAAATGACCCACCATGTAGACATACTTAATTTAGTTTCTGTATTCTTAGATATGCTTACATTTAATGAAATAAATTTATTGATTGATGGATTTATTGATCTGAAAGGCTACAAAATTTCAACTTGAATCTAGAAACTGAGATAGTTGGTCAACAAATGGTGGTGCTGCTGTTATGAAAAAAAAATGGCAAATTATCATCTACAATTAATCAACTATGCTATTCACACGCCATCCACTTAGCAGTTACTGATGTATTATATAAACATAGAGAAAGGCTGAAGCTGAAGCCGGCATAAATGTTTCAAGTGAGGAATCGGAAGATGAAGATGAATATAACGATTATAAAGATTCTCTTTATTATGTTTGTAACCGGAAACTTCCTATTCCTATTTTGTCTGACAATTACCAACAACCAGTTTCACAAATTAGAAAAATTTGTAATATCTTTAGAAAATCTCCAGTAAAAAACACAATTCTTCAAAATTATATCAAACAAGAAAAAGGAAAGGAATTAAATTTAATTCTTGACTGCAAAACAAGATGGAATAATATAGAGGACATGACTTGAGTATTTCTGGCAGAAAAAGATTGTGTTGTTTGTGCATTGAATAATATTGGTTCTTCTTATATGTGGAACGAAGCTCAAAATCTATAACAAAAAAATCAATAAATCAATAAAAATCAATAAATTTTTGGAACTTCAGAAAGTCTTGGGACAGATTAGTATAGCAGCTGAAGGCTTAACAAGATGCGACAAGATGCCAATTTATTAACAAGTGAAGGTATATTTGAATTTCTGTTAAATGAACTAAAAAAATTAAACTTAAATAAATTTGAAATTATTACATGCTTAGATGAAGGAATTCAAGAAAGAAGACAAGTAGAATTAGCAACTATTTTGATGTATTTGCAAAATCCACAAAATATTTCCCGTTAAGCAAAGAAATCTAGTGTACTTTCTTTAGCTTCAAAAACCGAAATTATTCAGTTATCTGGAAAGATATTGTCAAGAATGTTTAATATATTTTTATGTGGAAACATATTCTGATGAAGAGAAAATCAAAGAAAATATTGATCAGTGTAATACTTTTTTAAAGGAAGCCATGGGAAAGTCAATGCATTAGTTTCTTGAAGACCCAGAAGAAAAATTTACAAATCCAAGGACACTGAAAGCTGAATGTTCATTATTTGAGGCAACGAATAAAAGAACCAAAAACTTAGACTTGTTATTTGATGCCCTAAAAACTAAAAAATCAAGAAGCTCAGTAGCTAGTGAACGAGTATTTTCAAGGAATATTGTGTACAAAATAAGAACTTAAAAATTAAGCCACCGTCCAGTGGATATTTGAAGTTTTTTAAAATCCTATTTTCATATTAGTGAAATAAAGATAAATACTATTTGAAAATTTGATTTTAATTTGCGTTATTTTGTATGAGTAATGTGTAATTGTCTACTGTGTCTACTAATTTTTTTCTTTTAATTTTGACTTTGATATCGTTTTTTGTTATGTTATGTAAATAACAAAAAACATTTTTCCATATTCTATTTTTTATTCAACAAAATTTTTTTCTCTAACAAAAATTCGAAAACCGACTAAACCCCGACTTTTGAAATCAGGAATTCGGAAACCGGTTGTTCAAAAAGTCGGGTTTTGTATAAACTCTATTTACAACCCTAGCAGAAAAGAGTTGGAATTTGAGAATTGCGGCGTTGAAAGTTGCTTAAGTTGAAAAACGGGTGATATATGACGCGGGAAAAATTGTCGATGATTACCAGGGCTCCGAGAGGGCTCACCGTAGAAGCGAAACGTGTATGGTTTCGGAATGTTGGCAATTGCCGGCGAAAGGATATATTGCAAAAAAATCTGCAAAACTCGTAACCACCTCCAAACTCGGACGCAAAATGAGATTTTTTTTTTTTTCAATAACTTTGTGAACTCTTTGCAACATTTAATAGCCTATGACACGGTCCGGTCTGTTCTTAATCTGCCATTGTAGGATAGGAAATTCTGTCACTTGTACTTTTGTAGATTTTGAATGCGAATTGACTGATGTCTCTACCGGTCTCCTATTATCAACTGTGGAGACCCACAAGTTTCTACGAATCGACAAATTGGCATAGCGCACGCAAGATATAGTCTACCATCTTCGAACGGTGAGGAGGAACACAAAATTCAACCTACTTTTGGTTCGGCAGCCGCAAATGAACGGTTTTGCAAAAACATCTACCGCACGGCCATATTTGCAAAAAATTGAGCGCCCTCCTCGAAGACCCATGGAGGAAGAACTTACGAAATTGGATCCGCAAACCGGTAGTCGTTCTGTCCAGCGGTTGGCTCGTAATAGAACGTCAAAGAAGATGATTTTTTGGCCATTTTTTTGGGTTTTTCATAATTATCTCTCAATATTCAGCTAAGGCTAAGAAAAAAATCGGCGCTTCCGATGTTACTACAGTATAATCTCGATAATCCGACACATATGGGACCAGACAACCGCCGGATTATCAGAATGAGTGGTGGGAGGGAAGAGCTTGAGCGGTCTCCAGACCGTCGGATTACTGGACGTGTCGTCCGAATTACCGAGATAATACTGTAATTTCGTCGCGATTGGGCCAAATACGACCGCAAAACGGCTCAAAAACTGTAATTTTGTTTTCACGCCGCAACCCCGCCGCCCCCGGCGGTTTAACTATGTGCTTTGTAAATTCTCTAGAGTTTTCTAAACATTTTACTACTTTTGCCATGAAAAATTTCTCTCGCAAATTACTCAAAACGTCCGTTTACATTCTCCAAATCCGATTTGACGTATTATTTTTCCAATTTCTCACTATTATGTAACAAAGTTAGCAGAAAAATCCTTGTATTCCAAATATATAATTATAATTTCTTAATATGTATTCTTTTAGAAATCCTATTTTTTACAATTATTTATTGCATTACAATTTTGGAATTATCTGTAAAAAAATTTCTTGAATTTGGCAAAAAAAAAATCAATAATAATCAATCAATCAAAAAAAAAAACAAATTTTTTGGAGAAAAACTTGTTAATAAATTGCATAAACACATAGCTAGATACACATAAATATAACTAGATAAAATTAAACATAATTATACGAAATTTGTGGAAAAGTGAAAAAAATTAGGACACAATTTACGAAATAATTATCAATAATACCTAAAGATGAGGAACAATTTATTTTTTATTCAAACATAAATTTTAATATTCAAACAAAATATTCAAAAAAATGTAGATTCGAGGGAATTAAAAAATTGAATAAGTATATCAATTCTGCTAAAATTGAAAATCCGTATATTAAACGTTTTTGTTTTTGTTCTTATTTAAGTAAAATCTTGTCTTGTCAGGTCTAGTCTTTGACTGGTCTTGTGCTGTCTTGTCTGGTCTTGTCTAGTCTTGTTTGCTCCTGTTTGGTTTTGTCCTGTCTTGTCTGGCCTTGTTTGGTCTTGTAATGTCTGGTCTATTTTCAATTATCATATTCCTGAAATACCACATTTAAAGTTCAATTAACATTGAAAATAAAAAAATAAAAAATTTTCTCATTTTGAAAAATCTCATTTTGTATACAAATTTTTATTTGTATACAAAGTGCAAAAACTATATACAGGTCTTGGCTGGTCTTGCTTGGTCCTCTATGGTCTTGTCTGGCCTTGTCTAGTCTTGTATGGTCTTGTCTGGTCTTGTCTGGTCTTGTTTAGTCTTGTCTGGTCTCGTCTGGTCTTGTTTGGTCTAGTCTGGTTTTGTCTGGTCTTGTATGATATTGTTTCTTTTTGTCTGGTCTTGTCCGATCTTGTCTGATCTTGTTGTGTTGTTGGTTTCATTTTGAAACGAATGATTTAAGTAACAACATAATTTAAATACAATTCGTTATGATGACAGAAAATCGAGAAAGAAATCGTAATTCAAATTAATTAGAAAAATTCCCGGGAATATAAAACCAACAAAATATGCCTAAATATTTCTTTGTTATTTAGAAGAAAATGCTTAACCGAAGACCCACACAAGAAAATAAACTGCCGTTAAAAATTAAAAAAAACTGGTTTCGTCCTTAAACTTGATACATTTCTAAAACAGCAACCGAGATCCGCAAAAAATAATTAGATCGCTAGACATTCCAACACAAACAAATCCTCTCTATTAAATAATAATAATAATCCATGGAATTAAAAAAAATCGCAATTATATGACATTTTAAAATAATATAATCATTGAATCGGAGTGAATCTAAAGGTCGTACTAGATCCTTAACGTGTGGGATAGGTAGAAAGAAGACGGAGGGGCGGTATGAAACCTTTCCAACCCGTCAAAGCATATATAAAGTTCTTCCGAGGGAACGGATGGCACAGTTCTGTGATAACTCAACTTTACACACAACCCAATATGAAATTCGTGAGTTAAAACGGAGAAAATTAAGGAATTATATTTTAATCTTATTTCTGTGTTAAAGGTTGTTGCTTTCGCTGCTCTTTTGGTTGTGGCTTCGGCTGCTCCGCAACGTACCGGCGACAAGGATGCCGTCGTCGTAAGAAACGATCTGGAGAACATCGGCGTTGATGGATACAACTTTGCGTAAGAATAGTTAACTTAAAATTATATCGAGACTGCAATTTCTGTTTGTTCACAGTTACGAAACTAGCAATGGAATTTCTGCTCAAGAACAAGGACAGGTTACAAATGCTGGAAGTGAAAACGAAGCTATCGCAGTTCGCGGACAATTCCAATATGTTGGGATAGACGGACAAACATACACCGTGACTTATATTGCTGACGAGAATGGTTTCCAGCCGCAAGGAGCTCATTTGCCTAAAGCTAACTAATTTCCTGCTTTTACTATTTTTATTTTGACTGAATTTTCACCTGTATATAGTTTTTGCACTTTAATAAAAATTTTGATACAAATTGAGAATTTTTTATTTTCTTAACTTTTTATTATTTTTTGTTTTACTATTTTTTTTTTTTTGATTAACTATTATTTTTTATTTAATCCATTTATTGAACTAGTTATAAAAATACAGTACATTTTAACAATAATGTATCATTATAACTATAACTGGTAGCAAAGGACTTGAGACATTTTTGTGACATTCTTAGTTTTCAGCAAGCCTTGTTAGTTTTAAGTTTTAATTTTGGCTTTGACATTTTTTTAAATGTTGGGATTTTAATTCTTTTATTTAATTTATGAAATTTTATAACCGAAATAATTTTTTTTTTTTGTAAGAAAAGATAAATTTGATGATAAATTTAAATTAGATACAATTACGAATTGAGTAAATTTTCTATTTAAAACTTGTAAGAGTTTTTAAAATAAAAATTAAAATTGAGATAATTGAAAAATGTTGGCTTTAAAAAGTAAATTAATTGTAATGTTAGTTTAATTCTAATGTTAAGTTAATTATTCATTATTTATAAGAATTTAAACATTGAATGTGCCTGTTGATTTTAAAATTTGTAAAGTTAGTTAAATTAATTATAAGGCTAAGAACAGTTTATTGAAATTGGATTAACAACGTTTTTTGCTCATCATGGTTTCATCAATTTATTTCATTTTTCATTTGAAAACTCAAATTTTTTTTTTTTTAAATCGGTTCATTTTTTAAAATGTTTGTGAAATAATAAAACTATTTAACAATAAGCTAAAAATTGAAAACACATTCTCTTTGGATACATGAGTTTTCACCTATAAATGTGTTTAGTTTTCAATATGTAACATTATTTAAATAAATGTGGAGATATTATAAATATAGACTATCTAGACTCTAAACACATTCTTGGTCAGTTTATCGCTCTTTTTTTTCGCACAAATTTAAATTTTTTTTTTTCTAAAATTCGGTTTCTAAAATTATTATCTTTTTATCTATTCAAGCTGAAAAATTATTTTTAATTTTATAATTACAATTTTCTTTTCCTGTCTTGTCTTGTCTGTTTAATCTTGTCCGCCTAGTTTTGTCCGTCTAGCCTTGTCTATCTAGTCTTGCCTGTCTAGTCTGTCTATTCTTGTCAGCCTAGCCTTGTCAACCTAGTCTTGTCAGCCTAGTCTTGTCAGCCTAGTCTTGTCAGCCTAGTCTTGTCAGCCTAGTCTTGTCAGTCTAGTCTTGTCAACTTAGTCTTGTCAGCCTAGTCTTGTCAGCCTAGTCTCGTCAGCCTAGTCTTGTCAGCCTAGTCTTGTCAGCCTAGTCTTGTCAGCCTAGTCTTGTCAGTCTAGTCTTGTCAACTTAGTCTTGTCAATTTAGTCTTGTCAGCCTAGTCTTGTCAGCCTAGTCTTGGCAGCCTAGTCTTGTCAGCTTAGTCTAGTCAGCCTAGTTTTGTCAGCCCTGTCTTGTCAGCCTAGTCAAATTCAAATTCAAATAAAATTTATTTCTCCAATTAAGCTATACAAAAAATACATGCTAAAACAAATATGTCAACAATATTTATAATATATTAAACTAACATTATCTCAAATTGATTAACCTAGACTTTTGCCCTACAGAATTCTTCAATGGTATAGGGTTCTATGTCGTTAATGTATTTATAGACTTCTTTTTTGAAATTTCTCATATAATTACATTCTTTGAGGTAATTTGGTAAGCTATTATATAACTAAATACAACTATAGTATGGTCCTTTTTCCACCATAGATAAATTATGTGCTGGTAGTATATAGGTTTTATTATTTCTTGTGGTTGTCTGGTGAATGCTTTCATGATGTTTAAAATATATTTTTTATTAATGTTTCAAATATGTACAGGCCGGCAACTGTAAGAATATTAGTTTTTTTTTAAAGGAAGCTCTACAAGATTTCCTGAAATTTAGCTTGAGCATAATTCTTAGTGCTTGCTTTTGCACTCTAAATATTTCAATTAGGCTTTTCCCTCTTCCCCAAAAAATTATTCCAAAACGGAGATGTGAGTAAGAGTTGGCATAATATACATCTTTTAGTATTTCTGTGCTTACACATCTTTGAATGCGTAGGGCATATGTTGTCCTGTTCAACTTTATTGAGAATTAATTTATTCATTTGGAACCATATTTTTGGCTGAATTATTACCGAATTAGACTTAGAAATAATTTCCTCTATGGATTTACCAGCTACTAATAATCCTATGTTATCTGCATAATTTACTAGTTTAGATTGATTTAGAGTTAGCGGCAGATCATTTAAGTAAATCGTGAAAAGCAGTGGCTCCAAAATACCACCCTGTGGGATTTCCACTGTATTGTTTCTATTTTTTTATTTTGCCGTGTCATAAGAAGCACTGACCACTTTAGTCTGTTGTGTTCTATTGTACTCAAGTAGGATCGGAATAAATTTGGTGCGTTGCCTCTAATACCATACTTTTCCAGTTTATATATAAGAAAATTGTGGTTTACCGTATCATAGGCTTTTGATAAATCTATAAATATGCCTCAAGGGGAATCTTGATTATCCGAATGCTTTAATGCATTGTCTAAGAAATAGAAACCCTCGATTTCTATACTTTTTCCTTTAACATATCCGTGCTGAGTATCATTTAGAAGATGGTATTTTTTAAAAAAGGACATGGTCCAATCAGCTATCACTCTTTCAAAAATTTTTGAAAAAGATGATAATAGGCCTGTAGTTTATGTAAGACATTTTTGTCCCCTTTTTTATAACCAGGTGTGATAACCGAATGCTTAACTTTGTCAGGATATATTCCAAATTAAATTGATTTGTTGATAATATGTGTTAATGGATCAATAATTTCTAGTATAACATTTTGTATTAGGACTAGGGAAATGTCATCATCATGTCATGTCACTGTCACCTGTACTGCTACCTGAAAATTTCTTCATTACTCACTGGTTCAATGAAGATTGAATGAGTGTTCATTAGAATGTTATCTACATAAATGTGTTTTAGAGTTTTACTACATGGTCTAATTGGAATAGTAACATAAAAATCATTCAACTCATTCGCTAATATGTTAATATCTTTCTTAACTGTTGGATACGCTGTGTCGTGTTGCTCTTGTTTTAAATGAACCATTTGTTTCACCACATTCCAGGTGGCTTTCATTTTGTTATGGGAAAATTTTATTTGGTTTTCAAAACTTATTCTTTTTGCCTTTCTAAGCTGACTGTTATAATTTCTACGTACCCTGTTATAATGTCTTCTGCAGTTTTTATTATAATGGGCTAATATATGTAGATAAACCCATGTCTTTTTTTTTATTCTAATTATACTAGGATCTGTGTAATTAATTCTCCTTTTAATTTTCTTTTTATAAATTATTCGAGGATAGCAGGTATTAAATAACGATAAAAAAGAACCCATAAATAACTCCCATTTCTTATTTATATCGTTTTCATGCGTTGAATAAAACGCTGACGAAGATTCGTTTTTCAGCATTTCTTTGAATTGTATCGTATTTTCATTAGTGAATTTTCTGATACTGTAAACTCTTCATTTATGTGTTTTGTATCAACAAAGGTTATGTATAAGCTGTGCGCTGAGATCGGATATATAAAATTCTCCAGTTTATTTAGAGTACCCAGTGTTCGTTTTTATGATTATATTGTCTATACATGACGTCATGTGACATGGCTCTTTCATTGTTAATACTGAATTAAATGACTCCAGTAACGATTTTAATTGGCGGCTTTTTTTATTGGTTTGTAAAAGTCAATGTTAAGATCTCCCGCAATAATAAACTGACTGTTATTATTTACATTTAATTTAATCAGAAGTTGGTGCAGTTTGTCTATAAAATGTTCAAAATTAGCAAGGCTAGGTCGCTAAATGGCAACGATAATTATTAACTCATAACACAGCCTAGTCATGTCAGCCTAGTCTTGTCTGACTAGTCTTGTCTCTCTAGTATTGTCTGTCTAGTATTGTCTGTCTAGTCTTGTCTGTCTAGTCTTGTCTGTCTAATTGTCTGTCTAGTTTTGTCTGTCTAGTCTTGTCTGTCTAGTCTTCTCTGTCTAGTCTTGTTTGGCTAGTCTTCTCTACCTAGTTTTATCTGACTATTCTTGTCTGTCTAAGCATATCTGCCTTGTCGTGTTTGTCTATGAAACTATGGAACATATTCTAAAACAAAATACTTCAACTTGACTAGGGAAGAAAACGTTACTATGTGGCCTATGTTGACAACCAAAGACTCATCGTTTGTGGGAGGAATAACTCTCAACTGGAAGAGACAGCGCAAAACGCTGTGGAAAAAATACAGCAACAGCTAACAGAACTTGGGCTTAAAATGGTATATGCAAAGACAGAAATGGTTATTCTTGCGGGCAGAAGAAAACTTAAGATACTGAGGATAAAAATTGGTGACACCACGATTACAAGCAAGCCGGTCATCAAGTACCTGGATGTACACCAGGATATAAATACCCGCATGTCTACATACATCAAGATCAAGTGCGAGAAACATTAGGATCACCCCAAACCTATGGAGACCGCTCGAAAGAAAACGTCGAATGATAATGTGCGCGGCGTTTTCAACTATCCTGTAAGGTGCACCCATCTGGTCGCAGGCGCTAAAGCATTCCTTCTATAAAAATAAGCTAGAAGCACTTAACCGAAAAATGGCACTCAGAGTTATGTTGGCATACATAACCGTCTCCACCGCCGCAGCAATCGCTATAGCCTCACTACCGACCCTCGAACTGAGAGATCAGGAGTTGGTAAACATATATCGACTCGGGAAGAATAGCAGGTCTTATGCTAAAGATAAATGTATGGACGAGTGGCAGCAGAGATGGGGAGAGTATGTTGGCTGGACTAAAACTTTTATAAGGACGTGAGGTTGTGGAGAGAAAGTGAGGAGGGGTGTATTATTATATCACACAGGCCATTACAGGTCATGGTATCTTTGGAACCTACCTTCACAAAATTTAAAAGAAAGATAATCCCATCTGCTTGGCTTGCCCGGACATTGACTCTGCTGAACATACCATTATTTACTGTATAAAATGGATGGATCATCGAAAATTAACAAAATAGCTATGCGGTACAGTAGTATCGACAATAAATTTGGAGGGATACGATGATGAGGGATATATACGAGATACGAGAGCGGAGAATCGAGTTACGAAATGATGAGAGGTAACATCCTGAAGTAATGCCCAGTGACGGCTCCGGGATGTTCTCCAAAAAAAAATGTCTTGTCTACTCTTGTTTTACTAGTCTTGCTTGCCTAGTCTTGTCTGTCTAGTCTTCTGAGTCTATTCTTGTCAGTCTAGTCTTGTCTGTCTAGAATGGTCTGTTTAGTCTTATCTGTCTAGTCTTGCCTGTCTAGTCTTGTGTTTCTAGTCTTCTCTGTCTAATCTTGTCTGTCTAGTCTTGTCTGCAAAGTCTTGTCTGTCTAGTCTTGTATGTCTATTAAAGGCACTTCTTACGTCAAGTGCTTAGGAGGGCACACATGTGTCTGGTTCTCTGGGTTCCGCTTTTAACCTTTTCTAGGAAGCCTTTAGTAGCGTATCCTGGAAGCACATCCGTATCTGTTGCGCATGATAAGAAGTTACCTTATCTGTAGAAGCATTATACTGCTAGGAGACCAAATAATAAGGGCGAGAAATTTTAACAGGCCCGATAATAGGCGCCAGTCTGTGGAATGTGCTCTTTGATGGAGCACTTACAATGAGGCTGCCCTTGGGGGTCACCATTAAATATCTCGGAGTAGTGATTGATAAAAGGCTATCTTTCATGGCGCACATAACCGAAGCGGCAGGACATTACCTTTCCTGCCGAATCGGTTATGTGCGCCATGAAATATGTGAAGGTTGGAGGTTCAAGTGCAACGTGAAGATTGCACATTCCACAGAACGCTGTCAGGCATACAGCATCTCATGCTAAACGTAGAAAAACGTAGAAATTTCTCAGTTCCGTAGTCTAGTCTACTATGTTGTATGAAGCTAAAATGAAGGTCAAAGAACTACAGAAAAAAACGAAAGCTACACAAACTCGCAACCGTTCAGCGGAACATGGCACTACGTGCATGTAGTGCTTACCGGAGGGTCTCAGGAGAGACCGTCCAAGTCATCTCGGGAATACACCCAATAGATCTGCTCGCAAGAGAGGGAGAAAAGCTGCACGACTCAAAGTATAGCAACCAGAAAAAACATATGTCCAGGCAGGAGCTTATTGAGGAATGTCAAAAAACTGAAACAAGTGTTATTATCAAATTTATCCTCTTGGGTAAATAGAATACACGGCAAAACTAGTTACTACCTTACTCAGGTACTGACTGGCCATGGTAGCTTTATAGATTATCTCTTCAACATTGGCAGGGCAACGACCAATGTATTTACTGCGGGAAAGCAGGTAGCGTAAATCACACTATCTTTGCTTACTGGAGGTGGCCAACGAAAAGAGAAGCAGTCGAAGAGATCATGGAAAACCCGTTAGCTCCAGAACAATAATCCCATACATGCAAGTGAAAAATGGAGATGGAAAAAATAAACATGTAGACTAATTATTAAAAGCCATCCGTCACTCCGAGGTTATTCGACAAGCGGGTCCAGTGTGCGCGGATGTGATTCCAAGGGCGCGATTTGTCTGGAGAAGTAATTTTCTTAACGCCAGCTACGTCTCCACAAAAAAGTCTTGTATGTCTAATCTTGTCTGTTTAGTCTTTTCTGGCGAGTTTTGTCTGTCTTGTCTTGTCTGCCAAGTCTTAAATGTCGATTATAAAATTTCCAATATAAAGTATGTGTTAAAGCGTGTTAATTTTGAAAATATTATACATGCATGTGGATAATCTACAATTCCCATTCTCTATTCTAATTCGATGAAGACATCTCTAATAATCTCTTTACAATTTATAATTTTCTCCATAAATAAATCCATTTGAATAATTTCTGCGGTGAATAGCCGCTTCGAGAAATTAAGTAATAAAACATTTTCAATGAATCCATACAGTCACAAATATTTACATAACAACAGCTTCAATTTTTAGCACATTTTGCTATTAAATAGTTAACTAATCCTTTCATTTACATCATTTCCTATAGATTAATCATTGTTCAGTCTTATTCATTTAATTTTGACTAAAGTTTATAAATGAACAATAAATGTTGCTCTATTCCATTTTTGCAAATACGTAACATTTTAAATTCTGCAATTCGCTAATTTAATTTCACACTTAGCGTCTTTTCTATAACTCTAAATTGCCATTTAAAATCTTTCATTATTTATCGCATGCCTACTTTCTTTAGTTTGTTGATCCAAATCAATCGAACCCATTGTGATTTGCATCGCAACAATAAAATTGCAATTGACATTTATGCTCAAATACTAATCAAGAAGTTGAATTGAACTTTTCATGAAATATCAAACTATTAACACTAGTAATTGGTAATTATCCTCGACGCCGCATCTGATTTCTTCAGCTCTGCCATTATGCAATCTTTAAAAGTGTGTGATAATCGTTAACCAAACAGAAAATTTTAAATATTTTATACCACTATATTTAGTCTTCAAAGCTAGAATTCTGCTGCTTAATATAAAATCTCGATATTTTTATTTATATGACATTACAAAATAATAAAAGGTAATTTAATATTGTAAGAACTATTAGAGAATATTTAGTAACGTGCAAAGTATAATTTTATATAATCAAATAAATATAATCCTGAATAATCTATCTGGAAACAAAAGGTCACGTATTCCATTCACAGTAGGAGAATCCTAAGATCCTCTTCAAAGAGCACCAGAATTGCCTTCGCCAAGAAACCCCAACCACAATTAATTAACCTGTCGCCGCAAAATCCAATAGCATCATCAATTCATTTACTGTGAGTCAAAAGAAATTTGATTCATAAAATGTTATTCATAGATTGGTTACTAGAATTATAGCAATTAATACATTCTAATTGATTGTAAAATAATGTTGTTGTTGAAGTTGAATATTAGCGATACTGTGAATTTTTGTGTGTATTTCATAGATGGTAAAAACTTATTTATACAATTGCAGGTGAATAAAACTTTAATTTAAAAATTATAATATTAAACTATAATACGAATTTGATATAGAATTTTTTTCTGTAAAAACGTGTGTTTTGAGTTTAATGCTCCAAAAGATAAAGAAGATGCGTAAAATGATGTGTTTTGCATATGTAAATTTCATTGTGACAAGTATATTTTTCACTATTAATGTTAATTTTGTTAGGCTAGTGACGGTGTTTCTCATGGACTGCAAGGACAACCCGTAAATGTGGGAAGTTAAAAAATATCAAGACGATCACCGGCAAGCCTTGATGGATTACCTGACATATCAAATGGTTTTGATTTACATAAAATTAAGCTTCAATCTTACTTTCAATCACATTACTTTCATCAAAAGTATTTATTCTATTTTTTTATAAATCAATTTAAAACTTCTACGATAGTTTAATTACTAAATATAGGTAAACTAATAACATATAACTAATAATAAATATTCCTAATTAAATTTAGATCAAATGAATTCCGGAAAGTCTAGGCATACCAATCGGGATATGTAAGACACGATACACGAAACTAGATAGAATAGATATATTTGATGAACAAAACTGGATCGACACAACTGGATAGAAAATACTGAAACGGTTGGACAAAGCAGACAAGACTAAATAGAGTAGACTGGAAAAACTTGATAGAAAACTTCATAGAAAAATTTAGACTACACATAAGCTAGGCTACTGATAATGGTAAATCAGAACAAGACAAGATAGACAAGACATGACAGAGAAGACAAAACTAGATAGACAAGTTAAGACAGACGAGACTAGATAGTTAAGACTACACAGACAATGCATGAAAGACTAGACAGACAAAACTAGAACATACAAGACCATACAGACAAGACCAGACAGATAAGACTAGACCGACAATACATGAAAGACTAGACTAGACGGAAAAGAATAGACAGACAAGACTAGAAAGACAAGGCTAGACAGATAAGACTAGACAGACGAGACTAGACAGACAAGACTAGACAGAGAAGAATAGACAGACAGGACTAGAGCGACAAGACTAGGCAGACAAAACTACACAGACAATAATAGACAGACAAGACTAGACGGACAAGACTAGACAGACAAGGCTAGACAGATAAGACTAGACCGACAAGACTGGACAGACAAGACTGGACAGACAAGACTAGTCAGACTAGACTAGACTAGACCGACAAGACTAGACAGATAAGACTTTACGAACAAGACTTGACAAACAAGACTAGACAGACAACACTAGACAGACAAGACTAGACAAACAAGACTAGACTAACAAGACTAGGCAGACAAGACTAGACAGAGAAGACTAGACCGACAGGACTAGACAGACAAGACTAGACAGACAGGACTAGACAGACAAGACTAGACAGAGAAGACTAGACAGACAAGACTAGGCAGACGAGACTAGACAGATATTACTTGACAAACAAGATTAGACAAACAAAACTTGATACAAACAACGCAAATAACAGCTAATAACCTTCTCAATGATCTCAACAAGTGGATCGCTGCAAACAACTTACACCTAAATATAGAGAAGAACTATTATACAATATTTCAAACCAGGTGCAGACTCAAAACTGACGATTATGCACTAAAAATGGGCAAAACACAGATAGTGTAACTTCCTGTAGTTTCAATATATCGAACAATGGTCTTGTTGACCTTTTTCTAGAACTGAGCTATTAGTCTATTTTTTAATGGGGATGCGAAATGTTCGCTATTGTTGTTCGAAACGCAGCAACTTATTTCAACTTTACTAAAGATTGCAATCGAATTAAAAATGGCTATACAGTTTTAGCAGAAAATGATAAAATTTGACAATTTTAGAATTGTTTAATTAAGGATGAAAGTGATAGCTGATATTAATAGTTTGCTATATTTTTAACTTAGAGTACTTGCAACATTGTTAGTTATTGACAGCAAAAATGACAATATTTTGGCATGGTATTGCAAATTTAAAAATCTTTTAAAAATTTAAAAAATATTTACAATTAAGAATGAAAATGAAATATTGTTTAGTTTTTATAAATAAAATTTTCATGGATTAACTATAATAGTTTCTAAACGCAAGAAATATTATAGGTATTAAAAATACATTTTCAAATCAATTACGTATATATATATATATATCAGCGAAATTAAAAACATTGCATTTTTAACAAGCACATATCTGCAACATCTTATAGCAAAATAATCCCATTCTCACCGACTTTTGCATAAATGCAAAAAAAACTTTTTAAATAAGTTGTAAAACACATTAGTAAACAATCATGAAACAGAATATCATCCCACATTTTGCCTTAACATATTGAATATCATATTAATAAAAACTACGCCTTAAATATTTACAGATGTTGCAATATGGATTCTTAATGGAAAACATAGTTTATAAAACATAAAACTGTTATAAACCAAAGGTTGAAATCGGAAACCGCATCTTGGTGGTAGAAAATATTCTCAAAGAACAAAATTAGAATTCTCAATTATTAGTCATTTCAAATATTATATAAAATAATTATAACATATAAATATATTACAGATATTATAAAAAATTAACCCTTTGCACTCGTATTTATATTTACAAAAACTTCTGTCAACTCGGATTTTTTTTTTATTTGATCAAAATGAAAACACTTGTATAAATACCTCAGTTGATCATTTAGTAAGTAAAATTCAAAATACACATTTTTTTCTTCTGATGCATCCCCTTGAAATTCATTATATATGTATATATAGGTGTAAGTACATTTTGTTCTCTCAATGTAAATAAAAATAATGATACAAATAAAAGTAATGATTAAAGGAACAACAACCAGCAAAATAATAATGCACTAAATAAAAAATATAGATTTTGGGTTCAAAATATTGACCTGTCGCACGCACCATTAGACACATTTGGTTGCATCTCTTCAAAACGATGATGTAGCACAATATAAACATAGAATATTATACAATACAACCATGAAACACCAAAATAATATAAGAAATATATAAAACTCCACAAACAATATAGTATATAACAACATAAAAATACTAGCAAAAACAACATTACTCTAGATTCACAAATGTCATAATATATGTACAATCACTAATACTATCGAAACTGTTATAGTTTATAGTTTTGCAGTATATGATAATGTTCGAAGCAGTATCCAACTAGTCCTGGCTTACGAGTACATGTACTGCAGATATATCTCGTTTCGTGTCTTCCACCGTGTCGTGTCTTCCACAATATTTCGTTTGGAACACACTAAACAGTCTTTTCTTCTGCATTCATTTGGATGTAAAATGTGCAATTTTACATTTAGAAGCTTTTCTTTGTCTGTCGTCGATGGTCTACCTGGAATTTTGGATCCCTGGCGGTGGTCTGCTGATAATTCATCCATTTGCTCACGAACAAATTTTAGGTGTGTCATAGTTTTTTCATTTTGGTGACGTTGTGTGCTTTTATTTGTAGAGCAAATGTGAATTTACACTGCACAACTCAAACCCCCAAAAAAATAATTTTCGCCACCATTTCAATGATTTTCTGAGGAAGCAATATGATGCATATTGCATATATCATATGCATCATTATATGATGCATATGATGAATAGCAGCCTGCACGATCGACACCTTAACACTTATATATAACACTTTTATTTATCACTTGCATGTTACCTCCACGCACTCTTCTATTTACCGGTTCAGTTCCAGAAACGCCCCCAGCTACTGAGTGTGACCACTCTCTTGTCTTTCCACGCTAATACTAATAAATTGTCTGACCTGCAGGCAAAAGTACTATTTTCATAAAAAACAGGTTTATTTATTGTGTCCGGTAAAAAATTTCTATTATTTTGTATAGTTCCTATTATATGAATATTCATCTTTAAGAGTTGATCTGCAAGTGGTAGACTTGTGTAGTATCTGTCTGTGTAAATATGGTATTTTTTGCTACATGGATTGTTAAATAATACATATTAGCATAGTTGAAATCCTGGAACTTTCGGGAAGAGCAGGCCGTGATTGAATATACATAGCCTGTATTAGCATCCGCTAGTACGTATACTCTAATTCCCCACTTGTTTTGTTGTGATGGGTTTATTCGGGTTATAGGTCAGAAAACAAATTTTGTCTTTGAATTCTATTACTTATTCATCTACCGAAATTTCCCTCGATGGAACAAAATGTTCTCCGAACTGTTTATGTAAATATTCTAAATAGTGAATCACTTTCTGTGTTGTTGCTCTAAGACTGATCGTTGAGATCAGTTTGATTTAAATGGAGCATCCAAAATATTTGAATGATACGTTCCCTTCTAAAATCGCTCCAAAGTATGGAATTTTTGCATTCAAATTTTGCAACAAGTGTTCTGGAAGATTGCTAACTGTTATAGTTCACATATTTAGGATAACTTCAAGAAATTCCCTAAATTCATTTAAAGTCCATCGACCCAGCTGTGCCATATTTATCTTTTTGATAGTGTCTTTTTGAGCAATTTTATTTCTTGCGTATACTAAATTGATTTCTTTCAGTATTTTTTTCAACAAGTTCATTGGTGAAGCAAAGAAAAAATCTATAGCTTTTTACAATTATCTGGGATTTCTGGCCCTTCAGTTTTGTCTCAGGAAGTGATATCAATTCTGTTTGACTCATAATGGTTCATAATTGTTCCTCCTTTCAATTGCCAGATCCGGAAATTCCTAGGAATTCCTAGGAATTCCAGAGAATCGGGACTAGAAGAGGCGCTCTAAATGGGTAAGTTTAGTTTATAACGTATAACTACCTAATACTTCGTCGTCATTTGAGTGCATATAAAACTCGTCATCACTGTTTTCCAAATCAATTATAATGCCTTTGAAATGTCTTTTAGGCATTATGAATATACCAAACTTTTCAAATATAACACCGCTACCGGCAAAAAATACACAAACTGAGCACCACTACTGTTTAAATTGTACAAATTATATAAATGATGCACATACACAGGTAGTTATAAAGTCATACGAGTGCAACGGTAAAATGTATATTGTCGCATACAGTGCGACATACGAGTGCAAAGGGTTAAATTGGTTAGTCTGGTTAAATTGGCTACTCCACGAACAGAAAAAAGGTCAAAGGTCAAAGAAGTGTAACTAAAAACTAACTGGTGTAACAAACCCTATGTTTTATTTATAAATGTAGATATCCCATTTTTTTTCAAGTAAATAAGTATTCCCAAAGGACGACATAATTTAATGCGGTTTAGTTAGGTTTCTTCATTTAGTTTGTTTTGTATTTTGTCTAGGTATGAGACTAGTAATGGATTTTCTGCACAAGAACAAGTCGCGATTGCGGGAAGGGAAGATGCGTCCATCGCCGATCGTGGACAATTCCAGTATGTTGGAGCTATGGAAAAACTCTCACTGTTACTTATGTTGTTGATAAAAATGGTTACCAGCCGCAAGGAGTTCATTTGCCAAAGCTAATTAATTTCGACAGATAATATATAAATACAAAATAATTCAAATTGTGTTTCATTTCCACACATATAATTAAAAAAATATTCATAATATAATATTGTAAATAAAAAATTTCTTTTAATTTAATTGTACATTTTCATATTTTTAAGCGTTCATCATAATTGTCTTTATAAATGAATTGCAAATAAAAATAATTATTATGCAACGACAAGAAAACACTTTCTTAAAATTTTTCAAATCTGATAGTTCACGATTAGCTGATTCCACTCAATGAAATAAGGATGGCTTGCGACCTTTAGAAAAACAAAACAAGTATTTTTCTAAACAATTTATTTTCGTCTAACATACATATTGAAAACACATTATTAATTTCCAATTAACAACAATTTTTTTCCGCACGTCAAGAACAATAATTAATATTTATTTATTAAAGACGTTTATAAAAAATGTTCTATTTTTAGAAATCTATATAATATTTCATAAACTAAATCTTTTTTTATAATTTCAACACTTATTATCAATATATAATATATGTTATTATGTTTTATTCGATTGTTTTATTGTGAGAGTGAAATATATGTGTTTAGAATCAATATATAATATATACTGTTATGTTTTCTTTTATTCGATTATTATGTTGTGAGAGTGAAATATATGTGTTTTGGCGTTTTCTGTTGTATTTGGGTTTGATGGGCTGATGCAAGAACGGTGTCAGGAGAAACATCTATTAGACAATGCAATTGCAAAATAATTTACGCAAAATAAATCAAATGTTAAATAGAAACAAAAAGTGTAGTAGGTTATTAAATAATCGTATAGAAACTTGAAATTGAAGAAATATATTAAGAAATTATTCTTCATTTAATAAGTTTAAGTAATAATATTTGATAATTTTATTTGATTCAAAGATTTTTTTTTGTCTACAGATATGCAATAAAATGAAACTAACTTCTATTAAAATGATATTTTCTTCTACTGATAGGGTATATGTGTAAATATAAAATTCTTATTTTATTTCTTAATGGTATCACATTTTGTTATATCTTTCATTATACAAGTGAAGCAACTTCAATAGTTGCATTAAAATCCCATGAAAGGCGTTACTTGCATTTACAGGGAACTAAAACTCTAAATATTCATTACAAAATTGAAGTAAGTACATAGTCATTTTAATAGTGTAATTAATATATATTTGTGTGTGTGTATAAGTGTTTTAATAGTTTATTTTGATGGATTTAGAGGATTTTAATGATTCCGGGTGGAAGAGGTTCTCAAGTCATTGCAGCATTTTTTCTTAAGCACTTAAAAACTCATATTGCTTTAGAAAAGCATATCATTATGTATTCCGATTTTTACACTAGACAAAACCGGAATATTAAAACATTTTTTCCCTCTTGAAGCTTGTACAAGACCCTGACACTAGTATTGACACCATAGATTACAAGTTCGTGGTATCTGGACATTCTTATCTTCCAAATGATGGAGAATTTGGAATTATAGAGAGCGCGCTAGTCGCCGCAGTGGAAAATTTTTAGCCAAGACCAATGGGTAGCTATTATAAAAACAGCTAAACGCGAAAAAAACTTATTTTGTTGTTACTAAAATGAAAAACGCATAATTTTTAAGTACTACTGTCTTAGAAAATTCTATTACAAATAGATACAAACAACTTGCGGTTACGACATTAATTGGCTAAATGTTAGATGGCTGAGGTTTGAGAGAAATTATCCTTTACAATTTCAATGTAAAGAAACACTAAATCTCGACACACCCTTATATAAAGTAGATTTATGGAAAAAATCAAGAACGACGGGCCCACTTATACAATATTCGACAAGACCCACTCTATCCATCTAACTATTTACTAACGCAAAGAAGAAAGATATTCTTGATCTTCTACCATACATTCCGCCAATTTACCACCATTACTACAAAAATCTGCCAATAGATATTCCAAATCGTTCAAGCACACTTAAAGCTGGTAAGCGTTCATCACACATGTCACTATAACAGTGATGTAATTCCAAAAAAAAAGTTTAAGTTCATTTATTAAATTAGTTTTATTTTGATTTTCTACGTTACTTCAAATTATTATATTTGAATTGTGTATTATGTTTGATTTGTGTTAAACAATAAAAACGAGAAAACATTGAATGAATGCCTATATATTTTTTTCTACACTCTAATTCGCAAAAAGCTCGTTATTTTAAAATTCAGTTTCAAGGAGATAATTCACTTTTACAATGAGCGACAATGAGTGACATATGTGAAAATGGCATTTTTTCCTTGGCTTATCATACATGAAAATGACATTTTTTCATTCTAGATAAAAAATATTTTTACATCTAGAGATGAAAATGAGCGTTTTAAATTTATGATTTGCTCGATTAAAACACTAAACCTACCAAAGATGCATAGACTTTCTTCTTAATTACATCAATTTCAATGGAATATTTTATGTACAAACGTAAATCGAGCCTGAAACTATTAAAAAAACCGAAATAAAATTATGACATTTGACTTGACAAGTATCACCTTCTATGAGAATGCAACAATATTACCATGGGAACGAACAAACCAACGATTAAATTTGTAATGACAGTTCCGATAGTTCGCGTCGAATTGGTTTTATTAAAGTCGAATTATGGGTTCTGCAACCGAATATAAGTAGAAAAAATTGTATTTACTACTCGAGATGAAAGCGTTTTTTTTTTTTGGTTTAGTGTGATTGCTGGGGACTAACTGGCGCTCGTGAGCAATCTCTAACCTCACCAAAAAAACGCCTCTTTCATCTCTGGTTGTAAAATATACTATATTATTATTAATAAATTAATAGACCTATAAGCTTCCTGTCCTATATATACAAACTCTTCATGAAGATAATAACTAAGCGCCTAACGCAAAAGCTTGATTTTTACCAGCTACGTGAGCAAGCCGGATTTAGATAGGGATTTGGAACCAATGATAAAAGCAAACTCTAATAGCTCTCATAGAGAAGTTCATCGAAAATTACAAACCACCAATGCTAATCAACCAAACACTCGGCTTGACAAGGTTTGAATTTTGGGAAGCTGTGAGATAGTTTCAGATAAGATACACCAGTATGCCTCAAACGTAAAAGAAAGCAGACAAGACAGAGTTTGTTATAAGTGTTTAAACACTTTTCTGTTCGTTATAAGTGTTTAAATTAGACTTCGTGATAACGCAATAGATATCTCATCTGAAGTGGAATTGGGTTGGCCATCTACTAGAACAAACAGACGGAAAGTGGATGAAACGCATTCTCGAGTGGAGACCAAGAACGAATGCCAACAGAAGCAGAGGAAGACTACCAGCAAGATGGAGAGACGACATCAAGATGATGAAGGGAACCTGGATGAAGGCGGCGAAAGATCCATCAAATGTCTAGCAGTGGGCTATAATGGCTGATTAACCTTCAGCAAATGGCGCGCGGACCAGTAAGCACATTCTTTGCCATTTGAATAACTACGAACTCCCCCCCACACGCCGACAGGCCCTTCTCGGTATTCTTCGATCTATAGTTAAGCATAACTAGTTGAAAGTTACAAGAGCATAGGTATAGCAGTGTGTATTCTATAGCGAAATGCGAAGCGAGAGTACCTGGCCAGTAATTCTTACACTTTCTTACACTTACCAAATTTAATACTGAAGTGGTAATTCAAACTTGTGCACGTTAAGACACTTTTTATCAAATTTTGAACTAGAATATACATATCAATATATTGTAGATGTATCATTCCACATTGTCCTACGAAAAACAGCAGGAAAAACTGCATACACTAATATTAGAAGCGTTGAATGAGGATGACGATGATGAACTTGAAGTTATGAATGATTATCATGAAGATGACGATGAAGTAGATACAGTAGAAACAAAAGAGTTGAAGTCAGAAAAGGAACAGGACATGTCTGATAATGAAGAAGAGGAAGCGCTTCCACAGGGAACATTTCTTGTTAGAAGAGATGGACGTAAGTGGTCAAAACATGATCCTCATTCAACTAGAACCCGTTCAGAAAACCTGATTAAAAGTTTGCCGGTTCCTAAAGCAACTGTAAAAAAAATATGAAAGGTGTTTCTGAAATTTGGAAATATTTTTGACATGCTCAGAAAAATTGCAGGACAACCATATCGATCGAAATAAAGCAAATTACGCCAACGAAAGGAATGCGAAAGAAACCGATATAGCTGAAATTCAGACATTGATTCATCTTTTTCGAGTTCCCTCCTATCGGATATAGCCATCATAACGACACGTAACTTGTTGACAGCCGCCTTGAACAGCTCAAACACTCAAACCACTCTCTCAGGTTGCGAAGCCACGATATACTCCTTCTGCCAACAGTTATCTTTTCTCTAATTTTGCTCTGGATAATAAGTTTCAAGATGTTGTATATTTCTCCTCTTAGAATGTGTCCTAAGTACTCAAGTTTTGTTTTTTTAATGGGTTTATGGATCTCTCTGGTTTTATCCAATCTGTGCAGTACTGCATCGCTGGTAATTTCCGTCGTTATTTTCCGATATTTACTTTAGCTATTCCAGTAGATGTTAGATATTATTCTTATATCTCTACTATCGATGTTTTTCCTCTTTAGTATCTCTAGTAGTTTGGTATGTTGGACCCTGTCGAAAGCTTTCTGGAAGTAGATGTAGCTGATGTACATTTAGTGGTTCATATCTAGACATCTTTGTCGCAACACATTCAATGAAAAGAGTGCTTCTCTGGTTCTCATACCTTTCCTAAATCCCATCTGCGTATCGCTAATGTCTTCTAGTTTTTTGTATATTCGGTTGTGTACTACCTTTAGGAAGATCTTCAAGGTGTGGCCCATCAGGGCAATAATCCTGTGGTCTGAAAATTCTTTGGATCCGTTTTGTTTCAACTCAGCTGGTATCTTCTCAGCACCAGTTGTTTTCCGGATTTTGAATTTTTGATAGCGTATTCGAGTTCTTCTTTTAAAATTTTAGGACCTGTATTTTCAGAGTCTGGTTGTGTCAATGTTGCTCGATTATCGTTGAATAGTTCTTGAATATATTCGCACCATCTTGCTAATTTTTTAATGGTATATTGGCGGATTTTAGTCGTTCCACATAGTATATTTTATCTTCTTGTGCATATTGAACAAATAATATTTGTTATCGAATTCTTCGATTTGTCGACATTTGTCTGCCATCCATTCTTCTTTGGCTCTTCTTATTTTCTTTTTGATGTCGTTGTTTATCCTTTTATAGGTACGCATATCATTGTCATTGCATTGCCGACATAGACTCATCATGCCCAATATCTCCTGTGTCATCTATTCTTTGTCTCTATTTCTTGTTAGGTTTAGTTCTTCAATCCCTACCTTTTTCAGTGTTTTCTTTATGTTCTGCCAGTGTTCATCCACGGTGCTGCTCTGTGTGTTTTGGTTTATTCCTCTTTCTTTTAGTTGTTTCATCTTGTTGTTTATGTCTGTTTTAACTTTTTCACATGCAGCGCTGTCTTTCAGCTTTTTAGGGTGCATCATTTCCTTGGTAGTACTAGGTATGGTTCTTTTCAATGGTACATGCACTGTTGCAACTACCGGGTTATGGTCAGATCTTATGTCCGCCCCCGGTAATTGTTTTCACTGACTTGATGGTGTTCCTGAATTTCCTGCGAATCATTATGTAGTCGATCTGATTTCTAAAAATGCCTGAAATTCCGTCTGATGGTGCTTTCCACGTGTAAATTCGGCGTGGAGAAAGTTAGTAAAAGGTGTTCGTCGTCTAGACGTGAACGAATTATAGAATAATCATGGGACTGGTGTTGAACAATTCCGGCTCACCACACACAAATTCCTGTGTAAATTTCGTCTCAGTTTTTTACTGCAACATTTGCGATTTTATGATGTGGTTACACGTGAGGAGAGATCAAAGACAGACAAATTAGCCCCAATTAGCGATATATTTGGTTCATTTGTTGAAAAGTGTGAATCTGCGTAAACACCATTTCACAACGTAACAATTGATGAAAAATTAAAAGCCTTTCGCGGTAGATGTAGTTTCCGCCAAAACATCTCCGGCAAGCCCAATAAGTTTGGGCTAAAAATGTATGCGATGGTGGATGCAGGCACCAGACAGAAAATTCTCCTTTAGTTCATGTTCAAAAACCAATTGTACCAATTAGACTTTCAAAACGAAACGTTACATGTGATAACTGATTTACCAGTCTCCCATTAGTGCGTACTTTATATACTGACTTCACACTTACATTTTTTTGAACCATATGAAGAACAAGCGAGAATTAGACTTAGAAATTTCATATCGAACTCCCGTAGTTTAACCCGTGGCTTAAACTACGTTTGCATTTGATAAAAATATAACATTAGTGTCGGATGTCCTGAAAAAAATAGGAACGTATTAGTGATATCAAATCTTCACCACGACAGTAGGATCTATGAACCAATAGGAAAACCTGAAATGATTATTGACTATAACGAGTCAAAGGTGATCATATGGCACGATCATATTCACTCCGAATTCTATGGTACTCTTTTATCCACAAAACCCTGACCAAAAAATGCCCCGATGAAATTTTTTGCATGTTCTGGTTTCCGAATTGGCTGATAATTATCTTCGTGCGGGAGCAATCCAGACCAATATTCCCAAAACTATAACGTCTAGTAAGAAATGAAGTGAAAGATCAACCGAACGAAAATATCAGAACACCATCTACGGATAATATACATAGGAGAAATGATCAATAATTTATGTGAAACAATCGAAGGCATCAAAGAGGAAATAGTATAGCCTGAAACAAGGAAAAGAAAGTCATGGATTGCGGACAAAATATTACAAATAATGGATCAAAGAAGAAGCTGTAAAGCAAACCCAGACGATATAGAAGACTGAAAAAAATTATCAAGAGAGAAATCAGAGAAGCAAAAGAAGAAGAACTGAAACAAAAGTGCTCAGAAATTGAAACTTTACACTTCCGTACAAGACCTTCTTCTACATTATTTTTTAGTGTCATTTTTGTTTAGTCATTATTTAGTAGTGATGGTAAGCTAATCATCAACAAAATTCGAAGAATACTTTCTTGGAAGAACTATATAGAAGACCAGATCCACCTGAAGTTAATGGAAAAACAGGATCAGATATTATAGCAGAAGAAGTTAGGTCAGCAGTAGAGGCAATGAAAGATGGCAAAGCAACAGGACCAGATGGGATACATTCTGAATTCCTCAAGTTGTTTGATGAAAAACAAATTGAGTGGTTGACGCAACTCTTCAATAAAATTTATAATTCGGGGAATATTCCGCAAAAATGGCTTCAATCAGAGTTTATAATCTTGCCGAAGAAACAAGAAGCTAAAAAATGCAGTGATTTCAGAACCATAAGTTTGATGAGCCATCCACCGAAAACATTTTTGAAAATCATTCAAAAAAGAATCTACAAAGTTTGTGAAGAACAAATGTCACCTACACAATTTGGCTTCAGAAATGCTGTTGGTACTCGAGAAGCTTTGTTCTGCATCCAAATCTTATTCCAGAGGTGTAGATACACAAACTGTGGTGTTTATGCCTGCTTTATTGACTATGGAAAGGCTTTTGATAGAGTGCAATATTACAAGATGGCCGAGGTGCTAAAAAACAGTGGGATAAACGACGAAGATCTCCAGCTCATAATTAATCTATATTGGAATCAGTATGCAGCCGCGAGGGTAGAAAAAGAGAAATCTGACACAGTAAAATATGCCGAGGAGTGAGACAGGGCTGCATTTTGTCGCCATTGATATTTAATCTTTATTCAAAGTATATCTTCAAAGAAGCTCTCGAAAATCTGGAAGAAAGAAAACCCGTGAATGGAGAAAAGCTCAACAATATCCGCTACGCTGATGATACTGTAATATTTGCTGATAGCTTGGATGATCTTCAACACATTGCCTCTCGAATCAGTGAGTGTAGTGAGCGTAATGGCTTATATATCAACATGAATAAAACAAAGTTCATGGTTATCAGCAAGAAAGACATAGACCTACCAAACTACGTTCTTAATATTAATAGTACCTCTATTGAGCAAGTAAGCAAAAACATATATCTGAGAACCAACATTAATGACCAATGGGATAATTCACACGAAACTAGAGTGCGTATCGAGAAAACCAGAGCTGCATTTTGTAAAATGGCTATTGTGTTTAAGAGCCCTTAATTCCTAGAGCCCTTAATAATGGAAACAAAATTAAGATTTCTACATCGCTATATATTTTCCATTCTTTTCTATGGAGCTGATAGCTGGACTTTGACTGAGACGATGGGTAAACGACTTGAGATGACTTGAGATGTGGCTCTACAGGAGAATGCTTGGAGTGCCATGGACAGATAAAATTACAAACTCCATAAAATTAACATTCTCCATAAAATTAAGAAAGGAAAACAGTAAAATGCAGGAAACTCCAATATTTAGGTCATGTAATGAGGAATGGATACAGGTATAAACTGCTGCAGAACATTCTTCAAGGAAAGATTCCTGGTAAAAGAGGATGAGGAAGAAGAAGAACAACATGGCTTGGAAACTTAAGAACATGGACTTCACACACGAGTGAAGAACTATTTAGAATATCCAAAACTGACATATCTATGATGGTCACCATCATCCGGAACGGATAGGCATAAAAAGAAGAAGATAACGGCCAGGCTTGCAATAGAAAATTCCTTAACTACGTTGCCACTATTGCAACCGGAGAAAAAACGGACCTACACGATTTTCTTGCCAGGCATGTGGCAAGTTTATGTGCCTGGAACATCTACCCTATGCATGTACGGAATGCTACGTACCATAACTGTTACTTTATATATTAGATTAAATTAAATAATTTATTCAGTATTTTTTTTCCTACTATTCGTTTTGATATCGTATTTGTGACTTACAACATTTATTCAAATATATATATATATATATATATATATATATATATATATATATATATATATATATATAATAACTTATTACTCAAATATAAAATGTATTGAATTACTATATGGAACAGTAAACACTATAGGATTAATTTTTTTTCTACCAAGTGAATACCAAATATAACATTGTTCACTAACGCGCGCAAAGAAAGCGTACGGACTTACACAGTCTACCACAGCTTACCGCAGCCAGCGACGTTGCCCAGAAAACCGCGCGCCAGTGGCCGAAGGTTAATTGATTGGAAATAAATTAATTGTTTCAATTATTTGTAAAATATAAGGCCCCCCCATGCACTAGGCAGCCTGGCTGTGGCGGCCCAAATATTTGAGCAGCCAGTTATACACCAGCCAGTTAAACACAAAATACGTCTGGCTGCTATGACAAGTTCGTGGAGGCTGACGGCAGGCACATACATTCGCTAACTTCGCTCTGGTTACGCGCAGCCAATGGGCCAATGCCGATACCAATAAGGCGTGTTCTAATGACTGCCGCAGCCAGAAATTCGTGGCAGCCTAGTGCGAGGGCTTCCATATGCCGACATATGTTAGACGGCGTGTCGGCATCCTTGTTTTGCAATTACGCTAAAATCACAAATGTTCATTTAGTTTTAATCAAATTTCAAAACCTTTCAACATTTTAAATTAATCAACATTTCAATTGCCTATTATTTTTAGCAAGCATTCAATTTCAACGAATTTTGTGAAACTAATTTAGAATAAAGAATTAACAATTTTTGCAATATTTCAACAAAATATTTTCTTTAAAATTAACATTATTTAGTGAAAACAGTGTTAATTGTTGCTGATATAATAAATCGATTCAAATTAATAAGAACATTAAGTCTATGTACATTCAAAAAACTAGCAGAGCGGAACGGTCTAGGTCCTGCATAGGACTGTTTACGTACCAGGTTCAGAAATAAAATTTATTAATGTTAATTTGTTCATCTAATTTATTCACTTTAAATAATTTTATTTCGAAATGGATAAAAACCAAATATAATTGGCTTAACATTTAAACCGTAATTAATACAAATATTTTAAATACTGAATAAATCAACAATTCTATATTTTTTCTTGGTCGTCAATTCATCCTCCTCCAATAAAAAAATGCATTAAAAATTCATCAATTTTTACTTTTAAATAATTGGCTTAACATTTAAACCGTAATTAATACAAATATTTTAAATACTGAATAAATCAACAATTCTATATTTTTTCTTGGTCGTCAATTCATCCTCCTCCAATAAAAAAATGCATTAAAAATTCATCAATTTTTACTTTTCAAAAATTAACATCGCATACAAAAAAAATCGAAAAGATATTTTAAGGTCGAACCCATCCTTAATAGTGGGGCATCATCTTCGCCTATAAAAACCTTTCGCCGGGTCCCCGAAAATCACAGTTCCTTGTCTCTGTGATATCGAATCAACTCAAATCCAAAATGAAACTTGTTAGTGACATTAATTACAGTGCAAATAATAGTGGATTATTAATTTACGGTTTATATTTTAGATTGTTGCATTTGCCGCTCTCGTCGCAGTAGCTTTGGCTGCTCCACAGCATTCCGCTGACAAAGACGCTGTTATCGTCAAGAGCGATTTGGACAACATTGGAGTCGATGGATACAATTTCGCGTAAGATTATTGAATTTATTTTGGAAATTAAATTTAAATTGTTTTGGGTTTTAGTTATGAGACCAGCAACGGGATTTCTCAGCAAGAACAAGGGCAAATCATCAACGCTGGAACTGAAAACGAAGCTGTCGCCGTTCGTGGTCAATTCCAATACGTCGGTGCTGACGGACAAACTTACACCGTGACTTACATTGCTGACGAAAATGGTTTCCAACCACAAGGAGCTCATTTGCCAAAATCCAACTAAGTTATGACGTCCGAATTTTGTTACTGAATTTCTCAAAAAAGTTAAATAAAAAAACATTATGAAAAAATACTTTCTTTCCACTATTAAAATATTACATCCTATCCAGCGCCAAAAGACCTCAGGTCGCTAGTCCTTTGTACTTTTCAGTATAATAAAGAATGTTATTATATTATCAGATCCTACATCTCGAAACAAGTAAAGGTGTATTGTTTATATAAACAATTATTGGGGTTTATAACATTTAAAATTTTCAGGAATTATTAGAACATATCGTGGGAGTTATACCAAAAGTGACAAAGTTTTACCAATTCAAAAATTAGTAAAAATGAGATAATGAGATCTCTAAACATTTTTGAAAAATTTCTAACATGAGCCATAAATTACCTTGAATGACGTCTCACCTAACCTAACATGAGCCATAAATAACCGTGAATGAGGTATTTTAGATCAAAATCTACAGTTAGAAGTGTTAGACATAGAGTAAGACATATCTAGTGTTTGCCAATTTGTGAATTGATCACTTTTCGCAGTACCTACGATATATTTAAATATAATTAATTTATTTAAAAGAAAAACAATTATTAAATAAATAAACACGTAACTCGTTTCAAATTTAACTAATAACAAATGACCTAGCAATGTGAATGGTATAATTTACTTGTTTGCTAATTTACTAGTTAAGGATAATGCAGGAAAAGTACCATAAGTTAAGATAATCGTATTAGAATTATAAAAATTAAGTAGGACTATTTACTAATTAAACTTAATTACTAAGTTATCAAAATTGAAAAATTGTACCTAAAAAATATAACTAAGATCATGAAAACAGATAATGATATAATAGTGATAACAGGATAGATAATACCTTGAATATAAGAAAATAATTTTGCAACTAGTAAGTTTCTAAATGGACCTGATTGAATATTAGTACAAGTTTCTTATCTAAGTTCTTATTCCCAGATTTATATAACCATATTTTATTTTACATCTAACATTGTCTATCGAAGTTTATTCCATAATGTTCGTCTACAAACAAATCTAGATCAATCTGAGTGAAAGCTTTGTAGGTAAAAATCAAATTTGTGTGAGATTGACCTTGACAGACAAACGTAAACAGTTCAATCAATGTGAAATGAACCTTGATACAGAAGTCTAAACTAAATAATAGTATATTACGTAATGAGAGTTGTAAGAAGCATATTACGTACGAGCGGAACAGTACGTAGTCCCCGTTACAGTCCCCGCTACACGGGAATTCCGCGAGTACGTAATTGCCTTACAACTCGAATTATGTACTATACTTTATCTACGACCACACTAATTTGTTTCTGTTTAATAAGAAAAATATGTTTGATGTAACCTTCAACCTTATTTAACTTGATATAAATGAAAATAAATACATTCATAATGGTTACATACCTTTTTATTTAGAACTTATTTGTAGTTTTCGTTAGATTTAAACGTGAAAAAACGACATGAGTGACTGCTTCTTTGTGAATGATGACGTTTAATAATTGTTTGGAAATCACGGAATACTATATTTAAAAATAGTATCAACGTGCAGCTCTCAACCAATCAACGAATTGTAAACCAAACAAGCAAGTGTTATTTTGAATTAATAAATAACATTACTCGCAGATTGTTACATATGTGTGTTGTATGATGAATTTACATAATCCACGAAATATTGGGGAATTACAATAGTGGTCGTAGATAAAATCATTTACCAGTGTAGACAAATCTAGCCCTATAGATCTTGATGTATAAACCTTTACCCTTAAATGCATCGTGTTGCCGTTTGGCAACACTTGTATTTCTGGCTCTACATTCACTAGAGGAACGTTTCTATTCTTTTTCTATTGTTCTACGCTTTTTCGCATTGTAGGCAAAAAACAACAAACTCTCTAGCCTTCTAACCGCAAATAATACGCGCCTATTGGTGTACATGTACATTTGATCACGGTGTGATAATTCAAATACTGATTCGTGCTGTTTTCATTAGAATCATCATATACTTAGGTATGTATATTAGTAATATACCATTCTTATTATTATTATGTACAGTGTAAATAGAAGTATATCATGCTTTGTAGCCGGTTGACTACATTGGGCATTCAGGATTCTTTTATAGTAACTATCAGCATTTTTTTCCAAAAAATACTTAGTCTTTTATTTGTTCAAATATTGTACAAATATGTTCAAATATTACTTATAATTTCAGGATGTATAAAAAACCTTTATCCAATCAAGAGCTAGAGCTAGGCAAAATTTCACTGGCTTGGAGAGTGAAGTCGAGAACAATATATCCGACGGCAACGACAGTTTGAATGACCCTCCTTATGAGCCAGCTTCAGATGACGATAATGAGGATCAAAGAGATTAATAAAAAATGACGTCAGAACCTCTAGACGATATTTCTGTCCCTGCGCAAAAAAATTCAACGAAAAACCAGACGAAAAGTAATCAAATAATATCTACTATCGGATCAAAGAAAAAAAAAATACATTGTATGGAAAAAGAAACACATGAAACTGAATGAAGAGCAGTTACGTTTTCGCGGAAGTACAGACATACCTAGAAGGCTCCTGAATCTTGAAACTCCATACCTGTTCTTCAAATACTTCTTTTCTGAAGGGTTGATAAATATTATTGTCTCTCAATCAAATTTATATTGTATTCAAACCACTGAAATATATACTACCTGGAACGAGCGCTGGCCTCCTGCCTTGTGCGGGCCGAGAGACAGCATCACAAGTTGTCTCTCGTATCGCTCTGTCTTCGTCTAGTACGGTCCAAAAGGAAAACTTAATCTGTGTCCGAAGTCCGACGTCCATTTTTCCTTGCAAATACAACAGTATTTTACCATTGTCTTTTTGGAAACAACTTTCATTAAAATATATAAACTTCGGTTTATAATTTGCTCACCGATTGAACGATCTCATTCCCTTTCTTGATACAACTCAATACAACTAGTTTTTTGCTCTAACTGTATCACATCCTCCCACTATAGACTACACTGTTGGCTAGACAAGGATGAAGGAATCACCTTGGAACACTCTCTCGGCCCTCACAAGCTTAGAGGGCACCGCTCGATCCAGGTAGTATATATTTCAGTGGTTTAAACACAACCCTACAAGTCCTTGGATATTACTGTTTGTGACATAAAACAATACATATGAATCCTACTAAATATTTCATTGGTGAATATGCCCAATACGAGATCTTATTGGAGCGACGAACTGGAATTTCAGCCAATAAAGAACACAATGTCCTAGAAAAGACAATTTCTTCATTTCAATCATAATTTTCAAGTCATTGTTAGAAATGAAGTGGTCCATAACATACTGTTCAAAATTAGACTTCCCATCGATCAGCTGACCAGTGAATTCAATAGAATAACCCTTGAGGAATATGAGCAAATGTGCTCGACAAAAGTCAGACATTTCATTGTTATTCAAATTGTTTCTTTTGTCTGAAACATTTGGGATCGTGTACAATTTTAAAATATACAGTCACCAGGAAAATGGTACGTCCCATCCTGCAAAGGAGCCTGATCTGGGTGCTACATCAAATATTGTCCTCTGGGCTACAGATTATATCATGATAACTATTATACCGCCCTACCCTTGATTGTTCATTTAGCTAAGATAGGTTTATTTTTTCACTTGGCACAATTAGACGAAATAGGTTACCCAATTGTAAACTTCTTACAGGAGCACAAATGAAGCATGAAGATCGTGGTACTAGTTACGAATTCGTTGCCTAATATGGAAAAGAGCCTAATATGGAAAGATAATAAATAAGTAAATCTGACATCATCATTTGCCGGAACACATCCCGAAACTATGGTAAAGAGATATGATCGTAAACAAAAAATAACTGTTGTTGTGAAATGACCATGTAATACAAGAATACAATCGACATATGGGAGGTTTCGATCTTCTGGATAGTTTGATGGGTTGTTATAAGATCACAATTAAAAATAGTGGTATATGAGACTTTTTTATCATTTGATTGAGCTAACACTAGCGAATGCGTGGTTAGCGTACAAACGAGTACATAAACAAAAAGGAACTAAATGTTCTAATATTGTTGAGTAAACTAAATTCAGAGCTGAAATAGCTCATTGCCTAACAAAGATAAATATATCTGTAACCCCGAAAAGGCGTAGACCAAGTTCCAGCTTAGTTGAACAACAACTACAGGCGAAGAAGAGGAAAGGTCCTACACAACATGTACCACCTCAAGATGTAAGAGAAGACCAATTTTGACATTGACCAGTACATGAATATACCAAAATGCGATGTAAGCTTTCTACTTGCAAAGGATTCGCTCGTTTTAAATGTGAAAAATGTGGAATCGGACTTTCTCTGAATAAAACAAACAACTGTTCAAATTGATAACGACTTCTATAGTCTCATGACTCTATAGTCTCATTCTCATTAAACTAATTCAAAAATGAAAAAAAACGGCCAAGTGCGAGTTGTGACTCGAGCACCGAGGGTTCCGTACAAACTTGTAAGGAATTATTTTTTTGTGGAGGACGTAGCAAGCACAATCAGTTAACTTGACAAGTGGCCCTCCTGAAATCACGACCATCTTAGTACCGCTGCAAGCATAACCTCAAGATGTCGCTGTCGTACGATGGAATTCTACCCTATATTTTATTACCATACATCCCCCATACACTATGAGTGTTTAGGGGTTCTGGAACTTCACTATTTTTTTTTACTGCTCAATTTTGCCTGTATACCTATATACCCTGTATAAAGGTATACAGGCTATTTTTTTTAAATAACGCGAATATTTTTAAACTTATGAAAAGAAAACTTTATTTTAGTATTACACTTATTTACTAACTTATATTAAGATTTAACTATTTCTAGGTCTAATATAAACTAATATATTAACTATTTCTAGATCTATTTCGATACTCAACATTCAGTTGTTCAATTGACTGCTTTTGGTCAATTGACTACCAAAAAATATAGGCCGTACGAGATTTATGTATATGTAGATTATAAAGAAAAATTAGACGAAATATAATATATACAGGATGTTACGGGACTTGAGTATGTCGCATGTCGGTTATAAATAAGCAAAATTTAGACATAATATATACCCTGTATATATTATGTATATAGAGCGTACGTGATGAAATGCATAACGAATATAAACAGAGAAAATTCAGAATAAACAGCTTGGTGCCAACACACACTTTTTAACCTTCGGACCTAACCGAGTAGGACCTAACTGTATGCAACCCATATGCTTCTGGAGCCTGACAATACCACTACGACAACATTAGTGTATTTTCATAAGTTTCTAATAGTACATTCGGATTTTTCTTGTAATTAAACTACATATTTACGGTTTTCAGATTTTTCCCTTTACATGTGCTGTAAGACACCGTTTCTTGCAAAATTTCATGATTCTAGGTCAACAGGAAGTACACTATAGGTTTTGATTCCCTTGTGAAATCTCAAAATATGCGACATAAACTCATATCTTTTGATCGCGTTGACTTACAAGTTTGATTTTTACAGCTTTTTTGATTCACAGCTGAAAGAGACCTCAGACCCGAGTATTTGATACAAATTTCAAGTTGTTACCTCTACGCATTCCTGAGAAAAATGGTCTTGACAGACAGACAGACAGACAGACAGACAGACAGACAGACAGACAGACGACAGACAGACAGACAGACAGACAGACAGACAGACAGACGACAGACAGACAGACAGACAGACAGACAGACAAAAAGACAGACATACGGACAACAAAGTGATCCTATAAGGGTTCCGTTTTCGGTACGGAGCCCTAAAAACGACGTTAGAACCTCTAGAGGATATTTTTGCCGCTGCGTAAAAATATACAACAAAAAACCAGACGAAAAGTAATCAAATAACATCTACTATCGGATCAATGAAAAAAAAAATTATGGAAAAAGAAACACATGATACTGAATGAAGAGAAGTTTCGTTTTCGCGGAAGTACAGACATACTTGGAGAGCTCCTGAATCTCGAAACTCCATACCAGTTCATCAAATATTTTTTATCTGAAGGGTTGATAAACATTATTGTCTCTCAATCAAATGTATATTGTGTTCAAACCACTGAAATAGATACTGCCTGGAACGAGCGCTGGCCTCCTGGCAGACCGAGAGAGAGAGCATCACAAGGTGTCTCTCGTATCGCTCTGTCTTCGTCTAGTACAGTCCAAAAGGAAAACTGAATGTGTGTCGGACGTCCGACGTCCATTTTTCCTCGCAAATACAACAGTATTTACCATTGCCTTTTTGAAAACAACTTTCATTAAAATATATAAACTTCGATTTATAATATGCTCACCGATTGAACGATCTCATTCTCTTTCTTGATATCTTTGAACTCAATAGAACTAGTTTTTAGCTATGACTGTATCACATTCTCCCACTCTAGACTACTATTGGCTAGACAAGGATCAAGGGATCCCCTTGGGACCTCTCTCTCGGCCCGCACAAGCTTAGAGGGCAGCGCTCGTTCCAGGTAGTACATATTTCAGTGGTTTAAACACAATCCTACAAGCCCTTGGATATCACTGTTTGTAACATAAAACAGTACATATGAATCCTACTTTATATGTCACTGCTAAATATGCCCAATTCGAGATCTTAATGGAGCGACGATCTGGAATTTCAGCCAATAAAGAACACAATGTTCTAGAAGAGACAATTTCTCCATTTCAATGATAATTTTCAATTCATTGTTAGAAATGAAGTGGTCCATAACATTGTTCAAAATTAGACCTCAATTAGAATTCAACAGAATACCCCTGGAGGAACATAAGCAAATGTGCTCGACAAAAGTCAGACATTTCATTGTGATTCAAATTGTATCTTTTGTCTGAAACATCTGGCATCGTGTACAACTTTAAAATATACAGTGACCAGGAAAATGATACGTCTCATCCTGCAGAGGAGCCTGATCTGGGTGCTACATCAAATATTGTGCTCTGGGATTTGCGAATTATACCAAAAAATTAAAACTACAGATTATATCATGATAACTATTATACTGCCCTAACCCTGATTGTTCATTTAGCCAAGGTAGGTTTGTTTTTTCACTTGGCACAATTAGACTGAATAGGTTACCCTATTGTAAAATTCCTACAGAAGCACAAATGAAGCATGAAGTACTACTAGTTACGAATTCGTTGCCACGATAGATGGAATAGATGTGCCTGGTATGGAAAGATAATAAATAAGTAAATCTGATATCAACATTTGCCGGAACAGATCTCGAAACTATGGTAAAGAGATATGATCGTAAACAAAAAATAACTGTTGATGTGAATTGTCCATTTATAATAGAAGAATAGAATCGACATTTGGAAGGTGTCGATTTTCTGGATAGTTTGATGGGTTGTTACAAGATCACATTGAAAAGTAAAAAGTGGTATATTAGACTTATTTATCATTTGCGATCTAACACTAGTGAATATTTGGTTAGCATACAAACGAGTACATAAACAAAAAGGAAAAAAAATATATTCTAAGATTGTTGAGCAAGCTAAATTCAGAGCATATCTGTAACCCCGAAAAGGGGTAGACTAAGTTCCAGCTCTGTTGAACAAGAACTACAGGCGAAGAAGAGGAAAGGTCCTACACAACATGAACCACCTCAAGAAGTACGACAATACCAATTTGGACATTGGCCAATACATGAAGGTACCAAAATGCGATGTAAGATTGCTACTTGCAAAGGGTTTACTCGTTTTAAATGTGAAAAATGTGGAGTCGTATTTTGTTTGAATAAAACAAACTAGTGTTTCAAGAATTCCCACGTAAAATTACTTATACGTATTAAATAGTGCATTCTGTAGCTATCTGGCAACATTAGATCATTTGGTAATAAAAAATATTTCCACAAAGATTCCACAAGTGATTTTTTTCCTTATTTTTTAGTAATGTTTGATAAATAGGAACTGTAAACCAAATATTGTGCATTTAAGGGTTAATCAAGCAGTGTGAAATCTTGATAAACAAACTTCGACAAATTGTTGTGACCACTTGAAAATGACCTTCACCAGTCGAAACTCGAGTCGTGTTAAATGTTTTAATTTGTGAATAACAAGTTATATAATTGCGAGATGAACCTTGATAGAGAGACTAAATTATGTATCCAGACAACCATATTTTTTTCTCTCACTGTCAAGTCACACAGTGGTCGGAAATCCCAAAAAGCTGGCCAAAAGTGGAATTTTTTTTCTAGGGACTTTTAATGGTTGGAAAAGTTGCAGTTGCATGTATTATGATCATTAGCAGTATTGTAGTATGTATTATAATCGTAAACCCGGCACGCGTCTGGCCTGCCGCATTATTTGCTCGTTGCTCGTCGTAAGTAACACTAGGTTAAAACATATTGCGTCCGCCATTTTTTATTTCGAAATTTTGAATTCAGTGTCTTGATCAGCGTCCTCAAAAACATAAGTGGACCAAAAATCCCGATATTTTAACGGTTCCTTCATATTTTGGCCAGCTTTTTGGGATTTCATACCACTGTGCGTCACCGAAATGGAGTGCGCTCTAGAAAGATGGGTCACCAAACTTTTTTGAAATCCTAGCGTCATTTATATAAATGGATTTTGAAGAGACAGTCGATATCTGCGAACTCATGACACAAAAAAAGCGTAAAAAAGAATACTTGGTAGACCCCCTTTGGAGTGACAGGCTACTAAGTGGGAAGTTCTACAATATATTTTATAAACTTCGACAACATCCAAAGAATTTTATTCAATATTTTAGTATGAATGTTGGAAGTTTTGTAGAACTACTTCGCACATTACGACCTGCATTAATATAAAAACATGAGATTATATATCCCAGCTGAAGAAAGACTTCTTTTATCGAAAACTGATGGTCGTTTTTCTATCTATTTTATAAGCACATCATTATCAATATAGTCTTCATGCACCGTCACGTTTTGAGAAGACTTTGACGCCATTTTTGTGCGCTATGGTGTCGATAGTCGGAATGCAAATGAATGACGACGAAGAATGACAATTTTGTCATTCGTGCGCGTGTGTCTATTGAAACCTAGCGTTGCGATGACACTTTTGTCACGGGCTTGTTCGAGGGTCCGCGGGCGAAACTGTCACGGGGTTGTCACGACGTCTAACGTGGGCGCATCTCCATAGGTATTTATAGACAAAAGTCACTCGTGCGCGGTAGCTCATTTTCCTAAATATTGTTTTTCTAAAATATGTTTAAATAATTGTGCTTCCATTTGTACCTTGATAACTTAGCAATTCTTACAAAAGAAGATTAAATAAAATGTAAAAACGCAAATATTTTTTAATTTCTAAAATATTAATTAAATTTATTATATTTTCTTGATACCAAAATTTGTCTAAATCCATGTTAAATAGTTAAAAAAAAAAAATTAGAAAAGTAGTTTATATAGAGAAAATTAGATACATTCACATTGGCATGTCAATTTAGATAGACAAACCTAGGTTAATATAACAAAATAAATAAACCTCGATGCGTCCAACTTAGAGCTTCATCTAAGTTGGACGCATCGAGGTTTATTTATTTGGTTTTATTAACCGAGGTTTGCCTATCTAGATTGACATACCAATGTTATAATAATATTACATAGTTATAATTACATCAAAAACTAGTACTAGTCTAATCAGGTATATTTATAAACTTACTAATTCCAACATTATATTCATAAAATTAAAGTTGTATCTATGCTGTTATCACTAGTATTATCAGTTTTGATTAATTCAGTAAAACTTGAGAAACAAAATTTAAGTAAATTAATGAAATTACCACCAATTGCATTGTAGATATGACTTTATTTATTACGCATAAAAACCACAGTAAACTTAAATAATTTTCATTTAATAATTAAAATAATCTAATTCTCAAAATAATTAAAATAAACATATTACGTAGAATAGATTTTATTGCGAGATGCAAAACTAGATCATAAAGAAAATGTGGAACAACCCAAAATATTCTTGGAACAACACTAAATATAGTTCGATAAGTTCTGTGTTCATTTATGCTTGATAATATCTAGATAAATCTATAATAGATTTTATTGTAGGAATATTGTAGGAAATCTATATAAATTCTGTTTGAAACACACTTTGAAATATCGATGTCCGTTTATTAAAATTAAACATAATTTATTATTTTTTTATAATTTTTTTTGATAAATTTTTATGTTATATTAAGTAAGAGCTATTTTTAATCGATTCTAAAACCGAAATTTATAAAAGTGTATTTAAAAAACTTATTTCCATCAAATTATTTAGAAGGTTAATCCAATCTACTCGTGGTCAGGTAGGGGGTACCTCCTATACAATATTTTTCGTATAAAAGAGCTTTCTGCACTACCGAAAATCACAGTTCCTTGTCTCTGTGATACCGAAACTACAAACTCCAAAATGAAATTGGTCAGTGCTCAAACAAGTGTGAATCAAAGAAGGATTATTTAATTAAACTAATTTTATTGCAGATCGTTGCTTTCACCGCTCTTGTAGCTGTAGCTTTGGCTGCCCCACAACACTCCGACAAAGACGCAGTCATTGTCAAGAGCGATTTGGACAATATTGGTGTGGATGGATATAACTTTGCGTATGTCGATTGAAACAATTTTTAGTTTAAAAATTTAATTTGTTTTGGATTTTAGTTATGAAACCAGCAACGGAATTTCTCAACAAGAACAAGGACAAATCATCAACGCTGGAACTGAAAATGAAGCTGTCGCCGTTCGTGGTCAATTCCAGTATGTTGGTGCTGATGGACAAACTTACACTGTGACTTACATTGCTGATGAAAATGGTTTCCAACCACAAGGGGCTCATTTACCGAAAGCTAACTAATTTTCTCTTTGAGACTTGAAAAAATAAATAAAAAATCATTTTACTACAAAATACTGTTTTTTCAATTTAAAACCTTTTTAACTGATTTAATAATTGAAGGTGTTTTGTTACAGGCGGATTTATAATTTTGTTATAAATTCGTTATAAAATAAATATTAGTAATATTGAATGGGAAATCGTAATATACTCAGAGTAGCTTTTAGTTAATAGACCTTCTCATACTTGACATTTTTTTGCGCGCATATGTCAATTTCCGCCAAGTTATACGTTCAAAAGTGTCCGTTATTGTTATAAGTTAAAAACTTTTTGACGTATAACTACATATGTGGCCGAAACTTACATATTCCCGCATTTCGAACTTGGCGGATGCGCATGTGCGTAACTAACGGCAAAAAGGTCTAATAGAAAATTATTTTTTGAAAACATTTTCTTCTTAGCCTGTTAGATATGTTCCAAGCACTTCTGAAATATTTTGCATGATAAGCGAGAAAATATCACATGTAATATTACAAAATGCTTCAATTCTAATATTTTGAATTGAGAAATTGATGGATCTAGACAAATTTAAACAGAAATATTGAATCACTTTTGGAGACTGAGAAGTTAATGTGGCCTTTAACCCAGAATTTATTACTGCTTTGTAATATTTAAATTCAAATAAATTTCAAATAAAAATTGCTTAATTTCTTGCCGCACAGATTTAAATCAATATATATTAATAATCAATAATAACAATTCGTTCCTTAGCCTCTCAGTAACTCAATATAAATGAATAATGCTAAAATAATGGATGACAAATTCAAAGTGTCAAAGTGTCAAAGATACCAAATTTTTTGTTGAACAGTGAAGTGTAGTATCTTAAGTTTAATAACAATTTATATGCTTAATTCTAAATTAATAATTAATACTTCTTCTTCTTTAAACCGTAGCTGGCGATTGTCGAGGGCGTCGTTCTCGTAATCAATACGCTACTTTTGGTGCCGCTAAATTTTTCGCTTCATTTACGATTTGTTTCCACACTTTCCATCAATGGCAATATTCCTGGCCTTTTCGAGGTCCAGGCGTCTGTTCTTATGGTCTTCTACATGTTTTGTCAATATCTTCTTCGACGCTGATAGTTGAATCTTCCAGTCGCGCGGCCGCTTTCGCCTGAGGAGTTTGCATGGAAGCCGATTTTCTTTCATTTGGCAAATGTGACTAAATCAGCGTAATAGGCGTGTTTGTAATTGTTCCACAATCGGTGGTTGCTGATCGCATCTGGCTCAAATTTCCTCATTTCGCAGGAGATCGTGAATCGATACACCAATCTTCTGTCTTTGGCAACGTATTTGGAACACCTCGAGTTTGTTGAGGTCCGAAGTACCTCAGGTCCTAAAGTAGCGTCCACGTTACTGCTCCATACAAAAGACATGGTAGGGTGAGCGTCCGGAATAGACGAATTTTAATATTAGCGGATATGTTTCTATTCTTCACTAAAGAACTAATTGAGTGACGCAAATGTTGCTGATGCCTGACCTAACCGGCTGTGAATGTCAACAACCAACGCCACTTTTTTCTCTTGCACCAGTGAGTCAAAGTATTTGAATTCTTTCACGTGTTCGATTTCGGTGCCATTAAGATGAACATTGGTCTGTGATTCAACGGTCGTCAAGACATTTGTCTTGTCCAGGTTTATTTTCAGTCCATAGAATTCGGCGATCCGAGAAATGTCATAGAGAATATCGGCAAATATAGAACTATCGTCTGCGAACATCAGATCGGAAATGAAGTTGTTGTCATCGTATTGGTCGCCTGGTCGACCACTGAATGCTTTCCACATAATGGCATCTATAACCGCGTTGAAAACCAGTGAAGAAGCAACGTCTCGCTGTCGGACTCGGATTTGGATCAGAAAACCGTCTGATAATTCGTTCCGGATCCATACGCAGCTGGTTGAATCGTTGTACGTCGCTCGTAGAATATGTATGACTTTTAAAAGCACATACTCTGTTTCCAATGCTGACCATAAAGAAGGTCAGTGGTTGCAGTCGAATGCCGATTTAGTCGATTAAAATGATAATTGTCGTTTTCTACATTTTCCATCAATTTTGCAAATATTTGGCCTAAATCTTGCTTACTCTTCTCGACTTGTTTACTCTCGATGTTTATGTAGTCGTCATTGAATAATCTTCATAAATACCTCCCCAACAATCGATAGCAATGATGGTAGTTATTGCATTCTTCAATAAGGGGACCACGATCGCTTTCTTGCACGTCGATGGTATTTGTTCTGAATGCAAAATTTGTAGTAGGAGGTGAAACAGCCGTTATAACAAAATGTCGCCTCCAGCTTTGATCATGCAGTGACTTGAACAATGCCCGGCGCTTTCACATTTTTCGGCATTTTTATTGCTGTCTTACCTTCAACAATCGTTGGTTCACCTTAGATTAATATTTAAAAATTACATCGATTAGACACCTTAGTTCGCATCGAGTTGTAGAGTTTTATACAACTATACGTTGGAATTTTTTCTGTAAATATTAGTTTGTGTCGGGGAAAATAATATAATTGATTCCCGTGTCTGGTGTCCTTTCCAGATTTTTTATGATACTCATCAAATAATTCTTGGTGTTTATGGAGAACAACAAAATCTCGAAAATATATGTTCCCGTGGTTGTGAGATTATTTGATCATCTAAATTTCTCCCTACATGACTCTCGGCACTTTAAATTGTTCAAAATGCGAAATGCTTGCTTGTGTATTCTAAATATATTCTGTATATTGGCTCCATTACCCCAAAACAATATCCCGTAGCGAAGGAGTCTATGGAAATTCAAAAAATCTAAAATCTTAGTATGTCTACAAAAACATAGGCTGATAGTCTACGTTATACATATTACATATACCACTTTGTTTAGCTTTCTCATAAGTTGGGTTATATGTGAAGACTATTCCAGTGTGTTGTCCATATATAGGCCCAAATGATAACTGATTCTTTTATTTCAATCCTTTCTTCTCCCAAGTGCAATTCATACGGGTAATACATTAGGGTTCTTTTTGTTCTAAATGTTATTTTTTATCGATTACAGACGGTTTGTTTCTAGTAAACCATTGCTTAAGTTCTGCCATTACTCTACTGGAATTAGTGGAGATATTATCAGTTGTATCATTGGAGATCCTCACACTAGTGTCATCAGCGTATTGAATCATCTCGTGTTCAACGTTAAATATGTTAATATGTGATAAATCATTAACATACAGCCTGAACAGTAATGTCCCCAATATGCTACCTTGTGGTATACCGATAATAATTATCCTAATGCTGGTTTTCCTTGTGATGTTTCGATTTTCGTCATCTGTTTTCTGTTTTCAAGAAACGACCTCATAAAATTTAGGACCACTCTTCGAATATTTGGTTTTAAGTCTTCCAGGGTTTCAGGGCGATTCTGATAAAATTTAGATTTAACATGACCCCATAAGAAATAATCCAAAACCGAGAAATCTGGAGATCGAGGAGGTTATAGCTGATCCATACGCTGGAAAAACTCTCGCAACACTCCCGTAGATATGTTGGATACGTGAGGCCTTGCACTATCTTGGTGATAAGAAATATCGTTTATTGATAATCGAAGTTGAGCAATGGAATCCATTAAGAACCTTTGCAGCACCTCCATATAATGTTCACTATTGATAACTACTGCGTTTTCTATTTCATCTTCAAAAAAATACGGTCCTAATACTCCAGCTGAGCATATTCCACACCATACAGTTACCTTTTGATAATGCAGCTCCTCTTCGAATATAACTTGTAGGTTTTGTGGCAGCCGAAAATTACGAACGTAAATTTTATTTGTTCCTTTCCTCGTGCAACTGAAAACGTGCGTTGCGTCTTATAATTATTTTGTTGACAAACTTATCTCCTCGGCCCAAAATCCATCGACTGTATTCTAAATGTGAGTTTCGGTCTATTGGAACATGTTTTTGGGCTTCTTGCCATTTGTATCGTCGAAAGAGAAATACCCGTATACATAGTCCGTCCTTGAGAAACAAGTATTCTTTGTTCCTCATTTCGCGTTTCATAGACGTTCCTTGGCCGAACTAGGAATCTTATTGGGTTCCTTCTTTCAAGGCAGGTCTCAAGCTTCATTGAGGAAATCTTCAGCACTGTGATTGGCTGTTGCGTTTCTATGACGACTAAAGCTTGCGCTTTTGCTTAAATTTTAAGGTTATATACTCCGTTAATCAACTGACGTAATTTAACAAGCCAGAGCCTTGGCGGTTTGAGTTAGTTTCTAATATAGCCGAGTGGCGCGTCTATCAGCAGTTTTACCACTATAAGCAATACATATCCCTAAATATGAGCCGAGTTGTGATTATGAAACAAGGACGCCTCTGAGATCCAAGGAAGGCTTCATCAAGGAGTCATTTATCCTTGAGGAGAGATTATGAATACGGATATAAATGTAGAGATAGTGGTCCCACGTACACAACGTATTACGCTATCTGGAATCTAAGCCTAACCCTAACCTAACTGAAAAACTATGCCATAGAAACACACTTATCGTATGCAACGCAATTACACGCCTCACACGCAACGTCGATCTGGTATGTTCAGATCGGCGTGGGAAGGTGGAGGGGATGTTCGCACGATATTCACGCGTGTGATCAGTGTGTTTCTAGAACTTATGCGTAGCACGTCATAAACAAATAGACTTTTGATGCAAGCGTTCTACTCAAACTGCATTTTAGATATGCGAAAGTACATAAAAAATCGTTCTTCATCAAATTCTAGTTTCAGCATTAATGTATGGTAGAAATGTATGCATTCTCCAACCTTTTATTTCTGTTTATTTATCTTCTCAATATCTTCTTTTCTTTAGAGTGATCTACTCTTCTCAACTTTAGTTTTTATTTTTGTGGCGCGGAAATATTCATTTAATATTAGTAAACTCAATAAATCATCCTCAAATTCGCTATCAGAATCAGAAAGCATGACTTACAGACGCACTAGTGTACCTTGTAAGAAATTAAAACAGCGTCTGATGAAAAATTTACGTTGCAAACGCGGGACGAGTGTGCACACCTATGCATCGCGTACGTTGCGTACGTGGGACCAGTGTGTCTCACGTACGCAACGTGCCACACAACGAATTTTCTTCAATTCTGTTCCTATATTGTAAAGCATTCACTTCTGTTCTAACAGCTTTTTCATCACCGCAAAATTAGTGTCCTTAAGAGAACCTATTCGACGATGAAACTTGAAGGCTCACTGAATATTAGACACATTATGGGAAATTCTGTCGCCGGCAGCCAACGGGTACAAGTCGTCCAGAACAAACAATATTTAAAACGCTCACAATGTCAGGCAGAGGAAAAGGAGGAGGAAAGGCCATGTCGCGTTCGAGTCGTGCCGGACTCCAGTTCCCTGTCGGTCGTATCAACAGACTCCTTCAAAAAGGAAACTACGCGAAGCGCGCCGGTGCCGGGGCTACGGTCTACCTAGCGGCTGTGGAAGCCCTAAGTAGACTGCATATACGAGAGAGTTTCAAAAAAGAACCGGTTGAATTAAATCTGTCAGTCATTACTTATTTTTGTTTTTATTATGTTAAAACAGGACACTCTTAATTTGTCACCCTTTATTTTGTCCATGTGGTTTTGAATACATTTTGCGCTATTTAAATTGGACAGTTTTATTAAAAAACATCAAAACTACAAAAATGAATGCAATAATTAATTTTCTTATTTTTCATTATTTGTTCCAAATAATTTTGGTTCTCCAAGAAGTTTTTGGATTTGAATCAAACTTTGAAAAAACTCGAGTTATGGTATGTCTGTGTTGTTCATAAAATATTGCGAATTTTATATTGAATACATTTTTATTACAAGAAATATTAAAAAACTCAACATATTCATGCAAAATATGCTCTGTACACTATAAAAGCAGATTTTTAACTATTAGTTCCAAGTAATTCAGAAAACCAAGACAATTTTTAATGCTGATACAATATTGCCATAATATTTAATACTAAAGATTATTTTTATTACAATTATTTAAGTATTAATTATATTCAATTTCATGCATCTTTTTTATTTATCCGTTGCTTGATTATGTAATGAATAATAATTTTTTTTCAAATTTCAATAAATTAAATAAAAGAATATATTGTCAAATAAATATTTAGAAGGTTAATCCAATCGATTATTTTCGAGAAGTGGGGGGCAACTCCCATACCATATTTCTCGTATAAAAGAGCTTTCTGCACCATCAAAAATCACAGTTCCTTGTCTCTGTGATACCGAAACTACAAACTCAAAAATGAAATTGGTCAGTGCGCTCAAACAAGTGTGAATCAAAGAAGGATTATTAACTTTAATTGGTTTTATTACAGATCGTTGCTTTCGCCGCTCTTGTAGCTGTAGCTTTGGCTGCCCCACAACACTCTGCCGACAAAGACGCAGTCATTGTTAAGAGCGAGTTGGACAATATTGGAGTTGATGGATACAATTTCGCGTACGTTTATACATCCAATTTTTATTTTCAAATTTAATTTGTTTTATATTTTAGTTATGAAACCAGCAACGGAATTTCTCAACAAGAACAAGGACAAATCATTAACGCTGGAACTGAAAACGAAGCTGTCGCGGTTCGCGGACAATTCCAATACGTTGGTGCTGATGGGCAAACTTACACTGTGACTTACGTTGCTGATGAAAATGGTTTCCAACCAGAAGGAGCTCATTTGCCTAAAGCCAACTAATTTTCTGTCCGATTATAAAAAAATAAATAAATAAAAAACCCTTTCATGAAAACTTTCTTTGATTTTCTTTGATGAAAAACCTTAACAATTTGTTTATAAGAAATATCTTAACAAAACACAATTTTTTATGAGAAATAATTTCAAAGCTCTTTCATTCCGAAGGGATAGAGCACAGCGAGAAACTGGCGCCCGCAAAAATGTTTCAGACAATGTCACAAACATTCTGTTGAAATGAAATTTGCGATAAATTTTAAATTATTTTAAATCAAAATGTTCATTTATGGCTCTATGCGAATTTAGTAAATTTGCATAAATATAATTTATATGGGTGTCAAAGGTGACCAAGTCAAAAATTGGTAAAAATGACCGATGAAATGAATGATGAACTGGAAATGGTCATTAACTGTAAAGATTTTGATCCAAAAGACTTGGTCATTTTTGGCCCATGTTAGAAGGTTTTGATTAGCTAAGTGCTTGAACAACTTTTTCCATAAAGGTAGCAGGCGTTAAAACGACTTGGACACTTGTGCCTTTTTTGGTTACTTGGTCACTCTTGGCAGTACACCCACAATTTCTATATTATTGCACAATTTAGGCAACACTCTGAATAAAATGGGCAAAAATCAATGAACATATGCAACACAATTTAATTTACTCAACTCAATATAACACAAAGCCATAATTGGATTTCATTTTAAATCTAGCATTCCTTCCTATTTGCCTCAAAATATGAATCATTGTTTAGTTTTCATCCAATAGATAGTTTCTAACAAAACGATATGAACTTTTGCATTTTATATTAACCCAGATCTTACTATAGTCCTTTTAAAAGGTCGCAGATAGTGCTCTTTAAAAATTAATTCCGTAAACTCTGGTTTAAATTTGAAACGAATATAACTTATTATTGTATTTATATTTATTAATATAACTGTGAAAGTAATTATTCGTTAATATAACTCTATGCATTTGATGTAAATATATCCTCGTGTATACCGAAGATATATTGCTTTTACCAGTTACAAACAGTATATAATTATTACGGTATATTTAGATTAGTGAGCAGCTAAGAACAAGTAAACTCATATATCACGCAGTTTTTGGGAATTTTTAACGAGTGTTTAAGGGTGTTTTTTTTTTCATTTCTTAAAATGTTGAGAAAACTTAAATAAAGCTGTTTTATCATATTTGTTTCGAACGTACAAGAAACGATATAAACATCGTGAACGCTAGAAAATCAGACAAAATGATGCAACTATGCTTACCATTCTTGATGCTTAATAAACTATTAAATTTGTACGTTTAATTTTAAATGTGTGTGTAGATATTTCTTGAAAAGTGAATTTTAAGGTTGTTGTTATTAGTTAAGGTATTTTCAACAAGAAAAAGTTTTGTTTTATAAAAGGATTTCTTTCTAATTTATTTTTATATCAGTCTGACAGAAAATTAGTTAGCCTTTGGCAAATGAGCTCCTTGTGGTTGGAACCCATTTTCGTCAGCAACGTAAGTTACTGTGTAAGTTTGTCCATCAGCACCGACGTATTGGAATTGTCCACGGACAGCAATAGCTTCGTTTTCAGTTCCAGCATTGATCAACTGTCCTTGTTCCTGTTGAGAAATTCCGTTGCTGGTTTCATAACTAGAATCCAAAATAAAAACAAAATAATTTTTTTAAATTAAAAAACTATATAAATATTCCTACGCGAAGTTGTATCCATCAACTCCAATATTATCCAATTCGCTCTTGACAATGACGGCGTCTTTGTCTGGGTTGTGTTGAGGGGCAGCCAAAGCTACGGCGACAAGGGCGGCGAAAGCAACGATCTGCAATAAAACCAATTTAATGAAATAATCCTTTTTCTTTGCACTTGTTGGGGCACTGACCAGTTTCATTTTGGAGTTTATAGTGTCGATATCACAGAGACAAGGAACTGTGATTTTCGGTGGCGCGAGAAAGCTCTTTTATACGAAAAGTGATCTGGGAGTTTGCCCCCACTTGTCGAGGAGAATAGATCGGTTTAACCTTCTAAGTTATGTGGATGATATAAGAATGTGTTAACAATTCATTGAGAGTTCAAGTATTTTCTAAAAATTATGTAGTCAAATAAATTGATGAAATTATTTAATAGAATATTATTGTATATCGGATAATAAAAATATGGTTTATATTAATTTGTCAAAAGAAGTTTAATTTAAGGATAATTCATATTGCTTTTATTTTTTATCCGCAGTTAAAGAGTTAAGGATAATATTATATATAAGGATAATAGATAAAAATATTTTGATAACAATATATGTTCTAAATAAAAACTGAAAATTTATTGTAATTTACATTGTCCATTCCATTTGTCCATTCATTTCAAAGCAAATTGGGTGTATGACATTTTGAATTTCCAGAAAATTCTTTAAGATTCAGAAATTGAAATTGATTCCACTTTCACAATATTTCTGTAAAAGATTTTACAATAAAAACAATATCCACAAATATAAATTTCATTTATTTTTGTGATTTAAAACAGGTTCTTAGAATATCTGGAAATCATAAGTCGCAAAACCATGGCACGAATTTCGATTTCTTTATTTTCTAGATTCATCTAAAATAAAACCACAAATATAAATTTCGTTTTTTCCTAATATTTCTATAACAATTTGGATTTTTTACTAATTTTTATGAAAATATTGTATAGGAAATTAAAAAAACTACCATCAAATACCGCCCGAAATTTTGTCGTTGTGCTGGAATGTTTAATGACCCCATGGTGAGGAAGAATATAATTATTTGATTGTGAAATGACACGAGTTATTTCCATGTGTTCAAAATCAATATAATCCTGCATAAACTAACAATATTCTATTTTGAAATTGTTATCCATCTTAATTCTCTTTTCTAAAACATGAAATCTAATAGCGGCTGTTTGACTCGTAGAACCTATATGCGGATTATTACTTTTAAATGGCGTACGATATCGTAAAATTTTAGTTTGAAATTTCTCGACGAATTATTAAAGCTTTCCGAACAATATTCACATCAACTTGTTAGTCTTGTCGAGTAGTTTCAGTGTGTCGAAACTGATTTCGTTGCTGTTTACCGTTCTTGAAAAAATTGAAAAAAACTTAAAAAGCACATTTTTTGACCGAAATAATGTTTGACCGAATTTTTTTGTTGATGAATTTTTTGTAAAATTTTTTCGTAATTTTTTTGGCTATCCGAAGGAAATCGAAGTGCTGAAAACGATTTTCTAGTTTATTTCGCTAAAGTTACAAATATACCAGATATGGTCTATATCTTGGGTACTTTCCAATTTGAACGGAATAAACTGTAAAATCGTTCATTCGGCATAAACTGAAAAAAAAGACCCTCAAATTTTCTGAAAAAATCGCCACAAAAATCCATCGTTTTGATCAGGAAAAAAGTTGCATTTTCGGTTCTCTCGGAAACAACAAATGCCAGCGTCATTTTCGGCACACTGAAATTAGACGACAAGAGGAGAAAATGTGAAAATGTGTAAATTGTTTGGAAAGGTTCAATTTTTTATTGCAAAATTCTGAACTCAATTTTTTTCAAAGACATGTCGATATATACAAATAAATGCTGAATAATGACGTAACAGGTCATGAAGTTCTTAAAAGTGTCACCTTTAAAAAAAAAAGTGTCACCCTAGTGCTGTTGCGCGCGGAGCGAATAGTCAAATTCGGGCTGCTGCAAATCCTAACGCTGTTCGTCGTAATTATTTCCAGCACAGATTTTCGAAAAACATTTGGGCCGGACTGGTCAACGGCCAAATTATTGGCCCCCATGTGTCGCCAAATCGAATGACTGGACATATATGGAATATATTCTTATTGCAAAGTCAGTTAATAGAACTATTGGAAGAAGTTCCTTTGAATGCACGTCGACAATTGTGGCATCTTCAAGATGACGCACCACCGCATTTTAATCCTTTAATTCACCAACATTTAGATAATGTGTTTGAAGTGGATCCGTAGAGGTGGACCTGTTCCATGGCATTCTCCCGTGACTTTGGTGACCCCGACCCTTACCCGTTGATTTTTATTTATGGGGCGTTATGGTATGCATCAATGAAACAATTGATATAGATGATCTTCTTAACCGAGTTGAGGCAGTTGCGGTGACAATTCGGCGCCAAAATCAAGGCCTATTAAATTACGCCTTTTCATGGATAAGTCGAGTAAGACTATGATAACTAGTAAGACAACTAGTGTAAAGTGGATTCCATGAAAAAAGGCTATAGGGGGATAAGCATGGTAAACATGCCTTTTGTAAATATCTTAATGATATTCTATGGATATATATATATATATATATATATATATATATATATATATATATATATATATATATATATATATACTATATATATATATATATATTTATATATATATATATATATATATATATATATATATATATATATATATATATACTATAGAAATATAAGGATCCTGAAAATTTTAGACCTTAAATTATATCGGTCTCTTCAAAAAGTCAAAATAAGTAAAAATTGGAAAATATTTTTTGTCTTTGGAATGACTGAATCGATTTGTTTGAAAATTTAGTATGTTATGCAGGCGATAGAGAGCTTTTACGGACACCATGGACCAATTTTTAGCTTAATAAATTGATGATTAAAAAAATGATTTCTCTTACTTTTTTAATTTTTATTGTGATACTTTTTGAGCAAAATTATGATTCTATCATTTTTACATTTCTTATAAGATCTATAATGATTTTTTCAAAATTTTCTTAATGGTACGTCATAGTTAAAAAAATCAAAACTATTTTTATTACCAAAAAATTGAATTTTTCAACAAATTCTACCTAAATAATTACAAATTATACTATTATTATTACATAAATAATATGCTGGAATAAATCTCTTGCATTAAAGATAAATTGAAAAAAAATTGTTCTTACAATTAAATATAACGCCTATTAGAAATTTAATAAAAATATGTTTTTGCTTATAATAGATTTTTTTAATGCATTTCGAATCGAATGGCTCGTTAAATAGTTCATAAAATTGTCGTAAGCGAGAGCACCACAGTCGCATTCAATTTACATGAATGTAGCTATAAAAATTATGCATGCTATCGCTAGCAGACGCTTCCAAAAAAGTTAAAATTCTCTAAGCTCTTGTTTTGAGATTATCGTTCAGAAAAGTGCTAAACACAATAATATTTTATGAAATAATTGTTTTTATTTATGAACATTCGTTAATATTTTTTTCGAATATGTCTTCACTAAAATCTAAAAATATTAAATGTGCAATTTGTGACCGATTTATAAAGAAGAGTGCAGTCTCCTAAAGTTATTTCGACAGAAGATCTAGATGAGTTTTCAGAGATTTTCACAAAAGAGATTTTTATCGGTGATACCATATGTGGATCCTGTCGTATGTTAAAATATGAAAAAAGAAAAATTAATGAAGAAAAATGTCCAGGTGAACCGTCAGAAAAAGTTCGCGAAGAAGATTTAGAAGAAACTGTTTCAACCTTATCCCAGTTAACTTTGTCGCAATCAAGTATGGATGATCCATCATTTGTTTCAAATATTAAGCACGATGATATAGAATACGTTAATGTTCCGATTCAAAGAACCGTTTCCACACATTCCTATTGTTGTGTTTGTAATTCTGTTAATAAAAATAGCTTGGTTCTTGTTCCGAAAAATGCACGACTACAAGCTTATATTAAAAGAAGAATTTATATTCCTGAAGGAAACCGATGTTGTTCCAGTCACATAATTAACAAACGTTTTTTTCAACAGGATATTAACCATTTAAAGGTACATTCGAACTCATCTTACATAGAGTCATCTGAATTAAAAAAACTGATGGACTACTTGGCGGTAGAATGTGATTCTTCGTTGTTGGACAAAATGGCCGACTATTGTATTTCAGAAGAACAACTTCAGGTTTTCACTGGTCTAACATGGGAAAACCTAATTGAATTACGAACATTATTTAAGTCGATGCGAAATACATGCACTCGAACAATCACACAAGCAATTATAATTTTTTAATTTAAGTTTCGAACCGGTAATTCAAATAAGCTATATGAGCTTATTTGAATATAATAGCTTATCTATCTTGCAACTAGATCAAGAACGGCTTGTTTCTCACTATTCGGCCCAAGTTATCAAATGTTTCGAAAATGATATTCTTCCGAATCATTTCGGATTCTCTACAGCATCTAGAGATGAATTGATTCAAAACCAAACATCAGCAATAGTGCAGCAGCTTCATGATAAAACCAATAAGAAGCTTATTTTGATTTGTGACGGTACCTATGCTTATCATCAAAAAAGTTCCAATAATGAATATCAAAAGAAATCATATTCTGGTCAAAAAAAGACCTCATTGTGCAAACCTTTCACCAGTTGCACGACTATTGGATATGTTCTGGAAATGCTAGGTCCATATCATGCGAATCAAAATGATGCTTCTATCATGAGAGAATTTATAGATGAACCTAATGGTTTATGTTCCCTACTAAGATCCGGAGATATCTTTGTTGTCGATCGTGGCTTTCGGGACGTCAAAGAATACTTGGAAAATAAAAAATTTCAAGTGCTTATGCCAGCTTTAAAAGGTAAACGGAATCAACTAACTACAACTGAATAAAATGAATCAAGGGGTGTTACTAAAATCCGATGGCCAGTCGAAGCAACCCATGGAATGATTAAGGCAAAGTTTAAACTTCTTGGCCAAGAAATAGACAACAAATCACTCCCAAAAGTTCGAATTTATTTTAGAATCGCTTCATTTTTACATAACCGCTTTAATAAACGTCTTAGTTGGGATGTGGAACGTTCAGACGAAGTTATTAATAGGATTATTTCAAGAAAAGATCTAGAAAATTCTCTTGCTTAACAAGTAAAAAATGAGGGTTGGCTGCCCAAAAAACTTATTTTTCAAACGATTTCTGTTGATGACCTTGATGACTTCCCAGAGATGACAGAAAAAGTTTTGAAGATGTTGTACACCGGTTCATATCAATACAAACAAGCAATTTCATATTTGGCAGAAATGATGGATGAGTCCGGAAATATTTAGGTAGATACAGTTTGTAAAAGAAAAAACTAATGTATTGAAAGCTCAAGTCCAGTCACGTCACATGAGCAGGAAAGTGTACAAATGTTTCGTGGAATATACACCACACAGCATTGGATACAACGGGGTGACAAGATATTGCTGTGAGTGTGCAAATGGATCTCGCACTATTGGATGCAGCTCGCATGTCGCAGCAATTATTTATTATTTGGATTATGGGAGATACTTAGCACGGATTCCAAAGCCAGCTGAAATACTAAGTCAATTATTTATTAAAGATAATATTAACGTTGTGACTGAAGAAGATAGTGACGAAGACTGAACATCTTGTCGCAAGAAAGTTACAAATGCTTTTAAAACACTTTCAAGATTTAATATATTTCTTTTTCTTTTTTATTATTGTATCTAAGTATACTGTACTTATTTAAAAAATTATTATAACTATTATTGTTTTAATAAAGTTGAGTTACAAATTATTTTAAATTATATTTGTATTAAATTCTAATAGGAGTTATATTTCAATGTATGAACAAATTTTTATTTTTATTATCTCTAATGTAAGTGATTTATTTCAGCGTATTATTTATGTATAGAAAAATTCGATTTTTTGGTAATAAAAATAGTTTTTATTTTTTTTAACTATGGCGTACCATTAAGAAAATTAATTATAGATCATTATAGAGTCATTATAGATCTTATAAGAAATGAAAAAATGATAGAATCATAATTTTGCTCAAAAAGTATCATAATAAAAATTAAAAAAGTAAGAGAAAATCATTTTTTTGATCATCAATTTATTAAGATAAAAATTGGTCCATGGTGACCGTAAAAGCTCTCTATCGTCGGCATAACATACTAAATTTTCAAACAAATTGGTTCACTCAATCCAAAGAAAAAAAATACTTTCCAATTTTTACTTATTTTGACCTATTGAAGAGACCGATATTAAGGTCTGAAATTTTCAGGATCCTTATATTTCTATAGTATCTATATATCCATAGGATATCATTAAGTTATTTACAAAAGGCATTTTTACCATGATTATCCCCCTATGGCCTTTGATGTTTGCTTGAATAATATCTACACTAGTAATATTGACAAACTTTCGCTTCATGCCCCGATTTTAGACAATTAAAACAAACTTTAAGGTGTTTAACCTTTTCAACTCGCTCATTAACAGTTAACTAAAAAATCCTGACATTGATATAGATTGTGATTTCGTTTACACAAGCTAGACAAGCTGAAAACTGATTATTATTATTATTATAGGCTAAACTAATTATTATTATTTTTTCGATATTTGAATTATTAACCTAAACTCTTGGTTCTTCACATTTAGAACAAACGGCTTTCCCGACATTTGATTAAATTCGAGCGATTCTATTATTCTAAATTTTCTTGACATAACAATTACAAATAATTAAACTACCTCTTCCTTGGAATATAAAATATTTCGAAAACCTAGTTACTCTGAAGCTGCTATTCCTGCACATTCCAATAATACTTATGACATAAAAATGTCTGCCTTTAACAAATATGTTAATAGATTACTAAATATCCCATTAACAAAAGAAAACTATAATTTAAAATTTAAAACCATTTAACAAATTGCCAAAAATAATGGTTACGATCCTGGTATCATTGATGAATTTACATTTAGAAAGAATAAGAAACTGATCTTAAACAAAATTTCTAACAAAAGATTAGAATACTGAGAATAGAAGATATTATACAATATCGTATTGGTAATATCAGTCGAAGAATAGGACATGTATTGAATCAATATAAAACAGCTTTTATAATACTACAGCTTTTTGTAATAAATATACAATTAAAAATATTCTAGTAAATAATAAACTTCTAAATTTAATAATTCTAGTAAAAAAATTTACAGATCGAAACGAACGGAGTGGAATTTATCAAATTCAATGTAACGACTGCAATGCGTCTTATATAGGTCAAACAGGCAAGACATTTAATATTAGGTTCAATGATCATCTGAGTTTCTAGAAAAATAAGAAATTTGACTCAAATTTAACGAAACATTGCATTACATTAATCAAAGCCATAACGAACGGTTCAAACATCCTAAATGACCAGATAGATTAATTCATTTCAATATTTGGCATTCCCCAGTTAGGAAATTTCCAAAGTAATCCCGTTATCTCTCACAGATGGTAAATAGTATATAAAAACATGTAAAATTCTTGCATTGTGTATAATCCTCTGCCAAAGACCTAAGAAGTCAAAATCGATAAAGTATTTAATAAAACTCATTTGTCAAACTTATACTTAGTGTCCTTAATTTATTGTTATATCTGTTATAATGTTTCACCTAGTTCCTATAGCTGAATCTTTAAATTTTATTAAATATGGTATAACTTGTGATGTTTTATAAATCTACACACTTTACACGACTCGGAGTTTCAAACGTTGAAAACAACCCCAACAAACTCAAAGCTATCATTTGATGTTAGTAATATTATTAATTTGCTTACATATCTCCGATACAGCAACTTGTAACCACCTTATTAAAACAGAGCTTTATGAGTGTTTAGGAACCTGTGTCAACCAAAATTACTTTAAATTTAATTATAAATTCTACCAACAAACAACGGATCTAGCAGTGGGATCTCAATTAATCCCTCTTGTAGCCGATTTATTTATGTCACGTACTGAAGAACACGTTTTCAAATTGGATGTTACAAGAAAACATATTTCATTTTACAGATTTTTTGTACGTTTTTCAGTGGTACTACACGTCAATTGGATAAATTTCTAAATTAAATCAATAACATTCATCCCAACATTAAAACTTTAATACATAAAAACAACAAAATTCTTAATGAAAGTCTTAACAAAAGCTGCATAATAAGAGAGATGTTTTCAAAATTTTTAAAGTCAAAGGAAAAATAATCAGTGCATTTTTTACTAAGTAGACTGATGATGGTACCTTTTCCCATCCCTCAAGCTGTTTCATCAGTTCATACTGCACTGTGATGTGAAATAAATTCTTCCGATTAAATCCTAATAATCTATTACGTTGAGCGGTTTCCTAACATCTATTCTACAAAAATTCACCGCTCTAGTAATCCGTGCACGAGAAACTGGTATACGGCAAACACTTCAAGGTCGGGCTGGCCTACACCAACGAATTGTGGATGCCGAAGAAGAAATCTTAAATCTTGTCGAAGTAGACCCTTCTGGTAGTACTCGACAAATATCTCGCAAAGTAGATATCTCAAATAGAATTGTCTGGCGAACAGTGCGCGAGAGTCAATTGCGTCATTTCCATATACAAAAAGTATAGGCTCTACTACTTAAAGATCATCCATAATGTTTACAATTTTGCCGATGCGATGGTTTCAACAAAAACATGCTGCAATTATAAACTTTTCTTTCATTGTATTGGCGACTGATGACGCAACGTTTACACGTAACGGCATAAATAACAGTGATAAGTCGCTCCGTGCATAACCGTGCTTAGCGTCACCCGTGGCCAAAAAGACAACTTCCGCTCCAATAATAGTGTATAAGAACAACAGGCAAAAACAAAAATAATGAATTTAATTAAATATAAAATATATAACAGCAAAGAATTTTGTCAATTATGTCATATCTCGCGAACGAAAGCGCCTTGGAAAATGCAATTAGTATATTTGCAATCAGCAGGGAAAAACACACTTTGAAATTTCCCATTCACTTGATAAATAATGATTTTCAGGAAATACATTTTCTCGCATTTTCCGAAGATTTCACTATGTCATATCCTTTGAACAGCTTACCACAGAGACTTCTAGTTTTCACCAATCGATTCAGCGTCCCAAAATTAGCCAGAATACGTATATCATATTCGTAAGAGGCTTTTAATTAGGAAATACTGTCGGAGCGTGAAGTCAAGATTGCGGAAACGGTAAAATGCGATAAAATCGATTTTGCAAAAATCGTTATTTTTTGAGCTACAGCAAAATTTAAAAACATTTCTGAAAGCATTTTTGCTGGTGATTACAAATTATATTTCGCTAGTTCTTTCCGTTCACTATCGCCTGCTAAAATTGAGGAAAATTTTAAGAAAATTCGGCGCTAGTGTAGAGATCTTGGAAAGTAATGAATTTCCGTCGGATAATCTGTATGTGTTAATAGGAAAATGACCTTCTGAAAACGATACGATATAATCCGTTTTTGATTATCTGTAACCGTTTCTGAGTTATCCACTTAGTAAATCGAGAATCGAAATCTTTCAGTTATTTCGAAATTTATTATTAAATCTTTCCGAGCAATATATACATCGACTTATTAGTCTTGTCGAGTAGTTTCAGTGTGCTGAAAACGATTGCGTTGCTGTTTACCGTTCTTGAGGAAATTGAAAAAAACCGAAAAAGCACATTTTTTTCGACCGAAATTATGGATTTTCTTGATGATTTTTTTTGTAAAAGTTTTTCGTTATTTTTTTTTTTCTTTTGATTACCCGAAGAAAATCGAAGTGCTCAAAACGATTTTCTAGTTTATTTCGCTCTAAAGTTACAAATAAACCTATAGTCTATATCTTGAGTACTTTGAGCATTTGAACGGAATAAACTGGAAAATCGTGTTGGGCACATTTATTCGGCATAAACTGAAAAAAAGACCCTAAAATTTTCTGAAAAAATCGCCAAAAAAATGCATCGTTTTGATCAGGAAAAAAGTTGCATTTTCGGTTCTTTACGATCCTCTCGGAAAAAACAAATCCCACCGTCATTTTCGGCACACTGAAACTAGACGACAAGAAGAGAAAACCGATGTGTAAATTGTTTGGAAAGGTTCAATTTTTAATTGCGAAATTCTTAATTCAATTTTTTTCAAATACATGTCAATAAATAAAAATAAATGCTCAATAATGACGTAACTGGTCATAAATTTCTTAAAAGTGTCACCTTTGGAGCTAATGCTGTTGCGCTCGGAGCGAATAGTCATATTCGGGATGTCGAAAATCCTCATGCTGTTCGTCATAATCATTTGCAGCACAGATTTTCGATAAAAAATTGGGCCAGACTGGTCAACGGACAACTTATTGACCCCCATGCGTCGTCAAATGGAAATGAATATCTCTTCTTGTTGCAAAGTCAGTTAATAATAGTTAACAGTTCGCCAACATTTAGATAATGTGTTTGAAAATAAGTGGATTCGTCGAGGTGGTCCTGTTCCATGGCTTTCTTCCTTGACTTTCGTGACCCCGACCTTAACCCTCTTGATTTTTATTTATGGTCCTTATGGAGACTATGGTATACTATTATGAAAACTATGGTATACTATTATGAAGACTATGGAATAGGTTAGCAGTTTTAAATATCTGGGTTTTGTCTTCCAGTAGAATGGTTCGTGCAGAGGACATATTCGATTTATCTTAAAAAAGCGTGGATAGCGGCTAATAGGTTTTGGGAAGTGTGGAGAATTTATTTTAGAGAGAATTATAGGGCGAAAATGGTGACTTGGAAGTAATGTGTGCGAAGTATCCTGATTGTACGGGGCGGAAATCTGGGGAGTAAAGGAGGAGATGGACATAGAAAAGGTACAACAGCAATATATCAAAGGATTCTCCAACTAAAGAGGTCTACCTACCCCTTGGTATATTGTTCTCCAGGAGACAAACATCAAGAAAGTCGCCAGTTATGTAGCAACGAGAGTGGCCAAGTTTGAAAGAAATGTGAATAGTATGAATGATGAAAGAATAGGGAAAGAAGTGCTGCAAGTGTTAAGGAAAGAAAGGGTAGAATGTAAAAATGAAACCAAGTGCGGATACCAACGAAAGCTGATGTATGAAAGAGGTGGATGGAGTCACATATAGATTGAGAGAATGACAAATGAGGGAATGCTAGTTGAAAAGATTTTGGAAGAGAGACTTATAGAAGTAGAGCTACAGGAGAGACAGAAACACATAGACGAGGGTACTATAAGAAGGATTACGGTGGATTGGGATGGATTAGGAGCTGGGGAAGGATTAGGATTAAGGCGAGGAGATGTGGCAGTATTGGGTGGCGAGTTGCAGAAAATGTGTATGGTCTGAAGTCGAAAAGGCAGCAGTAAGTAAGTTGGGAAAAAGTTATGGACGGAAGTAGCTTCGCATACATAAAGAAAGTATTAAAATGCATATACTCGGGTTCAATGTGATCAGGGTAGTTTGTGCTTTCTTTTCTTTTTTGAATTCTAATTGTTTTATCCGCCCGTGCTAATTATGGTATTTAAGATTATTATTTTGGTATTTTTGTTTCTGTGTTCTTTTAAGACATGGGGATATCGGTTTTCTTTTGAATATAAATTTGGTTAATTAAAATTATCGTAATAAAGGATAAACTAACTATACACCAACGAAATAATTGAATTAGATTATCTTCGTAATCGAGTTGATACAGTTGCGGCGACAATTCGACAGGAAGACCCAGGCCTAATAAATTACGCCAATTCATGGATAAGTCGAGTAGCACTTTGAGTTTAACAACACTGCAATAACTTTGAACATCTAGTGTAATTTGGATTCCATGAAATTTTTTTAAATAATGTTTTATATGCTTAATCGCCACAAAAATTTCATATATTTTGGCAAAACAAGCGAACAAATAGCAAACGTTTTGCGAAAACAAAATCTACAAGAACTATTTAAAACTGCTTCAAAATTATACCACGCATTATTTAATGCTAAAAACAATATGGACCCCCTCAAAAAATCCGACGTATATGAGATTCATTGTTCGGAATGCCATATCTTTTACGTAGGTCAGACAGAATGAAGTATTTCAAAACGTTTTTCAGAACATGTTCCTGCCTTTTGACTTCAAAAAGACGTTAAGTTCATTTTCTAACTATTTTCAAGAATGTAATCACAACTTCCCCGAAATAGATAATCCAAAAATGTTGTATAATTGCAACAAAGGCCCGAAGCTTAATTTCCTTCGAAATGACATTAGAAAGGCGATCCATCAGATCCAACAGTAAATCTCCTTAACGAGCAAACCGTTTTAATCTTTTCACAACTTTTTAATCTAACACAATAGTTTCCAGATAAGTCCCAAAGTACAGGCAGAACCTTTCCTCCACGCCAAAATTCTAGGTATAAATTCAATCTCATCAATTTGTAATCCACTTGAGAATTACTCAATACTGGAGGCATAAAAGGTGTGTAGATTTAATAATTTCACAAGTCAAATAGTAGTTTCACAAAAGGTGTGTTAAAAACGTGAATTTTTCAAGTCAGAGTAAGTATGGAATTCTACGTTATAACGGAATGAAAATTCATTCATCCTATTTCATTCGTATTCATATATCATATATTCATATGGGTTGAATCCATTTCATTTAAATTTGTTTCCAAAAAATTTTAAACCATTCATTCTCTCAAACAAATCTAACAATCACAAACCCAATCGTGATTCATAAACTTATTTCACAAATTTGGCAAGGCCAAAGTCTGCATTTACGTACAATGCACACAATCCTCTTCGAATATGAAGGTATTGATATATATCCGGGATAAACCAAATTTCTTATTAACAACGCGAAATGAATCCAAAACAGTTTTATAGACGTCATTATCTGTAACATCTATAAAAAACGATATTTTATAAGTCTGATTTTTACAATGAAAGGAGGGGATTGCACAGTTCTTACTATAAAAAAACCTTTCGCGTGCTCCAAATAATCACAGATATCTCAAACACATTCAATATGAAACTTGTTAGTGTACAATTGTTTTTATAAATCATTATTGAGATGTTTTAATTATATTGATTTTAGATTACTGCTTTGACTGCTCTAGTTGCTGTGACTTTGGCTGCTCCACAAGGAGAAAAGGACACGTATATTGTGAGAAACGATTTGGATAATATTGGAGTCGATGGATACAATTTCGCGTAATTTAAAGTGTTTTATTTAAATTTCGTTTGTTTAAGCTTTTTTTTTGGATTTTTTTAGGTACGAGACTGGTAATGGAATTGCAGCTCAAGAACAAGGACAAGTTGTGAATGCAGGAAGGGAAGATGAGTCTATCGCTGTTCGTGGACAATACCAATATATTGGGGATGATGGTCAAACTTACACTGCCACTTATATTGCTGATGAAAATGGATTCCAGCCACAAGGAGCTCATTTGCCTAAGGCTAATTAAATTTTAATTTGACTGATTTTGTAAATAAATTGAGTATAATACTAAAAATAATATTTTTCAATATCTTCCACATCTTGTTTCCCAATTAAAACTGTTTTCGTCTTTCTCCGCTGCGTTGGTTATTCTAAAGCTAATTAATAAAAACTTAAAAAATCTAAAGTTATGATGGATTTTGTAATTAAATAAAATAAAATAGCCGAAACATTATTTCTCTTTTGAAAACCTTGGATATCCTGTTTTAAAGTTTCCATTGGAAATAGGCATATAAAGTTATCCATAAAATTTATTTCGTTACAATTTTAGAGGTCTGTAAAGGTGGTACCCCACCTCTTCAAAATTCTAATTTGAATAGAGCAGAATTATGTGCTATTTTGTGCTAATTTGGTGCCGAAATCGCAATTCTTGTGCTCGAAACGTACAATTGAAAAGTCAAATTTGACTAGTGCAGAGAAGAGTAGGGGTGCTAACTTAATGTCAAATGGGCACACACCCAACAGAAAAATGGGATACCGATACCAAATAAGCCATATAATTATGTGCTTTTCACATACTCCGGAGCGAATTTGCTTAATCAAACCGAACCGAATGAAAAACAAGAGGTGAAATCTTTAACGTCGAAGTACAAGAATTTTGACCGAAGCGAAAACGTTTTTATTCACGATTTTTCTTATAATAATGGTGAATAAATTTTCAATATTCTTATAATAATCGAGCATACAAATTTTAACCAACGCAAAATCGTTGCAATTATGTGCTTTCTATGTTGTAATTATGTGCTCTTGTAATTATGTGCTGTCGAGATATGCCATTCGCAATTTTTGTCCTCGCACCCTTGTACGAAAAATACGCCCCGAACTTTATGAGCCACAAGAGGTTAAATCTATAGTAATAGTAAACCGAAATTTTAAATGACGAGAAATTATTGAAATAATTTTGTCCTCTCCAGATATGCTATTCAAGATTTTTGTGCGCGTACGAGAAATCCACCCCCATAAAGAGGTGAAACCTCTAATAATCGAGCACACAAATTTTAACCGACACGAAATGCTCTCCCGATATGATATTTGTGATTATTGTGCTCGCCGCCTTGTACGAAAAATTCACCGTATGTTCCATATGAGGTGAAATCTATAAAAATTGAGCACAAATTTTAACCGCCGCGAAATTGTTCTAATAATCATGTGCTCTCCAGAAATTATTTTCACGATTTTTGTGCTGGCATCCAAAATTCACCCCGAAGTGTATGGGCCAAAAGAGGTGAAATCTTTAATAATCGAGCTCAGAACAACCGAAGATAAATTGTTGCAATAAATATGTGCTCTCCAGAAATGCTATTCGTGATTTTTATGCTTGCACCCTTATACCAAAAAGTTTATATTGTTTATAAGATTTTCTTACACATTAATTTGACAAACCGAAGGTTCAGTATCACTAGCCGATCAAACGAGGGTTTCATAAGAAATGAACTCTTGTTATGAGAAAATATATACAAAGTCTCATCAGTAAGAATAAGTGAGAGTAGTCATCGGAAATTTACCTCTTATGGCTCATACAGTTCGGGGTGAGTTTTTCGTACAAGGGTGCAGGCACAAAAATCAGGATTAGCATATCTGTAGAGCAGATAATTATTGCAACCATTTCGTGTCGGTTAAAATTTTTGTGATCCATTATTAAAGATTTCATTTCTTATAGCTCATACAGTTTGGGGTGAATTTTTCGTACAAGGCTTCAAGAAGAAAGATTGTGAATAGCATAGCTGGAAAGCACAACATGATTGCACCAATTTCTCGTCCGTTAAAATTTCTATGCTCGATTATTATAGATTTCATTATTATGGCTCGTACAAGGGTCATCATCATAATCAATCAGCTTATTGAAGTCCACTGCTGGATGTAAGCCTCCCTCAATAGTTTTCACTATCCTAGGTCTTATGCAGTCTGCATCTAGTTGGTACTGATGCGTTTTAAGTCGTCGGTCCATCTGGTGGGAGGACGCCCTCTATTTCTGAAGGCTTCTGATCTAAGCCTCCATTCAAGGATTCGTCTTGTCCATCTGTCATCTGCAGATACCGCAATGTTTCCCGCCCAGTTCCATGTTAGTACAGTTATTCTCTCTACGGCGTCTACAACTCCGGATTGTCTGCGGATTTCAGTATTTGATATGTGATCCCTGAGAGAGATCCCCAGCATTGATCGTTCCATCGATAGTTGCGTAACTCGTATTTTCTTTATTGTCCGTTTAGTCAGTGTTAGGGTTTCGGCTTCGTAGGTTAGGACTGGAAGGATACACTGCTTGAAAACCTTTCTCCTTAGGCAGTTAGGCAACTCTGCTGATTTCTCGAGATGATTTCTCGAGAGCACACGATATCGCATTTATTACAATTTCTATGTTCGATTATTATAGATTTTACCTCTTATGGCTCATATAGTTTAGGGTCAATTTTTCGTACAAGGGAGCGAGCACAAAAATCGTGAATGGCATATACCGAGAGCACATAACTATTACAAAGATTTTGCGTCGTTTAAAATTTCTGTACTCATTATTATAAATTTCACCTTTTTTCACCTTTTATTTGGGGTGAATTTTCGTGTAAGGGTGAGAGCACTAAAATCGCGAATAGGATATCTTAAGAGCACATAATTATTGCAACGTTTTCAAGTTTTGTACTTTGTCGTTAAAAATTCTACCTCTTATTGCTCATTCGATTTGGGCTGAGTTTTCCGCACAAGGGGTTGTTTTAGGGAATTAACTCCGGGGTGTATGAAAAGCACATAAAGAGCACATAATTATAGTGCTTATTTGGTATCGCTTTCCCATTTTATAAACAGGCGGGTGCTAGCTTGACCTTAATTTTGCACCCCCACTAGTCTGTTTTGGAATTTTTCATTGAACGGTTCGAGCATAAAAATCGCGATTGCGGCACATAATTAGCACATAAAGAGCACATAATTCTGGTCTAATCAAATTTTAATTTTTAAGACGTGGGGGTGCCAGCTTAATAGATCTCAATTTTAGACAGATTTGTTCTGTTTCGATTTCGAAAAATATTCGCCTTAGTAATTACTCGTAACTAAATTAAAATCTTGAGTGCCGAAATCCTATCGGAGCACTCGCGACCGCGATTAATAAATTTCAAAAATCACTCACTACTTGGCATCTTGGAGCTCAATCTCTCGCAGGACCTACCTTTGTGCAGTGGACGGTTGCCTGCACTTTTCTAAGACCCTGAGCAACAGGCGTCCTTCCTGCCCTACAGGCGCCTCCTACAGTCTGCGCCGCTCCCCCAACCATATCCACCAGCCATTGAAAGGATCCATACCCACCCTAACCACGGTTTTTATTTGTTTACTCGCGAATCTAACACTGTGTCTTTATTTACGGCACAATTTTATTTGCAAAACTTTACGGAAACTTTCCCTATACATTTTATTTCACGCGGAACTAACACTCCCGACTTTACACTCGCGCACTACAAAAGTTTTCGGCAATTAACGATTTAAATTTCAGTGAAATTAACACTTCCGGCTTTACTTAACACTTTATCTTTACTGTCATTTATTTATTTCACTCGCGGGTCGCTGGTGCGGGTCGCACTATATCACTCATTTATTTATAATTTTAAAACTGAAACCTGCTAAAGAGCAAAATATTAATAAAAAAATTATTACATATTTTGATTTAGAAACTAAACAAACCTCAAAGTTACCAACCTGGTCTTCGGCGTTTTTCTTTCCTCTTTCTCCCCTCTTTTCACACGCGCCGAATGATCCGGATCGTTCGGTTTCTGCAAAACGGCAACGCAGAAAGCGAAAACTAGGTACTAATCAGACGCGATATCCAGATCGAATCTGCTTAGTCCTAAGAAATTTAGCTGGCGATGCCTGTTAGACTCTGGAAGAGGATACTTTGAAATTGATATATTAAATCAGAAACCAAAAAAACTATATCAAATACCATATTCCAGATCGGGCTAAACAGCCATGTAAATTCTTCGCGGACGTTCGAGAACATCAACCACTCAAAACTCAATCCAAATCTTGAGGGCCAAAATCATATCGGAGCACTCGCGACCGCGATTAATAAATTTCAAAAATCACTTACTACTTGGCATCTTGGAGCTCAATCTCTTGCAGGACCTGCCTTTGTGCAGTGGACGGTTGCCTGCACTTTTCTAAGACCCTGAGCAACAGGCGTCCTTCCTGCCCTACAAGCATCTCCTGCAGTCTGCGCTGCTCCCCCAACTATATCCACCAGCCATTGAAAGGATCCATCACCACCCTAACCACGGTTTTTATTTGTTTACTCGCGAATCTAACACTGCGTCTTTCTTTACGGCACAATTTTATTTGCAAAATTTTACGGAAACTTTCCCTATACATTTTATTTCACGCGGAACTAACACTCCCGACTTTACATTCGCGCACTACAAAAGTTTTCGGCAATTAACTATTTAACTTTCCGCGAAATTAACACTCCCGGCTTTACTTAACACTTTGTCGTTACCGTCTTCATTTATTTCACTCGCGACCCGCACTATATCACTTATTTATTTATATCACTTGCAGTGGACGGTAACCTGCACTTTTCTGAGACCCTGGGCAGCAGGCGTCATTCCTGCCCTACAGGCGTCTCCTGCAGTCTGCTCCGCTCCTCCAACTATATCCACCAGCCATTGATACATTTTATTTCACGCGGTACTAACACTTCCGATTTTACACTCGCGCACTGCAAACATTTCGGCAATTATCGATTTGACTTTCCGCGAAATTAACACTCCCGACTTTACTTAGCACTCGCAACCCGCACTAATTCGCTCAATCACTCTCTACTGAGAAGTGTAAGCTATATTTTTTATCGAGGTTGTGTCCTCTAGATCCGCCGCTTTCGGTTTAAACAGAAGCCCTACGAGAAGGACGTAGTTACATTACTTGTAGTCGGTTTTTGGACTCATCGACAAGCACGTGCTTGCCTGTTCACACCTGGAACAATTAAGCACCTTAGCTCCCACTTTTAATGTTTCCAATAAATTTTAAGCTTATCATTTCATATAAAATATCTAAATATTCAGAAAATATACTGTCGATTCAAATTTATACCAAATATATTAAATACCCTAGTAGAAATTGAAACTGGGGACATGGTCGGTCGTAGAAGAATGTGCACGATATAGAATGTAATGCACTATGTGAAAGCCTCTAATCATTATCCATAATTAATGTCTTATTGTTAGTGGGACAAATATGTTCCAATATCTGTGTACTCAAAACTAAACAACACTGTACATATAAGCGATGTGTACGCAAAACTAGACATTAAATTAACCAGTTACTTTAAACAAGAGCAAAATATTTATTCATCCTGACTAATTTTGAAAAACATCCGGTCTGAAAAGCCTTTTCCCACTCAGATATATTTTTCCCACTCAGACAATAATAATAGGATGATAAACCTCGACTGGAGAGCGACCAATAAGGGTAAAATAAGGGTAAAAGGATTTGATGATGACCAATAATACTTAAAACTAATCATAATTCACTGGTTGTACACGGGGGTAGTGAGACCTATCTTTATATGTGGGCTCACAATTTGGTGAACCAAACTGAAACAGAGGAGCAGGCTATAAGCAAACTCTTAAAAATGAAAAGAAAAAATTTGGAAAATTATAAACAAATGTTTTGGCATCAAATTAGACGCAAAAATGTTATTAGAAGAAATGTTAAAATTAATTGAAACTGCTGTAAATTTTTTATTATTGAAAGATTATAATTGAAAGTTTCGGAGGGATTTGAAGAAAATACAATAACGGAAATGTGCCAATTTACTTTTTAAAGCTGACACACATGGGTGCCTAAACTGCACATCTACCTTATTTCAATACAATATTTATGTTATATATTGCATATTTCGGGGGGTGGGGGTTGAATTTGTTTCTTAATATTTTTTTTGTCAAATCAATTTTAAATTTATAAATATCGACGCATGTATTTAGCAACAGTTTGAAAAGAAATTAGTTGATTTTGATTATTTCACGATAAATTGCGAAAAAATAAAACGCAATTGAATTTCTTATCAATTCGTTTGGCAAATAAATTCAAGTAGTTGTCTTCTACAAAATTTTTAAATCAGATTGGTTCGTTTAAACAATTTAATAAACAATCAGTTTATTGTTTATTAAATTGTTATTTTTTTCAGTTATCTTTTTAATTTTCTTTTTCACAAATATTGTTGCATCTCAAATTATTTGCAATTCAGTTTCAAATTTGTTTTATTTGCCGATTCTTTAAACAATTAAACGAAATCTCTGTTTAAATCGATTAAACAATTATTGTGGAATATATTTTGAATTTTCAACGTCAAATTTGATTACTTTTTATAATAAAAAATATATAAATACATAAATTGTGTTTCCCTCTAATTTGGTGCTAGAACATTTGTTTATAATTTTCCGAAATGTTTTTTTAATTAGTAAACAGGCTAGCCTCTGTACGCAGGAGAGTTTGCTTATAGCCTGCTTCTGTTTCAGTTTGGTTGATATCTTGAATTCTTGAAGACAAGTTTGTTGTTTTCTCAAAACTGTAAATAAAAATCGAAACTCTTTACCCGTTGCAAAGTTAGCACGACTTTACTAACCCCTTGTTTGTCTACTAATTTCTTATTCCACGTAGCTAGCTTAATACCCAACTGTTTGTTATAATTACTTCAGTTATACTTCAATTATACTTTGTTATAATTACTTCAATTATACTTCAATTCAATTGTAATTTAGTTCTTTCCAAAACTAAAAACACAAATTGAAAATATTTCCCCTTTATAAACTTATCGCGATTTTGCTAAAACCTTACAAAAGTTTGTTAATTAATTTTCTAATCCACGCAGTTCTAAATCTATCAATTAAATATTAAGCTACTTAATTGATAGATTGTGATAACTAACAGTTTGAATTAAAAGTAATTTTGTTGTTTTTCCAAAACAGAAAACAGAAATCGAAAATATTGTCAGGTTTCAAAGTTATCACGAACTTTAACTTGTCTAGTATATATGTGCCCATAATTATGAAAGTGGTCTAATTCAAATTTAAAAAAGAAAATACTTTATCAGTTATTTCGCACAGCATTATTTTAAACTAAATTTATTCAATGTAATTTTTACGATATCGTCAATAATGAACTATTCGGTAGTGGTTGTAATTTCAAAAATATATGGAATTCATTTAGTGTTAATAATGTGGTGTGAAATAAGTGATAAACTCATTTTTTTTAATTTCAACTTAAACTTAGACCACTTTCATAATTATGGGCACTTATGTCTAGTTAAGCTGACATTTATTCTTGTCTCAAGGAAACGAATGCTGCGATGCAAGGTCCACATGCCGCGTATTCACTGTGCAGGACAAAAAACAGCATTCAAAAGTTTTGGAAAACTTGCTTGAGATAAAAAAAAACCTTTGAATGTTTTCCTCTTCTGCACGAATTTGTTTCGACGATTGTTATCGACGATTGTACCCGTGGATGCCGAAATAAAGAATGAAATTGTTCTTCAACTTGGGGTAAGTTGACGGGTTCGCTATCGTCTGTGAACTTCAATAGGGTTATGTGGGGCCATAAATTTAAGGAACCCTGCTCTAGGATATCTCAAACTTCAACCAAATTTAACACAATGCAACACATTATAATACAATATTTGATTCAAAATCTAATAAGACTATAGCCAATATTAACTGTTATCACTTTTAAAATTTTAACCCAAAATATCTACGAAAATACAAATTCGCAGATTAAATATAAAGCCAAAATTAGTTTTTACTTCCCGTAAGATGTTAAAAACGATTTTTTGAAATGAAAAGATCAACACGATAAGTAGTACACGAACACTTATCGGGCCCTCGTGTACACAAATAGGTACTGAGTCATTGAAAACGAAACAGAGGGATTTTCAGAAATTCTCAAAAAACGCTCGGAAAAATGATGAACTTGAAATTAAATAATCTCGACAACCAGTCGATAAATTCGGAAAATGTTTACCGTTATTAGGGCAAATTCAGGGCAAAAAGGGCTTTCACATGAGGTATCACTTACCCCACCGTGCCATTTAAAATTATAGGGGTGGTGGTCCATGCGCGAAGGGGTTAAGTGATTTGGCTAGAACTTTTCTTGTAAAAGGGCCCCCCTCACAAAAAAAGTTGACGTGCCCGAGCGTTTTTTGACGTTTTTTGAAACTATCCGAAAATCCCTCTGTTTCGTTTTATAAGACCACAAAAAACGACAATGGCCTACCTAGTATATTTTGATACAAATGAATATCCTTTCGATTGAATTATTTCTTATTTTCTAATTTATTCATCTTATGTATAAATAAGATACATAAACTATTCATCTACTACGTACCATATATTTTTCTTTAAGTCTCTTATTCCGCGAACTATAAGTAGGTACACGTTTAATACAAGTAATAATTAATGCTTTACATTTTGTACGTTACATAACTAGTGAGTTTATTTTCCGACGTTGTTTTAGAATAGATCTCACTTTACAACACTACACCCAAAAACCCTCTTACCTATTATAGATTTGGCAGCAATGCTATTTTACACCCCAGCTTAATTGGGACGTTTATTTTAAATAAGGTTCATCCACATCTACATTAATAGTTACCAAATTCTTAAACACTATTTGGTTTTGTCCGTATAATCAAGGTATATTGTTCTAACAGTTCTTTATTCGTCTGTCACTCTCTATCTAGTCTTATTTGTCTAAATTTTAAGGGGGTTTACATAGGGAAAAAGGATGAGTAAGGACAGAAAGCAATGGGCTAGACTAGTCCACAACTATCCACAACATAGTTTGTCATTTCTATAATACTGTACTTGCGTTTATATAGTTTATATAGATTATTAAAACATTAAAACCTAACGCTACACTAACTGTAAGGTTTGGACTAATAAAAAAAAAATTGAAAATTAAATATTTATTTTAAATTAGGTAGATACTTAAAAATCCACGAATTATTGATAAATTTGTAGTAACAAGCATAGAAAAAATCTGCAATTGTATAAATTGGAATATTTTTTTTATTCTAAAATTTGAAATTCATTAATTCAAGCTTATTGTTAGTTTGAATAATTTCTAATAATCGTATCGACAATTTAAGAAAAGAAGTTACGTTAAGAAAAGAAGTTAATAAGTTAGGTTTGTTAAAATTGTATTAAAAATATTTTTGGGATTTTTCTCACTTATAATACGTCTAATATCTACTCACAATTACAAGTAATTAATAATTAATAAAACAATAACTGTATTTTTTTGCGTTTTGGAAACCTAAAGCTATTCAAAGATTAATTCAACAATTTGTTTAAACAAGCGTTTTTGTTATATATCGTCGGCGACACAAAAAAACCTTGTACCAAGGGCTGCCAATACCGGACCGAAAAATTAAAAACGGTAATTTGGCATTATCTGTTGTTAAAACCGGAATACCGGTATTGATACCGGTATTATCAGAAACAATTATTTTCGTCAGATATTAAAAAGAAAACAAAGGTATAATTTAAAAATATATTTCTTTAATTATAAACTTTACAAAAAAATTATTTAAATTAAATATGTATTAAAACTAAACATTTGTTTATTCCTTCTGTAAATATAAAAAAAAAAAGATTAACATTATTGATATTGATTGACATTATTAAGAAATATGCGTCAGTTAACAGTTACCTCCCAGCAGTTATCGTCCAATCTCTCTTCTCCCTGTCCTTCGAAAAATCGTTGAAATATCTTTAAAACCCGATTATGGAATTCCGTCTCCGACCACATCCCCAAATATCAATTTGGTTTCAAGCCCTCCCATTCCACTATCCATCGTCTATCCATCCTAACCAACAATATCGAATCCAAATACCTCCAAAATATTTGTTGATGTCTAGGAAAAGGGCTGCGGATTTTTTATTACCGGCTTTTTGTTCAAAATGTCGCTAAGCAGTGTCCCTCCTTACCTAATCCACATAACTAAAAGTTTCCTTTTCAACAGATCCTCAAAAGTTAAAATCAACTCCATATCATCTCCCGCATTTTCCCCTCTGCAAGGTCTCCCTCAATGCTCTCCACTTTTCCCTCTCCTACACAACATTTACTGTCGTGACATTTACAACTTCAACCTAATAGACAAATCCCACATTGACTTATTATCCTGCACACTACAGCACGCTGACGACACGCACTGATTTCCCACAGAAACTCCCTCAAATCCACCATCGACCTAATCTAAAACCTTACCAACAAAACCGTTACATGGTTCAATCTGTGGAGCTTATCCTCAAATCCATCCAAATGCCAACTCCTCATCCCAAACCATAAAATTCACCTCACATCCACACATGGTTCACCGACATACTGCCCTCCAACAGCATTAAATATCTGGGACTTACTTTAGACTCTAAACACAAGTTCATAATAGATGCCAACTCAAGTAAGTCCCACATAATTAAACGCTGCAAATACTACAGAGCTTTAACATACGGCAACCAGGGCATTACAACAAAGACCGCCTCGAGAATATATAAATCAATTTGTTGTCCCATTCTTGATTATGGACATGTAATATCTTCGACCAATAATTCATGCAGACGATCTCTTGAGAACGCTGAACGTATCACATTACGCCTCATCATCTCCGACATACCAACAGCCCTCTCCACAACCCCTCCAACGAACTCCTCTATAAACTAACCCAGGTCCCTCCACTCGCAGACAGGCATGACAGGGTTAGAAAGATGTTTAAAAGCAACCCCATGACGTTCAACAGCATTGGCAAACTTTGCTTAAAACGACCAACTAGGCATTCTATCACACAACACCTCCCTAAAACTCCCCTTGAATCCTTAATCGAGGACTGACACATCCATCTTCATCGAGTTTTTTTATTTAAATTTTATTTTTATTTTTATTTGTATTTATTTATAACAATAAAGATGTTTTTTTGATTATTATTATTCAAACGAATTATAATTTTTATCATAGTAGCTTTAGCTAACAGTGGAAATTAAGTTTGGACTAAATCGCTATTATCTTGTTCTCCACTATGTACCGTAAGTACTGAAGTACCTGCGATAAATCATTTTGTCTTTGTAATATGCGAATTTTTAAAGCGTCATAAAGTTCTTTAGGAATTTATAAAATTTCGATTCGGAGGAGCTTCTATCATAAATTTTATTGTTTCATCTGCTCTAAGAAGATTAGAATCTGGGTGATATAATGCATCAACTGCTAATTTTATAGGAGTAAGGGTAATGATAATTTCATATAATAAATAAAAGTCTCTGTCGCAAAATTTTTTTTGGCTTCTTGAACACAATATCTCAATTGGTACAATGTTTCTGACATAAATAATATGCTATTCCATCTTGTTTTACTGTCTAATTTTAAAGCAGTTTCTCTACCAAATACTTGTTTTAAATATTTTTGGTGTTAGTGACTAACTTCACTATTTTTGCTAATTGAAATGACAAATATAAATAAAAAATAATGTATTTTATACAAATACAGAAATACCGGTATTTTTTTGTAATACCGATTTTCTAATACCGGACAAAAATAGACTAAAATCCCGGTTTTCGGGATCCCGGGATTCCGGAATTGAAAGCCCTACTTGTAACTCTAGTAGGTTAACTTTTACAGGATACAACTTTTTGTCTTTCGTATGTTTATTATTAATAATCGAATTAAAATAACAACCATAAAACGTGTTTCTTGTGAAAAAGATGATGTAAGGAATTGATAATACCCGGATAATTAGGTTTTGCTTACTGGAGCCGCACTTCAACTAGAAAAATTGGAGTTACGAGTTTTACGTACTTTTACAGTGATATTGATTAATGGAGATACAAGGTTTTCAGGAAAATCACAAAAAATAATTTAAGTACAAAATTTTGTAAATGGACAATTATTATAATACCTATAACTTAGCGACTCAAAATATCTATTTCTATTTTATTAACATACAAAGGAAAATGTTCTATTCGCTTGTATTAAAACATAGAAGTAATTAAAAAATTATATAATACCTTAAAATAATAAAAGAATGCAGTAATAAAACCAGAAAAATAAGTTCAGGATACAACAGAATGCAATCTATAAACATCAGCGATTGTGTCAGCAGTAATTGCAAACAGTGAAGAGGCATTACAACACAATGTAGAAACATGGGCAAAAGCTTTAGAATAAAAAGGGATGAGAATAAATGCAAAAAGACTAAAACCAAGGTTATCTCCAGCATACCAAAGCAAGTCAACACGGAATTAAAAGGAAAAATGATAGAACAAGTAGATAACATCAAATACTTAGGAATAACAATTAACCAAGGAGCTGTGAAAGGGAGCCAGGGAGCTATGAAACAGAAATTAATAGTAGAATAGCAAACACGACCACACAATATCACAGCATGAGAAATGGTTTTATAAACCAACAACAAATATGTGTTAGAACAAAACTTGCGGAATATAAAAGAATCTACATGCCTATCTTACACTATGGATATGTAACATGGGTAACAGATAAAATACAAAAGAAAATACAAGCAGCTGTGATGAAATATCTGAGAAGAGCAGCAAATGTGACACTACTCGACAAGATATGGAACGAAAGAATACGATAGGACCTAAAAGTAGAAAGTGCGAGGCAATATATACAAAAGGCACAACTGAGATGGTGGGAGCATCTAAAAAGGCTAGACAGAAACCGGAAGGTCAGGAAAGTATGGGAAGCAAAGAAAAGTGGCAATAGTCGAAGACGAAGACCTAGGAAAGAGTGGGATAAAGAATTGGAGGAATTACTAAAAGAAAAAGGCTTAAGCACAAGAGAAGCGGAAGTACAGGCAGAAGACAGAAACACAAAAAGTGAATGAACTTAATCTAAATGAAATGTATAAAACCTCAAAACTTAACGGTACACGAGGTCAAGATTATGAATGAATGAATAATACTTTAAAGATGAAGTTTTGTCTGGTCTTGTCTACACTTGTCTGCTCTTGTCTGGCCTTGCTTGGTCTTGTCTGGTATTGTCTGGACTTGTTTGGTTTTGTATCGCCTAGTCTCGTCTTGTCTGGTATTGTCTGGTCTTGTCTACTTTTGTCTGGTCTTACCTGGTCTTCTCTGGTCTTCTCTTGTCTGTTCTTGTCTGGTCTTGCCTGGTATTGTCTGGTATTATCTGCTCTTGTCAGGTCTTGTATGGTCTTTTCTGGTTTTGTGTACACTTGTCTGGTCTTGCCTGTTCTTGTCTGGACTTGTCTGATCAAGTATGGTCTTGTCTGGTCTTTTGTGGTCTTATCTGGTCTTATCTGGTATTGTCTGATTTTGTCTGGTCTTCTCTGCTTTTCTCTGGTCTAGTCTGGTCTTGTATGGTCTTGTGTGGCCTTGTCTAGTCTTGTCTTGTCAGGTATTGTGTGATCTTGTATGGTATTGTCTTGTCTTGTCTGATCTTGTCTGGTCCTGTCTGGCCCATGTCTGGTCTTGTCTGGTACTGTCTGGTCTTGTCTGGTCTTGTCTGGTTTTGTCTGGTCTTGTATGGTCTTGTCTGGTTTTGTCTATACTTGTCTAGTCTCGCCTGGTCTTGTCTGGTCTGGTCTGGTCTTGTTTGGTCTTGTCTGGTCTTGTCTGCTCTTGTTTGGTGTGGTATGGTCTTGTCTCGTGTTGTCAGGTCTTATTGTCTCATTGTCTCTTATTGTCTCAGGTCGTATGGTCTTGTCTCGTGTTGTCAGGAACCTATTTTTGTCTAGTCTTACCTGGTCTTGTCTGGTATTGTCTGGTATTGTATGGTCTTTTATGGTTTTGCCTACAATTGTCTGGTCTTCCCTGGTCTGGTCTGGTCTTGTCTGGTCTTGTCTGGTCTTGTCTGGTCTTGTCTGGTCTTGTCTTGTCTTGTCTGGTCTTGTCTGGTCTTGTCTGGTCTTGTCTGGTCTTGTCTGGTCTTGTCTGGTCTGGTCTGGTCTTGTCTGGTCTTGTCTGATCTTGTATGGTCTTGTCTGGTCTTGTCTGGTTTTGTGGTTTATTAAAAACATGTAAGTCCCCTATTCTGTTCGTAAGCATACTTTTAAAATGTGTTTTGTGATTATGTTATCAGAGTGGAAACAAGAAACATAATCAAGGAGAAATATGGAATAGCATTTTCTTTCAATTTACAGTGACATCTTGGTTAAGTTGAGTATTTACTTTTCAGTTATTAAAGTATATATAATTCTAAGTAATTATAATTATAAGTAAGTTATTATAATTTTAAGTGACAATGTTACCTGGATCAAGAAGAATATTCATACGTTCTTTAAAACATTTATGGTATGTGGATGAATCCATTTCAATTCAATCCATTTCAGTTTATTAAAATTGATACAAGAAAAATAATAAACAATAAATATGAAATTGCAGGTTTTATGTAGTAATAAAACTCGTTTAAATCTGTTATTTGCATTTACTTATATGTTATCAGATGATTGATTACTATTTTTAGGTAATTAGTATTGAAAATCTTACCTTGATCGAGATCGAGATTCAAAACAGTGCGGCTCACATACTACTGACCTAATTTTCTCTCCGTCCACAAAAAAATTGTATGCATTTAATTTCAGGAGATTTTTTATCATCCGACGTTCGGATTCCGAGAAAAATACAAGATTTTTTTGTCGTGTAGACTAACAAACACTACACCAAAGAACGCCCGAACCATATTTATTTACAAAAATCGTTGAATTTCTTAATACGATAATTACAAACATTTATTTATAAATATAAAATTTTTAAATTTTATTTTCTTAATGCGGCAGTTTTTGTCACTACATAAACGTAATTGAATCTTTTAATATATTTGTGCATGCTGAAGATTTGCCTCTGTTCGCTAATTAATTCTTTAAAACAAATTTTCTTGATTTGAATTTGCAAAAGTAAAATCACGCGTGTTATATCAAAGCACGGAACAAATATTTGTTTAAAAAACAATTAAAAGCTAACCAAATATTTTGTCCAATGAATATTTATAAACCGAGATGTTTTATTTCGCAAATTCCACTTGATTTTACATAGCAGTCCATAAAAACTCGATTCGGTTTGTATAGTGATTATCAATTTCAGTGACTTAATTCAAGTGCTCAAGAACATGCCCCAGATTTCTCTGCTGTGTGTGCTTCAATCAAGGTAATTGCCAATATGATTGCAAATTTCTGTTAAATTTAAGGTTTATTTACTTTAATGAACATAAAAAAAAGTCGGAATTATAATAAAATATTGTACCCTATTTATAGAAAATTAAAAACAACTTAAAAAAATAGACAGTGAGGACTAGACCGACAAGACAAGACAGACCAAACTAGAAGGAAGCAACTAAACATATAAGACTAGACAGACTAGATAAGCCTAGACAGACTAGACAGACTAGACAAGACTAGACAAGACCAGACAAGACCAGACAAGACCAGACAAGACCAGAGAAGACCAGACAAAACCAGACAAGACCAGACAAGACCAGACAAGACCAGACAAGACCAAACAAGACCAGACAAGACCAGACAAGACCAGACAAGACCAGACAAGACCAGACAAGACCAGACAAGACCAGACAAGACCAGACAAGACCAGACAAGACCAGACAAGACCATACAAGACCATACAAGACCAGACAAGACCAGACAAGACCAGACAAGACCAGACAAGACCAAACAAGACCAGACAAGACCAGACAAGACCAGACAAGACCAGACAAGACCAGACAGACCAGACAAGACCAGACAAGACCAGACAAGACCAGACAAGACCAGACAAGACCAGACAAGACCAGACAAGACCAGACAAGACCAGACAAGACCAGACAAGACCAGACAAGACCAGACAAGACCAGACAAGACCAGACAAGACCAGACAAGACCAGACAAGACCAGACAAGACCAGACAAGACCAGACAAGACCAGACAGGACCAGACAAGACCAGACAAGACCAGACAAGACCAGACAAGACCAGACAAGACCAGACAAGACCAGACAAGACCAGACAAGACCAGACAAGACCAGACAAGACCAGACAAGATCAGACAAGACAAGACAAGACCAGACAAGACCAGACAAGACCAGACAAGACCAGACAAGACCAGACAAGACCAGACAAGACCAGACAAGACCAGACAAGACCAGACAAGACTAGACAGACAAGACAAGACTAGACAAGACTAGACAAGACTAGACAAGACTAGACAAGACTAGACAAGACTAGACAAGACTAGACAAGACTAGACAAGACTAGACAAGACTAGACAGACAAGACAAGACTAGACTAAAGTGACCACATTTTCATTGAAACAA